>CM065810.1:64329925-64871000 GCA_033398695.1 Orobanche coerulescens | reverse complement strand
TAAAATATTATAATTTTGATTAAGTCGGAACGGTTTGATTGTACGTCCGACAATTATGAGCATTATGGCGAAAAGTCCGTTATAATATAAGGCTCTAAGATCAGAAGTTGCATGGAGGTTTTTCCTTCCATATATTACAATTTTGCCCTTTCGAAATTATAGTAATATTATTATTATTATTATTATTATTATTATTATTGTTATTTTTATTTAGTTTTATCTTATGATTTTGATTAATTCTTTTGGGTTCATTTAAACTCCGAAAATTATGCATCCAGTTGCGATTTGAATCTTATGTCTTGTACTTTTAGATTACATTCAGTTTTAATTTTTTTATTCTCTTAGAAATTATAATTTCACCGCTTCATTTTGCCTTAATCGGTATTTTAGTATTCTTGACATATCTTTTTCATTTCTTATCGGAT
Organism: Orobanche coerulescens; assembly: GCA_033398695.1. Classification (NCBI taxonomy): domain Eukaryota; kingdom Viridiplantae; phylum Streptophyta; class Magnoliopsida; order Lamiales; family Orobanchaceae; genus Orobanche; species Orobanche coerulescens. The sequence continues at coordinate 64,870,575 of CM065810.1, read as the reverse complement.
TGACCTTAAATTTTCGGGGTAAGCTCCTTATATTATTACGAGTGTAGCGAGCTCAACTTTTCTGGAAATTTTATTTTCGAAACAGTAAGTTTCAGTAAATTACAGTTTTGACCCCGAATTCTTGAAATTTATATTTTTGCCCCAATTTTCTATTTTAGTAAATTCCGATTTAGGTGAAATTTTATAGAGAACTTATTTTTGATATATTAAGACTTACTTTCATGACATAAGACCAGAATCATGGATTTTAACAATTTTACCCCAAAATTTATTTTATTTAAATTATTTTAGTTATCCTTCGAATTTAGGTTCGAATTATCAAATCTTTCGATGACCAATTATCCTCTTACCATAGTCCAATATACTCATATATTTTTGGAGTTCTTAATAACCAAAGGTCAGATTTACCATATTCAACCAAAATTTCCACCAATGAATTAATTTGCACATATAATCAAAATATAACAAACTAAAATTCAACAATTGCAAAGATCATCACATGCATGGTAATGAATATCATTTTTAATCAATTATAGATAACTAAAGTCATAATACTTGCATGCACCATATATTTTTAATTTGTATAGATTTAAAGAAGGAAAATAATTTTACCCACCTCGATTTCTTGTCGGAAGTAAATGGTTCTAGGTCTCGGAGGTTGAAGATGATCTTCCCCTTCACCACTACTAGGTTCATCCAAAACATGCATTCCATGGTGTATATGTTGTTTGCATGTTTAGATATTTGAGTTAGATTAGGGGGATTTGGATGATAACTAATATATTGAAATATAAGAAATTAGATTACTTATTCTCTTGTTGAATTTTTCTCTTCCTCCTTCTTCTCCCTTGGCTAGGCCCTCTCTCCCTCTCTCTCTAATTTTTAAGATATTTACATGTGAAATATGGTGATGATGGTGTGTATTTTATGTGTTTTAAAAAGGTGGTCAAGGCATGGGAAAAGGGAAGAATAATAGTAGAGGTCTTGTTACATGTGTCAAGTTGTCTTACATGCAATAAAGGGTCTAGAGACACACTCCTCCCCTCCCTATGTGGTTGTCCATCATGTGTGTGTGTGTATTATTATTTTTTTATTAATTTAAGAGTATAATTATAGTTGTAAATGATTTAATTAGTTGGGTTGGGCTTTAAATTGCAACTTCAAGTTTTATGATTTTATTAAGTTGGGTTGAGTCCATTAGTGAGTCTACATGTAATTAGGGGTTGACACATTGCCCAATAGGTGAATCAATATACTATTTAAATTTTTATTATTTGGTTTATCAAATAAATTACGAAGTTAAAGAGTGAAATAAAATAAAATAGATGTAGGTTATATCATGTCATAAAATAAATATTGTCAAAATACATCATGATATTGTACATGTGATAAGACATCGAATTTAGGGGGTTTTACATCCTCCCCTCCTTAGAAGAATTTTGTCCCCAATTTCCTAATCGAACAATTCGGGGTAAGATTTCTTCATTTCTTCCTCGGCCTCCCACGTAGCGTCTTCCTCTCTATTGTGATTTGTCCAGACGACCTTGACCAATGGTATCTTCTTGTCTCTTAGTTCGCGTACTTGTTGCTCCACGATCCTAATCGGCTTCTCGATATAAGTTAAATCTTCTTTGATTGGTGGTATGTCATGCGTGATGACATGTTCAGGATCTGGATGATATTTATTCAATCTTGAGATATGAAATATGTTGTGCATTCCGTCTAGATCGCTTGGTAGCTCAAGACGATATGCTAATTTTCCAATTCGCTTTAGGATTGTGAAAGGTCCGACATATCTAGGGCTAAGTTTCCCTCCCTTCTTCGAGTTGATCAATCCCTTACGTGGTGATAAACGAAGGAATACCTTGTCGACCGTGTCGAATTCTAAATCTCTTCTCCTCTAGTCTGCATAACCCTTATGTCGGCTCTGAGCAGTGCGAATTCGATCCCGAATGATTCGAACCTTATCCATGGAATCTTCTACTAGATCAACTTTTGGTATCGGGTTTCAGTTATGCTTACCCTTTGGTGTCTATCGGTCGTCAATCTCCCAATGTATTGGTGATTGGCACTTTTTTACGTATAATGCTTCATATAGAGCCATCCCGAGAGTTGCCTGATAGCTGTTGTTGTAAGCAAACTCAGCTAAGGGTAGGTGGTGACTCCAACTCTTTTGAAATTCCAGTGAACATGCCCATAACATATCCTCAAGGACTTGTATCGTTCTCTCGGATTGTCCGTCTGTTTGAGGGTGTGCTGCAGTGCTGAAACTCAGTGCCGTCCCAAGTTCTTAATGAATGCTCTTCCAGAATCTGGAGACAAATCTGGGGTAACGGTCCGACACAATGTCTACAGGTACTCCATGTAATCTAATGATTTCTCGGATATACGTCCTTGCTAGCTTCTGCAGACTATCATTCTTTCTTACGGGTAGGAAGTGAGCTGACTTTGTAAGTCTATCCACGACTACCCAGATTGTGTTATATCCTCCACTGGTTGTTGGTAGATCCATCAAGAAGTCTATCGCAATTAGTTCCCATTCATATTCGGGAATCTCTAGCGGATGTAGCAACCCTGATGGTCTTTGGTGTTCATCCTTCAATCTTTGACAAGTTAAACACCTTGCTACAAATTCTGCTACTTGGTTCTTCATATTCACCCACCAGTAGTGTTTCTTTAGATCCTTATACATCTTATTACCACCTGGATAAATTGTATACCGAGAGCATTGAGCCTCTGCTAAAATTTTCTTCTTGAGTTCGTCATTATCGGGAACATATATACGGTGTTTGAATTTTAGTGTTCCATCTTCCGACATGCTAAACTCAGATTTCTCACCTTGTGCAACCCTTTCCTTAAGTTTACACAATTTCCCGTCTTGTGTCTGTGCTTCTTGGATTTCCTTTAGTAAGTCCGGGGTCATTGACAAATTAGCGCATAAAATGTGTGTCTTAGACTGTCTTGGGTTCCATTGGGTTATTTCTCTTAGGGCATCCCATTCCCTTATCATGAGTCTAGCCACACTCGTTTTCCTACTTAAGGCGTCTGCTACGACATTGGTCTTGCCCGGATGATGATGAATGGTGAGGTTATAATCCTCAAGAAGTTCTATCCACCGTCTCTGTCTTAGATTCAACTCATTCTGAGAGAACAAATATTTGACACTCTTGTGGTCGATAAAGATGGTGAATGTAGCTCCATACAGGTAGTGCCTCCATTTCTTCAAAGCAAACACTATTGCTGCTAGTTCAAGGTCATGGGTCGCAACATTCATCTCATGTATTTTCAGCTTTCGTGATGCATAAGCCACAACCTTGTTGTTTTGCATCAGCACAGCTCCTAATCCTTCCTTTGATGCATCACTGTAAACCCCAAATCCTTCACTCCCTTCGGGAAGTGTTAGTACAAGTGCGGTAGTGAGTTTTCTCTTGAGTTCTTGGAAGCTCAACTCACACTTATCGTTCCACTCAAATTTGACGTGCTTCTGCGTCAGTCTTGTGAGTGGTCCTGTGATTTTGGAAAAACTCTTTAATGAATTTGCGGTAGTAACCTGCAAGTCCAAGAAATCTCCGTATCTACGTGACTATTTCTGGACTCTTCCAGTCCATAATAGTCTCCGCCTTTGATGGATTTATTGCGACTCCATCTCCAGATATTATGTGTCCTAAAAACGCTACCTCTCTTAACCAGAATTCACACTTGCTGAATTTGACGTACAGTTTATGCTTCCTTAGTGTCTCTAGTACCATTCTAAGGTGATTTTTGTGATCTTGATCCGAGTTGTAATAAACAAGTATGTCGTTGATAAATGTCACTACGAATTGATCTAGATATGGTTGGAATACGTAGTTCATTAAATCCATAAATGCAGCTGGCGCGTTGGTCAATCCAAAAGGCATTACCACGAATTCATAATGACCATACCTAGTTTGAAAGGTCAGTCTTCGGTATGTCATTCTCTTTTATCCTCAATTGGTAATATCCTTGTTGAAGATCGAACTTTGAGTAAACCGTTGCTCCTTGTAGTTGGTCGAATAGTTCGTCGATCCTGGGAAGTGGATACTTGTTCTTAATGGTAATATTGTTAATTTCTCAGTAATCAATGCACAATCTTAGTGTGCCATCTTTCTTCTTTACGAATAGCACTGGTGATCCCCAATGAGATATACTAGGTCGAATAAATCCAATCTCTAGCAATTTCTGCAACTGAACCTTCAGTTCTTGTAGTTCCAGTTGGGCCATTAGATATGGCGTTCTATCCACATGTGCCTTTCCTGGCAAGATATCAATGCTAAATTCAACTTCCCTATCTGGGGGTAGAGAAGTAAGTTCCGTCGGGAAAATATCACGGTATTCTGATACTACTGGTGTAGCTTCAATCTCCATTTTACTCTTGGGTTTGTTAATGATAAAATCCAAATATCCCGTTGCTCCCTTAGAGATGGCCTTTCTCGCCTTCGTGGCTGATATGATTGGGGTCGAGTTAATTCTAGCATCCTCGTGTAGTTCAACTACTGGGCGATCGAGTTTGCAGAATCGAACTATTTTAGAATGGCAGTCGAGTTGTGCAAAGTGTTTAGATAGATAATCCATCCCAAGTATGAGGTCATACTCAAGTATAGGAAGAAGAATTAGGTCGGCAAGGAAACAATGACCTTTAATGATCACTTCACAATCTCTAAATACTAAATCTGTTTCTCGGCTCGCACCCATAGGTGTGGATACTTCTAAGCTTATGGGTAGTCACTCCATGTCGACATTCAATTTTTGTGCATAATGAGGTGCGACAAAAGAATGTGATGATCCTGGATCTAACAATGCATGAGCAGAGTGGTTTGACACAAGAAATGTACCTTCCACCACATCTGTTGCGTTAGGGGCTTCTTGTCCAGCTAAGGCAAAAACTCTTGTTGGTGCCTTCCCCTTGCCTTTGCGATCATCCTTCTTAGCTGCATTTTTCTGCTGATTGTCGCCCTGTGTATCCCACTTTGGGCATTCCCTAGTTGGGTGTTGATTATCTCCACAACGCAAGCATCTCCCTTGCTTCTTCCAATAGTCTTCAGATTTGTGTCCCATCTTATTACAATGGGAACATGGCGGTAGGTTATTCACAGGCCTCTTTCCGGTAGTCTTGCATTGAAATTTCTGGGGTAGTCTGGATGATGGATTTGGTGCAGATCTCTTGAACTTCCGAGTTGTGCGATCCTTCGCCTGTCCCAACTGGGTCATCCCGCTTTCGATTCGGCTGGCAGCCCTGACAACTTCTGTCATTGTAGTCATTCTCACTGGCAGCAAGCTTTGTTGTAGCGTAAACCTCAACCCGCGGGTAAATTTGTACAGTTTGTCCTCCTCTGTGCTCACCAGTCGTGGCACATATTTTGAGAGTCGATTGAATTGAGACTCGTACTGGGATACAGTCATTGCCCTTGTTTAAGATGGTAGAACTCGTCACGACGAGCGTCACGAGTGGCCTGAGAAATGTATTGATCATGGAAAGCCTTTACGAAGTTTTCCCATGTTCGGTCAGTAGCTTCCCTTGTCCATTTTCCATTTGTAATCTCCCACCATTCGTGAGTTGCAGCCTCGAGTCGGAACGTAGATAGTGATATCCGATGTTCATCAGTATACTGAAGGGCATTGAAAATTCCCTCAATTTTCCCCATCCAGAGTTCAGCTTTGATATCGTCGGGTTCCCCGTCAAAGGTAGGCGGGTTGAAGCGTAAGAATCTTTCCAAGGTGCGATCATGAGTTTTGTTATTGTTCCCGTTGTTAGCAGTCTGCTGTTGTAGGAAGTTCGTTAATTGAATGAGGGCTTGAGCCATGGCATCGTTCCCATTTCCTCCTCGTGGAGGAGAGAGTGAACGATCATCGCGTTGATGCTGCTCATCACGATTCATGCAAGGGCGTCCACGTCTTCGGTCATCCATCTATTATAAGTTAGTGCATGTGTGAGGATTTACGGTCTCATGTGGAATTATTAGTATTCTATGTTGTTATGTAGAATTAAACGCATAATTAATTACTAATTATTCATGATTAATGGACTTATCGAATAAGAATAGAAAATATAATTGATTCCAATTACGAGTGGCTTAACCGCCAAATCATTCATTTCGAGTTAGGGGTATTCTCATTTTCCTTGGTCAAATCTTTGTTATCTGCTGGGTCCATCTAATTATAAAACTAAGTCAGTATCTCGCAAGATCCAATATCCAACATAAGACTCTATTAAGCATGAATAATCATTAAGGCAGTGAACTTAATGATTCAACAAATATGCTTATATGATACTAACGACAAAGGAACAATTATACTCCATTTTTAAGAAGACGATGAAGTTTAGTGGAGTTTAAAGCAACTTCATCAATTTCGAATGAATAGTGATATGACTTTGAGAAATGGATAAGTGAAATAATCTATATCCGTTTCAAGAGTTCAATAGAAGGATTGATTCAATCGGGGAAATGTCGTGGATACTTAATCAAGTACCTTGGCCAATGACTTAGGAATTCTGAATTTGACTATGCATATTCCAAGTGAATAGTGACAATTCGAAAGAGATCTTAATGAGAGTTGACTCGAGAAATCTACCATAGGTCTCAGTCCTATGGTTCACCTCGTCCTAGGTGGAATTCCCATCTATGTTCGAAGAATCTTATCCTGGTTAGCCCATTGTAAGTGTCCTTCTCACAAACCGGGCTCCGATACCACTCCTGTCACGCCCCTACACCGGGGTTGGACGAGAATGCGACAGTTAATGTAATAAATAATGTTTGTGATAATACATTCTAGTAAAGTATACATATGCCAGATCTCAGCCCGGTGAACTAAGACTGGTTACTCCATAGAAAGGAAATATTCAAGAGTACAACGGAATTATTACATCAAGTGCAAAAAAGTACATCGAAAATCAAAATACATTTTGACACACGAATAAAAAAAGAAGAGTTAAAGCAGCATCCTAATTCCTACGTCTTGGCAATACTTTGAGGACGGTCTTCAGTGGTCGTCAGCATCTGTCTCTTCTTCTTCTTCTTGGTTCTCTTCATCTACTGGGGTTTTAAAAAATAATTCAAAATTGGGTGAGAATAATGGATTCTCAGTGAGTTGGATTTGGGTATTTAATGAGTTTATTATTTAATAAAGATTATGTTTCTCCCACTTTTGAAAAATAGTGTTGTTTAAAAATTGGTGCAAGTTTTCAAGAAGAATATTATGAATTATGACATGAATGTACAGTCAATCTCCGTAGATTGCGGTTGAGTATGAAGAATACACGGCGTCGAGCGCCCAATGAGTATTTAGCTTTGGGAGGTCGTATACATGACTAATCCCTTAGCCTCCTCATAACATCTTAGACAGTTATCAGTGTTTGACCTTTGACTATCGCCACGACCTTTGGTTTGAAAACCGTAGCCTTGGGCGTTTGTCGGACCATCACTATAACATTGGCCTTTGAGCTTTATCGCTCTCACGCTTGGTGACGTACTGCCTTATCTCTTATCTGGGCTCGATATGTCCTTAGCTTGGGTCTATGCCCGTATCATATCATAATCGCGACTATACCCGAATTCTACGATCCAGTCACCTTAGGATCACTCCGTCCTTCGGCTTCAAGGGAATATGATACGACGGTAGCTTTGCCTAGAACCGCAGCCACGCTGCTCGATTCATGACTTAGACTAACCGCCCCTCATGCATATAAATAGAAAAAGGGACTCTAGAGGTACTCGTATGGACTCTAGCGGTGGCTCCCGCCCGAAGGTCGTAGCACTTAGCTCCGCACAACACTTACTCCTGATTTCAATTAAATAACAATTATTGTCGTGATTAACAATGATTATGCATATTATAAGGTATCAATATGATTATTTGATAGTAAATGGACTTGGATAAACTAGAGGAATTAGTTCAACCAGTTGATGATTAGATTGCTATTATCTGAGTCTTAGCATAATCTTATAATAAACTCATAAACTTGATAGTTCGGTACGGATTGATTATACGTCCGAAAATTACGAACTTTATTGCGGAAAGTCCATTATGATATGAGGATTGAAGATCAAAAGTCGCATGAAAGTTTACCTTTTAGAAATTACAATTCTGCCCTTCCGTCTTTTAAGTACTATCATTATTATTTTTTACTATAATAGTATGAATTTAGATAATTCGGTACGGATTGATTATACGTCCGAAATTTACGAAATTTATTGCGAAAAGTCCATTACGATATGAGGATTGAAGGTCATAAGTTGCATGAAAGTGTTACCTTTCGAAAATTACAATTATACCCTTTCGTCTTTTAAGTACTATTATTATTTTTACTAAAATATTATAATTTTGATTAAGTCGGAACGATTTGATTGTACATCTGAAAATTATAAACTTTGTGGTGAAAAGTCTGTTATAATATAAGGTTCTGAGATTAGAAGTTGCATGGAGGTTTTTCCTTCCATATATTATAATTCTGCCCTTTCGAAATTATAGTACTATTATTATTATTTTTATTTAGTTTTATCTTATGATTTTGATTAATTCGTTTGGATTCATTTAAACTCCGAAAATTATGAATCCAGTTGCGATTTGAACCTTATGTCATGTAATTTTATATTACATTCAGTTTTATTTTTTTTATTCTCTTAGAAATTATAATTTTACCCCTTCATTTCGCCTTAATCGGTATTTTAGTATTCTTGACATATATTTTTCATTTCTTGTCGGATTGACCTCAAATTTTCGGGGTAAGCTCCTTATGTTATTACGAGTCCAGCGAGCTCAACTTCTATGAAAATTTTATTTTCGAAACAGTAAGTTTTTGTAAATTATAGTTTTGGCCCCGAATTATTGAAATTTACATTTTTGCTCCGATTTTCTATTTTAGTAAATTTCGATTTAGGTGAAATTTTATAGAGTGTTCCGGGAATTATTATTCCCGTGATGTGTCTTACCTAATACTGGTTGTAGATACATAGATGGAAGCTTCTTGATCCTTCTAGAGGTAGTAGGATCCTATTAGATGTCTTACCTTATCTAGAAATCCTATGTATGAAAGGACTCTCATTGTAATGCCTATATAAAGGTCCCTCTATCATTGTTATGAATGCAATTTGATTGACTCTATGTACAGTCTTTTTACTTTCTCCTGAAACACGTTATCAGCATGTAGTTTCCCAACTGAGCAAGAAAAAAAAACTCCCGTTTTATGCAAAATTCCGAAAAAAAAAAATAAAAATAAAAATTTCTACAGAAACCCTAGCCGCCGATCGCCGTCGCCATCCCCAGATATCCGATCCATCCTTCAACTCGGTTGCTGACCCGATCCGACCCGCCCGGCAGTCCCGTTTTCAGACCGTTTTCGTCCAGCTGAATTTTGCCTAAAGCTGCGACCCGATCTGATCGAAGCACCGCTGGATTTTCCTATGGTTTTATGCACTTGATATTTACTATTTGAAAACCTAGTGCAATCGAGACAAAACCTATCAAAATCGAAAGGAAAAAAAAAACGAGAGACGAGAATTTCCGCGCGTAAATTTTCTGCACAGCGCAGTCGTACCAAAATCATGTTTCCCGATTCGTTAACCGTCGGATCGGTGTGAAATTTTGGCAGCAACTTCCCAACACAAATATATGTATATTCAACGGTGGAGATCGGATTGTATGTAATATTGATTACTGAATCTACTGCCGAATAGAAGCAGATTTTTACAAAGAAATTTGGAGATCCGACCTCATCCAATACCGAGCTGCTGCACCGCCGCGCCCGAGTCCTTTTCCGGACGAATTATCGAGCCCAGTAGCCCTATCCGGGCGTTTCTCAACTCTCCATCTTTTCCTAATTAATGATTCATTTGTTCATTAATTTGTACACTTATGAATCTTACCATGTTTTTGTTTTACATGAATATAGGAAAATATGTTGCTCATGATGATGTGCAAAATATGGAGAGAAGCCATATTTATTATCCCGTTCAAGGATCAAAGTAAATATGGAACCGAGTACCACGAAAATATGTTGCTCATATGGAGAGAAGCTCCCGTTCAGGATCAAAGCAAATATGGAACCAAGTACCCGTAAGATTTTATTAAAGTTCCCGTTTTTCAATTCCTCTCTTTTGGGAATTTTTTTTTGGGGAATTGGGTATTTGGGTTCTTTATCTCCCACGCTACTTTGCGATGGATGAGACTATGAGAGGTGGTATCACTCTCGTATGTCGAAGTAAACTGTGTGACGGTCCTGGGGGAGTCACGGATAATTGTTGAAAGTCGATATTTGTGGTTGTTGCATACACCACGTTTTGGGTGCGATTTGATGTCGCCATTTTGTCGATTTTAAACCAACAATTGAATAAAATGAATATTGTCGGTAACGGTAAAGTTATGACTTGTTCATGATTAGTCACGGAATTGTGACGTACAAATGGGACAAACATCGATTGCGACGGATATGTCGTGGTTAAAATCGATTTGTGACAGATTTGTCACGTTGAATTGAGCAACCACCACGTTGGTCTTGACCCAATCCCATACTTGAAAAACTCCATCTTTCATCCTATTAAAATAAAATATTGCATGTGGGTGTAGTCATGCACCGTCTCCTTGCAATATAATATATGAAAGAATGTACGAGTAATTCTCATGAATTTTAACATGTAAAGCAATGGCATATTGCGGTAAATACATGAATTCGTTGACCTCGATTATAGTTCGTGTGACTATAGGTCCGAATACTTTTCACAGTATTTGTAAAGGCATGTGCCTTATACATTTGACTATGTTTAGTCGATCTTCTTGGATGGTCAAGACGAGTTGGTTATGGTATATTCACTATGTCTCATGGTTCAAAATGCTTAATTATGATGCACCGCGTTGCATCCACATAACATGGCTATTATGACGTATACTTGCAAATTGAGAATTAAAATTCTTGGTTGATTTGATGCACTTTGGTGGATTATGTCTACACTTTTGATCATGACTAGGCGCATCCTCCTTGGTATTTGTTTATGCTTTGAAAGTTCAAACGGAATAAGTGGTTTTTAAACAATTTTTAGCAGACTGACATTCCTACTTTCTCTGCAAGTCTACCAAGTTGGAGTTACCGAAAGGATCATTAGTCGAGATAAGAAATCGAACACCCTACTGCGTTTAAACGCACCTATGGCTGTCATTGCTATGTTTTTGCACCAACACTTATGTCATTGGATATGGTCTCAACCTTGTTTTCTCACTAAACTTGGGAAATACTAAACAGCCAATTAAAACATGCACTGTGGTCTGAGTTTAATGATCTGTGTGGTGCACAATATATGGATAGAAAGATACGGAAGTCTAGTTTCCAGAACATCTGACCGTTCGTCCATAGCCTTCTTAACAAGGGAGTTATCGCTGTTTTAGTGAACAAAGGTCAAGCTGCACGGAATTTTATTTCCAGCGATTGTGCTAACTTTTGTCCCAACCAACTTGGTTCCCATCTTAAATTTAAAAGTGGTCTTATAACATATATTTTTCAACCTCTTTTTGGCCGAATTTGCCGTAGATGATGCAGTTTTTGGTATGTGTTATACGCTAAACTATCATCTTTCAAATGTTGAAAAACAATTTCCTTGGGGAAGCCCAAAATACGCACCCTTATAAGAAGGTCGAGCATGTGCATGGTAGTATTACACCATGCTTGTGTCGTAATTTTGCCCCTTAGGCATATAACCTTGCCATGTTATGCACTCAATATGATAGATCATTTTGATCGTCCGTATAAAATCTCTATGTTGTTAGAGTGTTCGCTATGCTCATATTTGTAAAATTTTGCAAGCGAAATTGAGTGCGTATTAAGCTATTTTCAAGGAACACGATATTTTTGGATTTCAGTTTATAAATTCATTGTGACTATGATGACTAGGTCATCACAATCAATGAGTGGAATAATACTCAAGTTGTTGAATGCCGAATGGCGTTTTCTAGTCACATATGTTCCGTAACAATTGAACCATGTTATGACTCGATGATACATATGCCAAAGTGTATCACTCATAGCATCTCATTATGATTTGTGAGAAATAAAATCTTATGCATCACTTGTATTGAATATGTGAAAGGAAAAATATTCATGAGTCAATATGGTCCGGCTTGCATCGGTTTGTGTAACCAGAAGATGTATTGGGACATTGACACATTTAGGCTTTAATAGTCCAGAGTTTGGACAATTTGATGATCCATATACCACGGTATTGTCATGGACATCATTTTCTTTGAACAAAGAAACTAGTTGGATCAAAGACACCAAAGTACGTTGATGGAGTCATGAGCAGGGCTCATGATCGATGATGATATTTATGTCAACCGCATCTTGTTTTCATAAACATGTGTGATGCCAAAGACCCCCCCAATGATCATTCTTCGCCATGTTCATTGATTTAAGCCTATTCTTTGGCACGAATAGGAGATGACACCCTCCTATACTAAAGAGAATAATGTAGCGACTCGCATAAGCATGGTGCTGAGTCCTCCCTTTTCACCGAGTCTTTATACATACATGATCATAAGTATTAGCCTGGGTGGCTTATGATGCTATGATGGTGTTCACAAATGGTCGTACTCAAGTGATAACATTTATATGTTATGTTGTTCCTTTGACAATGATTGATAAGTTGATGAAACCTGAGTTATGGTTGTCCAACTTGCGGACCAGTCATTGTAAAGGTCGGTTCACTCACTTTTTAGACCAAGTCTTAAAGTGAAATTTTAACAAGTACTTCCTAACATCCAAGGCTACATTCTCACAAATTTTGATGCCATTTAGAGACTTGGAAGGAGGTAAACCACTTAAATGAAGTTTTCACATACCACCAACCGTCCGAACGACCAGTTCGATGTCATTTCGACCGGTTTTTGACCACAAGGTTGATGATTTTGGAATCCTAAACACCCGTTTATACATGCTCATGAAATTTTGAGGTATTTGGGGCTAGTGAAGGGAGTGAAATCTTCAAGAAAGCACTAGAGGTTCGATAAAACCAACGGCCTATCATCGGCTCAATTGTTTCTTTATGTTCGATCCCGGTGGTGCATGGTGGCGGTTTTGTTGGATTCTCAAGACCAGTAGCTACAGCTATGTAGCATCGGTCAACATGTCATATTCACCTATACCTATTATCATTCAAATGCTTAGTTACGAGTGTAACAGTATGCATTTTGTTAGCTGGATTGCGTTAACAATGAAAAACCTTTATCGTCCACATGTTCATGTGCCAAATTGCGTCACCACAACTCATTATGACGTGTTATAAATGATGAATATGACATGCGCTTTCACTCATAGTCCGCTTAAAATATACCTTGGCAGATGATCTCGTAAGTTACTTTGATGAGCCAGTCTTCCCGTCGTTAGGGAGAGATGCGAACGATCATGTTCGAGTAGAATGACTTGGAATTGTCGTAGTTTGTCCCTACTGTGTCTCACCAAGTTCCCTAAAGTGACGAGATTAAATACATGCTGCAAACATGTCTGCAAGGATTGTGTCCGGTCATGGACGTTCGTCACCTGTAAATGGTGATATGGTAACACTAGGCCGTGGATCTCATAGAGTATTGGGATGCCACTTGGTTCGATAAATACTCTCGCTAAGAATGTATGCGAGTTTGGTACATGAAACTTGATCATATGATCAAATGAACTCATCCGTCTCATGTGATTCTGGATTATAGTCATTATTGGGGGACGCCTCAATGAATGCCAATCTATAAAGAGTACTCTATGAGTAAAGTCGGTACATGAGGATGTGGAATGTGAGTTTAATCGAACCATACTTCGTTGAAAATCTACAACGTTGTAGCCTTGGCCTAAAATGGAAACATATGCGACTCCAATATGAACAAAGTGATAGCCCTTTGTTGAAGTGGTGCCGACACTCCAAAGATAAGATCTATCCGTAAACTTTGTCAAAGCGAGTGAGAAAAGGATTTAAACTCACCTCATGGTGCGAGGTTTCTCATGAACGCACTGGAATCGACTACGATGACACGAAACTTAGTTGTGCTATCGTAATGGATGTTATAGCATCCACTATCTTTTCAGTTAGATAGTTTCCCAAAAACTGACGTGCAGCTTGTGGTTAAATCTTATCTTAGTGGGGAACTAAGTTAAGTGATGAAAGGATCTCGTGGTAGATCAGACTCAAATCAAGTGGCTCCTGACCACGGAGCGCGTCGACAAGTGATTGTCGGGAACGCATACTAAGTATATACTTGATTTGGAAGAGATATGAAGCTTTTGCGTGTAAAACTAAGGGTTTATAGTGATGTACTCTTGTGAGACTAAGACATTCCGCTAAATCCAAAGTTAAGAATGAAAGGATCTTGGGACACTTGATGATGCGTATTCATCAATCGGTTTAAGGCAATCTAAGGGATGATTTCCCTAAGAGACAATAAAGTAATGCCTATATGATTCCCAATGATTAGTCGAAGTCATCATAAGACTTGGCTCACTTAAGTGATGATGCAGTCTTAAGAGAAAAGTACGGTATTATGTACTCATGTTTGACTCGATGTACTCATTCGTAATAATCCGGTAAAGCCACTGTGATGATGGCCTAAGATGCGCTCACGCAATGTCTGTGATTGACAAGAAGCTTGAAGCTCACTCTATCTCGATAAAAAGGACATTTGAAACTTGATACCCGAATCTGCCCAGAATGTGTTGGTCTATCTCCCATATGACCTACAGGGCAGCTCACTTGATGGAAAATGGTGAAATTGGTACCATTGGAAAGGTTTGTGTCTACTTTCCAAGGAAACTAACCATTTGATCACATCCATCATGTTGAGTAACATATGACTATTGTTGCAAAGTAGGACAGGATATGTCCGGTAATTTGCTGAGTCAACTTCGATAGAGCTTTGTGATCTGCTCAGGTCGATCTAGGTTACGTACTATATGTGAATGAAAAGCTATGGGTGTCTAGTTTTCATAAGTTCTTATAGTTTCGTTGATACCTATTGAATCGAAGAAGTTATGACTGATTTAGTGTATGGAGGTCAAGACTTTAGAAAACTTGATTTTCGGATAAGTCTTTAGTGACTCTGCACTTTGGATGTGTCGCGCTCTTTTTGTCCTTAAACCAAGGTTTGTTTTTCCCACTGAGTTTTCACTTGGTAAGGTTTTTAACGAGGCGACCTATGAGAACATCCATACAATGATGCATTGTACTTCTGTTCAACTTAGACCAAGAGGTATTTTTCCCACTGGGTTTTTCCTTGGTATAGTTGTGAGGGCAACTTGGCATCTGACTTCTATGATTTGAGGTACTCATCAAGGGGAGTCGTTATGTATACATCAGGGGGAGTATACACGACATGTTATGTTGGTGCGTTGCATTCTTTTCCGCATCAAGCCTTTATTTTTCCCATGGGGTTTTTTTTTGGCTTGGAATAGGTTTTTACGAAGGCAACATCTTCTGCACTATTGTTGTATTAGTGCTCGACACAGGGGGAGTGTTCCGGGAATTATTATTCCCGTGATGTGTCTTACCTAATACTGGTTGTAGATACATAGATGGAAGATTCTAGATCCTTCTAGAGGTAGTAGGATCCTATTAGATGTCTTACCTTATCTAGGAATCCTATGTATGGAAGGACTCTCATTGTAATGCCTATATAATGGCCCCTCTATCATTGTTATGAATGCAATTTGATTGACTCTATTTACAGTCTTTTTACTTTCTACTGAAACATAGAGAACTTATTTTTGATATATTAAGACTTACTTTCATGACATAAGACCAGAATCATGGATTATTAACAATTTTACCCCAAAGTTTATTTTGTTTAAATTATTTTACTTATCCTTCGAATTTAGGTTCGAATTATCAAATCTTCCGGTGACCAATTATCTTCTTATCATAGTCCAATATATACTCATATATTTTTGGAGTTCTTAATAACCAAAGGTCAAATTTACCATATTCAACCAAAATTTCCACCAATGAATTAATTTGCACATATAATCAAAATATGACAAACTAAAATTCAACAATTGCAAAGATCATCATATGCATGGTAATGAATGTCATTTTTAATCAAGTATAGCTAACTAAAGTCATAATACTTTCATGCACCATATATTTTTAATTTGTATAGATTTAAAGAAGGAAAACAATTTTACCGACCTCGATTTCTTGTCGGAAGTAAACGGTTCTAGGTCTCGGAGGTTGAAGACGATCTTCCCCTTCGCCACTACTAGGTTCGGCCGAAACATGCATTCCATGGTGTATATGTTGTTTGCATATTTAGATATTTGAGTTAGATTAGGGGGATTTGGATAATAACTAATATATTGAAATATAAGAAATGAGATTACCTATTCTCTTGTTGAATTTTTCCCTTCCTCCTTCTTCTCCCTTGGCTCGGCCCTCTCTCCCTCTCTCTCTAATTTTCAGATTTTTTTGCATGTGAAATATGGTGATAATGGTGTGTATTTTAAGTGTTTTAAAAAGGTGCTCAAGGCATGGGAAAGGGAAGAATAATGGTAGAGGTCTTGTTACATGTGTCAAGTTGTCTTGCATGCAATGAAGGGCCTAGAGACACACTCCCCCCTCCCTATGTGGCCGTCCATCATGTGTGTGTGTGTGTGTATTATTTTTTTGTTAATTTAAGAGTATAATTATAGTTGTAAATGATTTAATTAGTTGGGTTGGGTTTTAAATTGCAACTTCAAATCTTATGATTTTATTAAGTTGGGTTGAGTCCATTAGTGAGTCTACATGTAATTAGGGGTTGACACATAGCCCAATAGGTGAATCAATATACTATTTTAATTTTTATTATTTGGTTTATCAAATAAATTACGAAGTTAAAGAGTGAAATAAAATAAAATAGATGTAAGTTATATCATGTCATAAAATAAATACTGCCAAAATACATCATGATATTGTACATGTAATAAGACATCGAATTTTGGGAGTTTTACAAAAAGTGTATGTTATAATACTCATAATTACAACTAAATTAGAATATTTACCATGTTTAAATTTATCAATTAAATTACCTTATATGTTTACAAGTTGTGAATATTATATTACAAAATATTTTGTATTAATAAATAAATTATTAAAACATTTGACAAATACATATTTTTTACATTAACTAAAATGAAGCAAAAATTTCTCGAGTAATTACGCAACTACGTATTGTGAAAATTACTTACTTGATTGTTTGCACCTCATCGCACCAAGTATGCAGTAGGAAAGAAGGAACATCAAACGAAACCTACAATTAACATATAATATATATTACTAAATTTTTTCCGAATTTAAATACACAAAGCAGCTTTTGGAATTGAGATAAACTTACCGACATAGCATTGTTCAATGCATCCTTCACACGTTGTGGCACATCCTTCCACTCAGTCCACAGTACCGGAACCCTATCCCGTATGACAAACCCAACATTACGACAATATGCCGTACAAGCATCCGAAACCAAAATGGGTCATCGATACTTTTCATCTACTGCTATCTTGTGACGGCCATTTTTTTAACATATGCGCCAAGTGCTAGGCCCTTCTATGGGCCACGAGTCTTCTTCTTTTTCGGTTCGGATTCGGTACGGCCCTCCTCATTCTCTTCTGCAAGCTCCGCAAGCTCCCCGTACAACTTCGTCTTAGATATCCGACATGTCAGCCAAATCATTTTCTCAGGCCACGCCTGGAAAAAATATGTCTCTGATGGGTTAACCAAGCTATATGGCCCGCAGACTCCTTTCTCATCGATCCCTGGAATCGACGGTACCATAGGGGGGGCATAAATAGAGTCGACGGCGGACCGGAAGGCACCTCGAATGACGTGCTCGGTGTAGCTCGACCACTCCCAGATGTAATAGGAGGTTAGGGAATGCGGTGTATAGGAGGCATACGAGGTTGGGTCGTCTCGACAGTAGTAGGGGTAGTCCGCGATCTGGGAGTCTGAGACGATAAGTGCCTCGCAATAGTATGTGCGTCATCCGCCAGATACAATTTTCCATCCTTAAAGTTTAGTCCACTATTCTCTACTAGCCCGTGTATGCAACTGTTACTTTCATCCAAATACTTACCCACAGGATCCGCACGATTGGAAGCCGCGGAACTATCCCCCGACTCCGGAGTCTTCGATTTTTTCTTACCACACGCTAGTCTCTTAATTTTATTCATTTAACTTGTACAAATTCAAAAACTATCACATTTACTAAACTCACACACACCAATATACACACTAGATACCTCAATTTTGTTTAGGTCACAATTCCAAATACCATTTTCTGAAGATACAACAATCACTATTTTAAACTAAAAATATACATAAAAAGGAACACGAGCTCTGAAGATACAACAATCACTACTTCAATTTAGTGCACTTTTTGAGGCTGTTCTGTTACTTTATAGTGTAATTCTAAGGTTCACCCACCATGTACTTGATTAACATACATTAATTTTAGATATATTTAATTATAGTTTTTAGATTAATTGTACATTTATCATAAAAAGTTGTACTCTATCTTAATCGTATATATTATAATTATAGTACATTAGATATTTTTTTATATTTTTATTTTATATTAACTCAATTACGTATTTAACCCTATATAATTTAATTATATACTAAAATATTTATTACATTAAATTAATTTCTTATTTCTCATCATCAAATTTATTCTTCTTCTCCCCTTCCTTACGCTCTCTCTCCCAATTCTTTCTCCCTCTATCCACCCCAAATTTCTTCTCTCCTCCCATCCCCGCCCCCACACTTCTTGTTTATTATCATCAAATATGTTCTTCTTCTCGCCTCCCTTACACTCTCTCTCCCAATTTTTTTCTCCCTCTATCCACCTCAAATTTTTTCTATTTGCACGCAACCCATAATTTTGTACTCTAGGGTTCATATTTTCCCCTCCGATTGGCGGCTTCTAGGGTTGTGGATTTCCATAATGTTCCATCCTTACTCCTTAACGACGAGAGGAGACATTCTCCGGAGGCGACATCTTCATCAATCTATCGGATGCGGCATATTCATCATTCATCGGAGGCAACATTTTCATCAATCTACCACAAGCGATTCTGGACTCAAACAGCACATTAATTACTGGTAGAATACAAGAGTTGCTTGGTTTACCTGTTAGTCTGTGGTACAACTAAACATTAGAAGACCTTAAAACTCTCATTTTGGATAATAAAGGAAAACTACAGGGCTTACTGATTGATGCTATAAAGATTTTCATTTCATAAAACTCAGCCGGATCTTGATTTAGCAAACTTTTGCACACGTGGTTATTGTCTTCTGTGGGGTAGTGAGCTTAATTTGATCGGTACACAGATGGAATGGGCACAACAGAATGGAGGGCGGCAGAATGTCCAGCTTATTACAAGAGAGGATATTATGTTCCGGGGTTGAAGGTAAATGGGGTTTTTTCTTTCTCATTTACGTATGCAAATGTGTATTTTGTTTCAATTTGCTGATTTGCTCCATTAGACACATTGGTCATGGGATGGACCATTGGAGAGAATTAATGCATATTTTGTTCAATTTTGTGCTCCAAAAATTCTAAGGTGCATTCATTGCCAAGCTAAGACACTACTTTTTTATTGCTGAAATTTAATGAATGCAATAAACTAATCAATCTTAGTGCACCATTTTTTTATGTCTGTTGCATTTGTCATTTCTAAATTTCTGCAATTATTAATAATGCTTAATAATCTGGAATTTAGTGCTATATGATTAGGTTACAAATTGTTGGAGTCACTTCTAAGTTCGTGATAATTTACTTGTGTTTATTCTGTGACTTTATCACGGTAATTGATCATGTTTTCTCGTTGTTATTTTGCATGTTCACTTCACTGGAACTTCGGTTTTACTGTATGGAAATTATAATTCTGCAGCAATTGACTTTAACATGAAAATTGTATTCTCGCCATATCCTAGTTTTTTATGCAGATTGCATGGTTATCTAAGGTTCCTCCTATGAGATAGTTTTTGGTCACTAGTATATGAAGGGAACTATATGTTACTTATGATGATAAATTGAGAACTTAAATGAACAAATATGAACCATCATATGTCACCTTTTTGGAAGTCGCTTCCTATGTACCCGGATTTTCCATTTGAATGCATGCATTGAAGCAACATTGAGATCAAAATCATTTGTAATTTCTCATTTATCTGTTATTATAAGTCAGTGAAATGACTGGAAAAACAATACTACTTCCACTTAAAATGGTACCGAGGTAGTGTTTGCAAATGCTTCTTGAAAGTACTTATTACTTATGCTAAAAGCTTTGTAAATGCTGGGTAATTTTTTCTAGTAAAAGCGGATAGTTTTTGATATTCAATAAAAAAATATCTTGAAGCATAATTTTAGTGTGTGATTAATTTCGTTTATGCAGATTATGTGTTAAAATACTTTCAAGTTATTGTATGCCTCAACTTAAAGCAGCCAAAAACATCCATTTACTTGCTTCTATGCATCTAGTTGTTGTTACCTGCTTATTTTAGAAATCTACAACATAAGTTGATAATAGCAAACATTTAAGTATCCAGAATCTCTGGAGAAAAGCAAAGAAGCACTTTTAAAAAGCATTTGCGAACACTCTATGAGAATTTTGATTTTAAAAAAACATCTTTTTTGAAGAAACTGTATTTAGTTGATAAGCATCTATTTTTATTCTGTTTCCGTGATATACATTGATAATTATACTATTGTTGTTGGTATGGTGCTCCTACTGATTATGGAGAGTTGCAAAGAGGAAGACAATCCCCCTTTTCACCAAGATTAGTGTCTTGTTGAACTTCTGTGGATGACAATCTCTAGTTGTTAAAAATCACCTATTGTTTATACTCATGCGAGGTTATGTGATCTACTCTTGAGAACTTACATATTCACGACAATAACGGGATACTATTTTGAAATATCTAGTGCACTAGCTTAAAATGACAAGAACGGGGAAGGTCGTTGGTGACAATATTTTTTTATAGATCGCTTCAGTTATTGTGTAGGGAATAATTGAGCTAAGGTTTAGATAAAAAAAATTGAGCTATCCCTAAAAATTATTTTACTTTTCCATTCGTTTGTTTTGCCTTTTGTTCCGGTGGGGTGCACAGGGATTTGTTTTGACATGTTAGATTTGGAGAAGTGAGAATTTATGTGCTTATTTGGGCAGTATGTTAGCCATGACAGAATTCGTGGCATTGTTGCTATCTCTCATTTCCATTATAATATTAACTTGATTTCTTCAGTCAGATTTGTGTGTGCTGTTTTTCTTTTTCAAATTCTGCAGTCTATTGGTAGTTAGATTTATTAATCCTGAGTTTGCATAAATCCTCTAAGACCATTTAGCTGCATTTTCTCAGCTTGGAAATTTTCAAGCTATGATCTTCATATTTGTAAAACGTAGGTAGGCGCAACACCATATCTAATGCTAGCGTATATCGACTTTTTTCTTGGTGGTGATGAAAAGAGAAATGATCTTCCTCTCCGTCTGAATCAAAGATTTCCAGTGTCTATATTTTTCGGGGGCGCTGGAAGTTACATGTCTCCATTCTCGCTTCATAATGACAACATCATCACCAGTCTCATGAGTCAGGTCTGCCGCTTGGTTGTCTGCCGTTTGGTGCCTGTGAACGGAGAACCGTTTTTATTTTAACAAATCCAGCACTAAGGGTTTATGGCGTGCATGTGGATCTTGCCTGGTTTCGATCCAGCATTAAGGGTCTAAGTGAAAAGCAAAGTAATTTGTTGTATCAACTATCTATGTCACTTAAATCACTGTAAATATATATTGGATGTAAATTTTTTTGTTGACTTTGTAGCAGAATGGTATGTCGTTTGGGCATAAATTTTTCTCCTAATTTTTTTTATGTATAAATTGTGTTTTTGATTGGATATATAATTTAAACCCCCCCCCCCCCCGAATGAAGAAAGCAATTAGGTTGGGTGAAGAGGCATAAAGAGGTGCAAAGAGTTTATGGAACCCTGAAAAGAAATGAACTATTAAATTATAGAGTCTTCCAAAGCTCACAAATTGCGATTCTTCAAAAGTAATGAATTGCCATTCAAGTATGCTTCCAAAATTGATAAATTGCAATTGAGTGTGCTTCCAAAAGTGATGAACCGCATGCTTCCAAATTGATGAATTACAATTGAATATGCTTTTAAAATATTATTATTTATATTACAAGTATCTTATATTTTAATTTTTGCAAAATTTGTGGAAGGATAAGGTGGAATTTTAGTTAGTATATTTATTTACACACAAACTAAGTATAATATCTAAAACACTAGACAAAGAGTTTAATATCCAAATTATATCATTTTATTTTATTTTCATTCATTTTTCTTGTAGTGTATGGTGATGTGGCATTATAAAAAAGGGGAATGTGTATTCTTACGAGAAATTTTATTATAAGATAAGAGATATTATGTATATATTTGAATGGTATTAGAATTAGTTGTAATAATATAAATATAATATAGTCGTATCACCATACACACACACACACACACACACACACACAATTATTTGGATTGTAACTAAGTGTGATTTTTGTAAATTCAAATTAATAAATTGTTTTATATTAAAATATGCATAGGTTGAGATTGTATATATTTGGTTTAAATTATACATAATAGATCTAAAATTGTATAGTCGATTTGAAATTATACATAATTGGTCGAAATTATACATAATCAATTAAAATTTGTATAACCCATTTGAAATTTTACACAATTGGTTGAAATTTTACATAATCAATTAAACCACTGAATATTATTTACGGTTTTGGCTTAGGACAATATTTTCAATAGGATTCTTCGATTACGCTTGATGGAATTTATCTTGTTGGTTCTTGTTTTTCTTATTTTCTTCTTGTAATTCAAAATATTTCCCGTATTTCTTGTGCGTACGCCAAGTAGTGATTCAAAATCATGCATGTAGGTGGAGCTAGAATAGTTTTATGCATAACTAAAGTTGTACGACTCTCATATGATCTTTTTTCGTTAAATAATAAAACACCATACAAGCAAATTATATAACCAAACTTGCTATTTTGGGAGTCTAGCTATATTTGTTTCGAATTGTAACAGGCAAAGAACTGAATGCTAAATCCAATCCAGCACACTCCTTAGGCCAATGACACATTCAGAAACTTAAGACAAAATCCCTTATTCTAAGTACGAAAACAACATCAACCACAAACACAAACACAACACAGACACATTTAAGCTGCACCAACTCCTTCCTGAAGGAGCATCTGATCGAAGTGCCAAACTCCTGTAAGAAACGAAACAAATGGTTTCAGTTATTACATTATTTTTAACGCGAATGAATTAATTTAATCAGGGAAGAGCTTATTATAATCATTCCGTGTCCCTTTCCGACCCTTCTTAATTGAGCAACATATTCTGAGATCTTCTTGATGGCTTCGACCTGGGAAAAACAGCGAAGATCAACCAAAAAGTAACGAAAAACAAGAAAATAAAGAAAAATACTGAAAAATGGAAAACTCTTTTTTACCTGCTCCTCTAGAAACTCACTCTCTACGAAATTTGCCAGCTGAGGATCATTGTTTTTATCAGCAACCTGTAATGCCAGATACAAAAGTGGCCAGTCAGAGTTCGAATTCGATGTAACTTACAGATATATTTGGAAATGGCATAAAAGAGTGACTAACGAACGAGCCTTACGCTGTGAAGGTTCAAGAGTTTTTCATTGGTTACTGAGAACAAAATTTTAAAAAAGCTAATGAGAACAAAATTTTAAGATACTTCCTGAAGCAAGTACGATTATGTGCGCTTTCTATGGGGAATGGTTGTTTAAAAGGATTCACAAATGGCATTATATATTTTTTTTTTTTTTTTAAAAAAAAAACCGAAATATTATTAAACAAACCCGAAAATTGAGGGTGGACGAGTCCCTCTACACGCCCAAGAAGAATGAGGGAGGACGAACTCCTCTACACGCCCCAAAACAAAAGCCCGAAAATTAAGTAGGAAACACTTTTTTATTTCTAACATACTGAATTAGTTCATACTTTTTTTTTTTAAAAACCGAAATTTATTCGACGGATCAGAAATGTGGGGGGACGAGGCCTACTACACGCCCAAAGAGTTTGAGGGAGGACGAGCCCCTCTACACGCCCAATATAAATTTAGATCGACATGGAACTCAGCCCAACAAGCGGCCTATTTGAATCTAACGTGCGGAAACTCATTTTTCTCCATCCTAATCATACCACGAATCTGCCCGGACAGATCCGACGGGCTATAAAGATGAAAGTTTCTGGACTTGTATCCTTCATTAGCCAAGTGGTCCGCAATGACATTATACTTCTTATTGATTAGATTAACTGAAACTAGTCTGAGAATATACCAAGCCTCGACTTCAGTAGGTTGCCTTATATTTGAACCTACTAATGACAAAGATATATATCATCATTAACACAACCCTTGTGCTAATAGCTGAAAAGAGAATATACAATCAATACATCAAACTCGTCCATTGCACAGAAGGGCGCTTCTGTCATCTCATGAAGTGCAAGGGCAAAACACAATGTTGAAAAAGAACGCTCACCACCTGTTCAAACATCAAAGAACAATAAAACTCACACATCCAGCCTAAACCTTTTGGTAGTCAATGATAGTAGTTATTGTCAATAATCAAATGCAGGTGTATCTTTCAAGTAATGTTCCAAGCATATTTTTTCATATAAATGATTAGTCGTACCATTGATGTTATCCACTCGCTTATTATCCAGTTGGTTACGGTATGAAGGATATAATTGTCAAAGATAGCATAAATGTAAGAAATAAAAATAAAATATATGTACCTCAATATATCATATACCAGCGTCAAATACACAGTTTTGTGACGGTGTGACTGAATTTGCTTTATCCCGGGTCCTTGGACGGACATCTTCATGTCGTTCTCCGTTTGCAAGATTCTTTGGACATGTAACACGGTTGTGGCCTGGCACTCTGTCAACATGCCAAAAAATGAATAAGTTGAACATTCACACAGATATATTGACATTTAAAAAGATATGTAGAAA
This sequence comes from Orobanche coerulescens, assembly GCA_033398695.1. Taxonomy (NCBI): domain Eukaryota; kingdom Viridiplantae; phylum Streptophyta; class Magnoliopsida; order Lamiales; family Orobanchaceae; genus Orobanche; species Orobanche coerulescens. The sequence goes on along the minus strand of CM065810.1, from coordinate 64,845,508 downwards.
TAGGAAAACGACATACCCGCATAGTCCGCAATTTTGCTTTTGTCGCGGCGGAGCACCCTTCGACTTAACTTTTATAGGGTCGCGTATGCCATAATTTGCTTCAACACACAGACCAACCCCATGATTGCACTCTACTTTTTCTTAAAATAACTTATATTAGTTTGATAGGTCTCGACTATGAAGTACCAATACGGGTACTGGACACGAATCTGGTAATATACAATATGTAGGAGGAAATGGATACCAGTATAACTGTATAAGTCTTATCGTCACCACCATCATCATGCACCTTACTCCCAACCATGTTGGAGTAGGTAGCGTGAAAATTAAAGTGTCAAATAATTGTCAAAATGCTTAACACTGAAATCATGCAAATTACAAAAAAAGTAAAGTTTTATGTGGGATGGCCTTCCAATCGCAACCATCACACGAAAGAGAAATGGGATAAAATTCCATTAACTGTCATCATCATAATTTTTTCCACTTGCATGGAAAATATAGATTTATTAGTTACAGCTAAAACAATGTTTCAACTATAAAATCAAAGTTTCATAAATGATTGAATTGAAAATGTGATGAGTCCTACAGAAGCATAGCAAACATGTCGAATATCATCAATTGAAAAGAATTGCTTCATTTTTAATTGGACACTTCATGATAAGGCAGAGAGATGTATCCACAACGTATCAAATAAAGTATTGGATACGATAAGTATCCGACACGGTTACGTTACGTCATCCTCACATAAGTATCCGTGCTACCTAGTGTCCCAAGGACATGATCACCAAGCAAGGGAAATTATCTGGTGAAACTTGAGTTTTTATGAATCGGGACATAGAAGTGTTTATAAATTGGTTGATTCAAAAAGGATTCTGGTCTTCTATCTTCCAAACAACAAATTTTCTCAAAAAAAAATCACTCCTTTCGAATTCCACATTCCACTTTAGCACGACTATATCGTAGAACTAATTAATAATATCCAAAACAAAAGATCACAACGGAAACCAAATTACAAGCAACAAATCCATCGACCTATGGAATTCGAAATCACAAGAACGTATATTATCGTACTACTGTAAAGATGGCTCTTTGATCAGCAGAAGTTTTAACACTGCTTTACTATTGAGAAGTAAACCACGCATCTCAGATTATCATCATACTACAAATTTCAATACCTTAAAAAGATTTAGCAAAATAAAATAAGAAGAAAGGAGGATCATTCTCTGAATTTGTTCAAACTTTGACTAGTCAAAAGCCAACCAAGAACAAAGGTATAAAGAAAAATGAAAAAGTAAAAAAAAAAAACGAGTGAAGCGTTAATTCGAGACTGTATTCCACCCCCAAAAGTCAAACTGGTGATGATTCGTGCAGAATTGAACGAGGAATTTAAGGGAGAAGAACGAATAAATAAATACCATACCAATTACCAAAATAAAATCTCTGTCTTGAGATAGATCTAAAGAAAGTAAATCCTTTTACGAAAAATGAAAAAAAAAATCCTAATAGTACTGTAAACTCGAGATGACACTAATTTAGGTTTAGATTTTCAATAAATTAAAACTAATCAAACAAAGTAACAAAAACAGATGGAGGAAGTGAAAATCAAAATAATGGAATTAGAAATCTTACCAGCGGGATTTACTGAAAGTGAAATAGTGATGCTGGGTACGGGAAACCAAGACGACAGAAAGTACCAATGTTAAGTGTGGTAAGGGGGAGGGCGGCGCCCCTTGCTGTATCAGAAGATCGAGGAGCAGGTGCTTGGGAAGAAGAGAATGCAATCGAAGGGTTTTCTGTGAGAGGATTTGCAGTGAGATATCCTGTGAGAAGATATCCTAGTAAGGGGGAGGGTGGCGCCCCTTTCTTTGAAGCTGGCCTGTTCCAAGCCGGAAACCCCGGTGAAAAAGTTGGGAAGAAGAGTGAGTTCACGGGAAGAAGGAGAATGGAGTTTCTCAAAAGAGAATACAAGCGTTTCAATTTTTAAGTTACTGGTTTTTTGATTTTTTTTTTTACAATTATTTCTTATTTAATTAATAAGGGTATATCAGTAATTTTTTTGTAATATTTTTATTTTATTTAGTACATCATATTTTTTGGATTGTACGTAATCTAATGGTGCTGATTTAGTACAAATGATTTTGTTAAAATATACAACCAGTCACACGGTTAATACTGAGTACATCTGATTAAGAGAATATTCACTAAGTACAAGCCCGGCGAACCGTAGAACTACCCTACTTTAGTATGCTTTTGAGCTTTTTGAATTGTTCCCTGTGTATACTCTTCGGATTTCGAACATTCAATTAGTACGTATTAATGTCCGGGTATTTATTTAAATTTGGATATTTATCTATATGGTTAACCAAAAAACCGGTAAATTTTGTGAAGCCCTGGATCAAAAACCTAAGAAATCAAAATTCCTAACTGACGGAAATCAAAACAGAAATCAAGCAATTAATATCAGAAATCAAAACAGAAATCAAAATAGACAAAAAAATAACACAAAGTCCGGAAATCAAAACAGAAATAAAAAAATAACACAAAGTCCAGAAAGAATCGAGCAACATACCACTATCCCTTGCTCGCGGATGACAAAGCAGAAATCAAAATTGACCTAGTTGACGGCGGACGACGGAAGGCGGCGGACGGACGGGACGAGGGTTCCAGAAGAGCCGACGGCGAACGGACGAACACCGCGATTATTTTCTATCTCTTGCTCGCGGACGGACAGAAGGGCTGAAGACCGGGCGGCGGAAGACAGTCGGCGGACGGAGGGAACGAGGGTTCCAGGAAGAAGGAATTAAAATGAAGAAAGGAAAAAAATATAACGAGTCCCATTTTTTTATATATAAGGGTACTTTAGCCGACGGTCATCATTGGCTAAACCATAAATGCTACGGACTTTAGCCGACGACCGTCGTCGGCTATAGTTAAATCCAAAAAAAAGACTCAGTGGATATCGGGGTTTGAACCCGGACCATTTGTATAGGTGATTTGGAATTTTGCCATTGAGTCATGTTTATCATTCCTACATTTAAACACAATTTTTATATTTATACATATACCGATATTTTAAATTCTTTGAATCTATTTATAAATATATATATATATAATGATTATATATGTATATATTTATACGATTTTTTTATACAGTTTTTATATAATAATATTTTATATATTCATACAGTTTTTATATAATGATATTTTATATATTTAAATTTAATTATAAATATGTTTAATAAAAAATTAAGATATTTATACTTTAGCTGACAGCTGTCGTCGGCTATACTCGAGACTTTAGCCGACGACCGTCGTCGGGTATACTTAAATAAAAAAACATAACTCAGTGGCTGCCGGGGTTCGAACCCGGGCCATTTGTATAGATGATATGGCATTTTGCCACTGAGTCATGTTTATCATTCATACATTTGAACACAGTTTTTATATTTATACATGTTTTTATATAATAATATTTTATATATTTTAATTTAATTAAATATCTATAAATTGATTATATATTTGTATATTAATACAGTTATTATATATATTATTCTATATATTTATACATGTTTTTATATAATAATATTTTATATATTTAAATTTAATTATAAATAAATATATATAATATGATTATATATCTGTATATTAATTTATATACAATTTTTATATAATAATATTTTATATAATTATACATGTTTTAATACAATAATATTTTATATATTTGAATTTAATTATATTCGTATTTGTTCAGCGATTAACTTGCGTTTTGATTGTTGTACTGTTTGGGTTGTTCAACCAAACTGATTTTTGTCCATGCGTTTTGTTATCATTCTAAAATGGCGATGTGGATGGTAGCAGCCACGTGCTGCATGTGATTCGTTGCAGGTCGTCCGCGGTGGATAGCGTATGTTATTTGAGACTGTTTTGCGTTGATCGTTTTATATTTTAAGTTTCGGGGACGAAACTTCTTTTAAGAGGGGTAGAATGTAATACCCGAGTCCAAGCATAAAATCAATCTGACACAATCATCACAACCATCATGATTCCTCGATCATGAACAATCAAGCACAACACAACCAACACAAAGTATTTACTACATTTAGTTTATACTCACAACATATGAAATATATATATGTTAACAGAGGTAAATTAATCATCGTAACTCTAACACGTAATCTTTATTCACAAGACACAAGTTGTATAAACAAGATACTTGCCTCAATAACCGATACCGAACACTCCGACGAACACGGCTCAACCAGGAAATTCCGAATACCTATAATTTCCGCAAGACACAATGAAAACACGATCACAACGAGGATCAAGACCAATAATAGCGGAAATCACATCAAACTATCGAAGAAAAACACATTCAAACATTTAATCGAACATTAAATGTTCACGATTCTTCAAGAACACCAAAATAACCCACCGGGTTGAACGAACCGAAGATATAGATATACAATCCATAAAACATGTTTAGCAACAACATCTAACACTAATCGATTCATCAAAACTGGATTGGATTCGGAAACAAGAATAAATATTTAAAAAGTCAACTCTAGGGAAAAATGGGAAGATACCTCGATCCGACGAATAACAACGGGTTAAATAATGTTACAATCACCTAGGACTCTCCAATACACCCTTGGATGGAGCAAATTCGGCCAGGAACTCGAACCCTAATCGCCCTCGTCTCAAACCCGCGGATAGAAGAAGAAATGAAGTGAAAATGAGAAAATAAGCCTGATGTCCAGTCTATATACCGAACAGATTAGCATGCGGTAACCACACAAGTAGCGCGCGCTCTAGAATTCTTCAACCCAGTCCATTAGATTTTGGACTGCTCCAAAACCACCAGTTAGCATGCGCTATCCTCACCATAGCGTGCGCTACTGATGCACCTTAGCGCGCGCTTTCTAATTACATAGCGTGCGCTATTGACTTCCTAGTCCAAGGCAATAGCTTCTGCATCGATTCTGCAACTCCAGTTAGCGTGCGCTAGCAACACTCTGGTAGCGCGCGATATCCATGCACGTAGCGTGCGCTATTCCTACTGCACAGGCAGTAGGATCGCACCAAAAACTCATCACAACAACGATACCTATCAACGGGATGACAAATCATGCAACATGTGATAAAATGCCAATGTCCAACACAAACAACCAGTTACAAACAAACATGTGACACGACATGACACACATTCATATAGGCACGAACAACATATAACTCACTAAACAGTAGAAAAAGAAATTTAACGCAATCTGAATGAAATTCTCAGGCATCACATTCTACCCCACTAAAAATAAGTTTTGTCCTGAAACTTAAAACAAGAGCATCACAGTTCCACATAACAAAATAAACGTAAATGTTCAAACATCAGAAATCAACATACCCGGGACCCCATGATCTAATGTCACGTGTCTCCGTAGGTTTACCAACTCACACAGAATTATTCAAACCAAAATATCAGATATCAAACACCAATTATCAAATCTCCACATGAGATATAAACCACAGTACATAACATAATATACTATCACTGGGCACCACTGGCACCTCCAGAAGTAGGAGCGGAACTTCGGTTCTCAAACATCTTCACAATAGTCTCGCATTGCACCGCTTGGTGTCCCACTTTACCACACTGGAAATAGTTCACCTTTGGGGAGCGACAATTCTGCCGTACATGGCCCACGCGACTGCAGTTAAAACACGTCTTTACACTGCTTGCCTTCTACTCACGGGGGTAGGATGGTTGGACTGACCATCCGAACTGGGAGTCTTTTCATAAGAACGATACGAAACAACAGATCATGGAATTCACTTCTCTGACCCCTTGAGAAGCTACAAGAAATCTTCAGTTTCTTACTTTCTGGACACGCCCCCATCACTGAAATGGCCATTAAATGGCTAAAGCTCGATCCTGATACTCTCTTAAGGTAGTACACCTGAGGGGAGCCATACTCTGTCGTATACTGGGTTTCATCCGCATATTAAAGTAACGGATCTTGTCCGCCTCACTTCTCACTTGCTCACGAACATGCCACAGCTGCTGATTATAATCGACTATCACCTGGGATATCGACATATCCCAGGGCATAGCCGAGAAAAACTCAACAATCCTGCGCTCTTGCACAGGCAACGGACAATAATCCGCCTCCATCGCACTCTTGAAGTCGGCCCAAGTAGCCGTACGATCTCTAGGCACTACAGCCTCCCACCAGTCTGCAGCTTCCTTGTCGAGGAGGTACTAAGCAATGGGTACCCTCCTTTCATCCGGACAAGCTACAACATCAAATGTTCTTTCTAACTGGAAGAGCCAGTTCTCCCAACCTAACAAATCCGAGGAAGCCACAAAACGAGGCGAATTCATTCTCATCACATCTCGTAGCCACTTACTGTAATACCCGATTGTGAACTCATTTATTTTTCATTCAGTAATTGTCACTATGTAATTCTCACTCATTATTAATCATTCATCATTCATATTCATTCATTCGTGTTCACCGTTCGGAGTAACTTTGAATCGTGTATCGATATTGTTCATTGTTTCAACCTTGCTTGAGAATCGAGATGAGAATATTATCTTGATTGTGGTAATTGCTTCGTAAATCGATGTTGATATTGGAGTTCATATCATTTTGAATTTACTCCTTGTTTAGATCGTGCTATTTTTAGATAAACCCTCGTAATCATTGCTCGGAATCACCGTTTTGGAGTTTCCGCACTTCCATTTTGTGTTATTGTTCCCAAGCTTTGAGTTTTATTGCTTTTATTCTCTTCCCGAGTCGTTTTTCGTCATTTTGGGCCCGAATAGTGTGCGCCGCGGCACAAGGGAGTGTGCCCCGCGGCACACACCTTGTGCAGTTGGAGTGGGTACCGGCTGTACCGTGGGCCGCAGCTAAATGCTGGGAGCTATTTTTGGTTGTGGGCCGCGGCACACTCAGTCCTTGCCGCGGCACGCGAAGCAGATAACCCCCTTTTCAGCGGATCTTTGAGGAGAGAAGTTCATTTCATCATTCTCCTCATTCCTCCTCTCCTTGGGCCACTTACGGGCGATTTTGTAGGCGATTTGGCATCATCAATCTCAGATATTTTATCCTCATTGAGTTCTTGGTGTGGATTAACAACATATATTTGGATTCTTCATCCTAATTCAAGGTAACTTCTTCAACCCTAAATTCGATTTTTAGTTGGAGCATGATGTTTTGGATGATGTAATCATGATTTGTGAAGGATATATGTATGATTATGAGTTTTTATGAGTTATCATCGGATTGTTGGAAGTTTATCCAAGAACACTTTGAAGGTTGACTTGGAATTGGGGTTTTCAACTAGATGTTATTATAATCTCGAGTTGTGTATTCCTAGTGGATTATCGATTGTGTTGATGGTGTTTTGTGGGATTGAATCACTCTTTTGGAGGTTGATTTTCGATACAATTGGGATTGGTTGCAAATAATGGGAGATTGTTTACAAAGTGTTTGTCAAAATGCCCCAATGAGTTTGGAATTGTTGTATCAACCTCTTGTAGTGGTTATGATCATAATTGATGCGTATATTAAGCGAATTGTTGGTAAATGTATTATTCAAGGTTGTTCGAGCGATCGATACCTCCATTAAGGACGTTTGTTCGAGGAAGGACATTATTCACCGGTATTTGAGGCAAGTTAATTGTTGCTCGGTTAAAAGGATAATCACTCCTTTCATTGTTGTTCATTCATACGCATAATTCATGTTTGTTATTAATCATATTGGGACTTGTAATTATCATACTATCATTCAATTCATGAGGTACAACAGTTCCAATCATTTCATTTGAAGCTATCACTCATTGCGAAATTAGTTCACCTCGGTGAGTCATTCTTGACCCTTGTCGGTTCTATTCATTGTTCTTCATCAGGGTCGCTTTTGTTCGTGTGACCTTCTGGGATTTTATTGCGTTTCGGATGGTATATGTGTGGAATTTTTAGTCTGGCACATTAAGGTCATTGTGCTTGTAGGGATCCGGACATGTTGGACTGTGCACACGATAACGTGCCTCCGTGAGACTAATTAGGCCAAGTTTTGCGGGTGTTTATGCGGGACAACGGGCACTCGACAGGCTTGTGCACTTGCACATTCCGTTCGTGGCATACTATGATGCCCATCATTCAACTTAATTTCATAACTCATTCATGTGATTATTGTATTTTTGTTCAACTCTTGAGGATTGTTGTTCTGCGTAACTGACCCCGTTTGGGGATGTTGTTTTAGGTCATGGCAAGGCAAAAGCACGGGAAGAGAACGTTGACGGCGAGGAGTCCCAGTGATACTAGTAGGGGCCCCAGTCTGTCCATTTGTTCATGTTTCTTTAATGTGTAATTTACGCTGCCGTTCCGTTTGGATTTCATTTCATTCAGTGTTGTATATTTTATCTTCATATGAAATATACATGTATTCTGTTTTTCCTGGGTGTGTTGTACTTAAAACTCCTCATCAGAGTAATTGGTATTATAATGTGGTTGGGTACTACATTTATATTATTTAATTCACTAATTTTCATTCGCCTCGACTGCGGCCAACCAATCAACGAACTCTTCAGGTTCAAGGACGCCCCGAAATTCTGGAATCTCAGTTCGTATTCCAGACTCCCACCGTCTATCCTCCGTAACCCTAACACGACAACGACGACCGTCACCCTCCAAATCACCCTGATCGTCTGAATCAACATCGTCCCCTTCTAGGGTAGCACGCCGATTATTTGGATGCGCCCCTCTTCGTGCAGTATTACCTTGTTCTCGAGCAGCAAACATATCCTCCATCCGGGCAGTAAGCCGATTGACAACCTCATCCAATTTTTGATTGATTGCTTCAGTAATCCTTTTGTTCATCCCTCCTTCATCAGCAATTTCGACAATAGTACGCTCTCTCCGTGGCGTTATGTCGAACGCTGAACCTGTCTCCAATGCTAACTGATGCAGCGAAAATTACAAGAAAGCAACTGTGCTCCAACGGCTCAGCCATCCATGAAACACAGCATTCTAAAAATCCTAGATTCAACCGATCTAAGAATTTCAAGAAAATTTTGAGAAAATTTCAATTCATTGAACGTCTGAAATTAAGGCCTTACATACATATATATACCCTAGGAAAGCTAGGGTTAAACTTACAAAATTTAATAACAAGTAAACAAACTTTTAAAAAATTGCAATTAAGTCCCTAAAAAATAAAAATGCAAACTCGAAGGCCTAAACGTCGTTTTTTGGCAAAAAAGTGACGGACCTCACTGCATAGTGGTGACTCTTATTCAATGGGTCGATTCCGGTAAGAAAAGGTCGAGTCCTCTTTGCCAACCGCAGCACCCTTTGATGCACCTCTGACACCGTGAGTGGATCAAAGTCATTGACTGCTTCACGAATGTGCTCCCGCAACCCTCCAATATATCGTGCTACCAGCTGATCCTCAGTATCAAACACATCATTCCTAGCTACCAACTTATAGAATTCAGTTGTATAATCTTCTATGGATCTCTCTCCTTGCTTCAGATTTTGCAACCTCTGGTATAACAATCGCTGATAATTATAGGGCAGAAAATTTTTTTGAGCATCATCTTGATCGTCCGAATCGACATCATCCCCTTGTTGGGTAACACGCCGATTATTAGGATGCACCCCTCTTCGTGCAGTATTACCTTATTATCGAGCATCAAACATCTGCTCCATCCGGGTAGTAAGCCGAGCGATAATCTAATCTTCTCCAATTTCTGATCGATTGCTTCAGCAATCCTTTTGTTCATCCCCTATTCATCAGCAATTTCGGCAATAGTACGCTATCTCTGTGGCGCCATGTCGAACGCTGAAGCTATCTCCGATGCCAACTGATGCAGCTAAAATTACATGAAAGCAACTGTGTTCCAACAGATCAGTCGTCCCAGAAACACAGCTTTACCGATCTAAGAATTTCAAGAAAATTAAGAGAAAATTTCAATTCATTGAACGTCTGAAATAAAGGCCTTACACGCATATATACCCTAGGGAAGCTAGGGTTAAACTTACAAAATTTAATAAGAAGTAAACAAACTTTTAGAAAATTGCAGTTAAGTCCCTAAAAATAGAAAAACGCAAAATCGAAGGCCTAAACATCTTATTCAGTGGGTCTATTCCGATAAGAAAAGGTTGAGTCCTCTTTTCCAACCGCAGCGCCCTTTGATGTGCCTCCGAAACTATGAGTGGATCAAAGTCATTGACCGCTTCACGAATCTGCTCCCGCAACCCTCCAATATATCGTGCTACCAACTGATCCTCAGTATCAAACACATCGATCCTGGATACCAACTGATAGAATTCAGTTGTGTAATCTTCTACGGATCTCCCTCATTGCTTCAGATTTTGCAACCTCTGGTATAACAATCTCTGATAATTGTAGGGCAGAAAATTCGCCCTTTGCTGCTTCTACATCTTCTCCCACGATACAATTTTTGGCTTCCCCATACGGATCCTACTATTTTTTAACTGCTGCCACCAAGCCATCGCCCTATCCCATAATCTAGTTGCTACTAATTGTACCCTCTTATTTTCTGGAACCCCTTTGAACTCCGGCACCTCTTCGACTGCGACCAACCAATCAAGGAACTCTTCATGTTGAAGGGTGCCCCGAAAATCTGGAATCTCAGTTCATATCCCAGACTCCCGCCGTCTATCCTCTATAACCCTAACACGATGACGACGACCATCACCCTCCAAATCACCCTGATCGTCCGAATCGACATCATCCCCTTCTAGGGCAACCCACCGATTATTAAGACATACCTCTCTTCGTGCAGTATCACCTTGTTCTCGAGCAGCAAACATCTCCTCCATCCGGGCAGTAAGCCGATCGACAACCTCCTCCATTTTCTAATCGGTTGCTTCAGTAATCCTTTTGTTCATCGCCTCTTCATCAGTAATTTCGGCAATAGTACGCTCTCTCTGTGGCGCCATGTCGAACGCTGAACCTGTCTTCGATGCCAACTAATGCAGTGAAAATTACAAGAAAGCAACTGTGTTCCAACGGATCAGCCGTCCCTGAAACACAGCCTTCTAAAACCCCAGATTCAACCGATCTAAGAATTTTAAGAAAATTTGGAGAATATTTCAATTCATTGAACGTCTGAAATAAATGCCTTACACGCATATATATATATATATATGTATGTATAAACCCTACCCTAGGGAAGCTAGGGTCAAACTTACAAAATTTTATAACAAGTAAATAAACTTTTAAAAAATTGCAATTAAGTCCCTAAAAACAGAAAAACGCAAAATCGAAGGCCTAAACATCGTTTTTGGCCAAAAAGCGACGGACCTCACCGCGTAGCGGTGACTCTTATTTAGTGGGTCGATTCCAATACGAAAAGGTCGAGTCCTCTTTTCCAACCGCAACGTCCTTTGATGCTCCTCCGACACCATGAGTGGATCAAAGTCATTGACCGCTTCACGAATCTGCTCCCGCTACCCTCCAATATATCGTGCTACCAACTGATCCTCAGTATCAAACACATCATTCCTGGCTATTAACTGATAGAATTCAGTTGTGTAATCTTCTACGGATCTCCCTCCTTGCTTCAGATTTTGCAACCTCTGGTATAACAATCGCTGATAATTTTAAGGCAGAAAATTTGCACTTAGCTGATTCTTCATCTTCTCCCACGATACAATTTTTTGCTTACCCATATGGGTCCTAGTATTTTTTAACTGCTGCCACCAAGCCATCGCCCTGTCTCGTAATCTGGTCGCTACTAATTGTACCCTCATATTTTCGGGAACCCCCTTTGAACTCCAACAACACCTCAACTGCGGCCAACCAATCAAGGAACTCTTCAGGTTGACGGGTGCCTCGAAATTCTGGAATCTTAGTTCGTATCCCAGACTCCCACCATCTATCCTCTGTAACCCTAACACGACGATGACTGTCAACCTCCGAATCACCCTAATCGTCCGAATCGACATCATTACCTTTTAGGGCAACACGCCGATTATTAATATGCGCCTCTATTCGTGCAGCATTACCTTGTTCTCGAGGAGCAAACATCTCCTCCATCCGGGCAATAAGCCGATCGACAACCTCCTCCATTTTATGATCGATTGATTCAGTAATCTTTTTGTTCATCCCCTCTTCATCATCAATTTCGGCAATAGTACGCTCTCTCCGTGGCGCCATGTCGATCGCTGAACCTGTCTCTGATGCCAACCGATGCAGCGAAAATTACAAGAAAGTAACTGTGTTGCAACGGATCAGCCGTCCCAGATTCTAAAAATCCCAGATTCAGCCGATCTAAAATTTTCAATTCATTGAACATCTAAAATGAATGCCTTACACGCATATATATACCCTAGAGAAGCTAGGGTTAAACTTACGAAATTTAATAACAAGTAAATAAACTTTTAGAAAATTGCAATTAAGTCCCTAAAAAACAGAAAAATGCAAAATCGAAGGCCTAAACGTCGTTTTTTTGGCCAAAAAACGACGGACCTCACCGCATAATAGTGACTCTTATTCAGTGGTCGATTCCGATAAGAAAGGGTCGAGTCCTCTTTTCCAACCGCAGCACCCTTTGATGCGCCTCCGACACCGTGAGTGGATCAAAGTCATTGACCGCTTCACGAATCTGCTCCCGCAAACCTCCAATATATCATGCTACCAACTGATCCTCAGTATCAAACACATCATTCCTATCTACCAAGTGATAGAATTCAGTTGTGTAATCGTCTACGGATCTCCCTCCTTGCTTCAGATTTTGCAACCTCTGGTATAACAATCACTGATAATTGTAGGGTAGAAAAATTCGCCCTTAGCTGCTTCTTCATCTTCTCCCACGATACAATTTTTTGCTTACCCAAATGGTTCCTACTATTTTTTAACTGTTGCCACCAAGCCATCGCCCTGTCTCATAATCTGGTCGCTAATAATTGTACCCTCTTATTTTCTGGAACCCCCATTGAAATCCAGCACTGCCTCGACTGCGGCCAACCAATCAAGGAACTTTTCAGGTTGAAGGGTTCCCCGAAATTCTAGAATCTCAGTTCGTATCCAAGACTCCCACCATCGATCCTCTGTAACCCTAACACGACGATGACCGTCAACCTCCGAATCACCCTAATCATCCGAATCGACATCATCACCTTCTAGGGCAATAGGCCGATTATTAATATGCGCCTCTCTTCGTGCAGTATTACCTTGTTCTCGAGAAGCAAACATCTCCTCCTTCCGGGCAGTAAGCCGATCGACAACCTCCTCCATTTTATGATCGATTGATTCAGTAATCCTTTTGTTCATCCCCTCTTCATCAGCAATTTCGGCAATAGTACGCTCTATCCGTGGCGCCATGTCGAATGCTGAACCTGTCTCTGATGCCAACCGATGCAGTAAAAATTACAAGAAAGCAACTGTGTTGCAACGGATCAGCCGTCCTTGAAACACAACATTCTAAAAACCCCAGATTCAGCCGATCTAAAAATTTAAATTCATTGAACATCTAAAATAAAGGCCTTACACGCATATATATACCTTAGGTAAGCTAGGGTTAAACTTACGAAATTTAATAACAAGTAAAAAAACTTTTAGAAAATTACAATTAAGTCTCTAAAAAACCGAAAAATGCAAAATCGAAGGCCTAAACGTCATTTTTTGGCCAAAAAGCAACGGACCTCACTGCATAACGGTGACTTTTATTCAGTGGTCGATTCTGATAAGAAAGGGTCGAGTCCTCTTTTCCAACCGCAACACCCTTTGATGCGCCTCCGACACCGTGAGTGGATCAAAGTCATTGACCGCTTCACGAATCTGCTCCCGCTACCCTCCAATATATCGTGCTACCAACTGATCCTCAGTATCAAACACATCATTCCTGGCTATTAACTGATAGAATTCAGTTGTGTAATCTTCTACGGATCTCCCTCCTTGCTTCAGATTGTGCAACCTCTGGTATAACAATCACTGATAATTGTAGGGCAGAAAATTTACCCTTAACTGCTTCTTCATCTTCTCCCACGATACAATTTTTTTCTTACCTATATGGTTCCTACTATTTTTTAACTGCTGCCACCAAGCCATGGCCCTATCGCATAATCTGGTCGCTACTAATTGTACCCTCTTATTTTCTGGAACCCACATTGAACTCCAGCACCGCCTCGACTGCGGACAACCTATCAAGGAACTCTTCAGGTTGAAGGGTGCCCCGAAATTCTGGAATCTCAGTTTGTATCCCAGACTCCCACCATCTATCCTCTGTAACCCTAACACGACGATGACCGTCAACCTACGAATCACCCTAATCATCCGAATCGACATCATCACCTTCTAGGGCAACATGCTGATTATTAATATGCGCCTCTCTTCGTGCAGTATTACCTTGTTCTCGAGCAGCAAACATCTCCTCCATCCGGGCAGTAAGCCGATCGACAACCTCCTCCATTTTATGATCGATTGATTCAGTAATCCTTTTGTTCATCCCCTCTTCATCAGCAATTTCGTCAATAGTACGCTCTCTCCGTGGCGCCATGTCGAACGCTGAACCTGTCTCTGATGCCAACCGATGCAGCGAAAATTACAAGAAAGCAACTGTGTTGCAACAGATCAGCCGTCCCTGAAACACAGCTCTCTAAAAACCCAGATTCAGCCGATCTAAAAATTTCAATTCATTGAACATCTAAAATGAAGGCCTTACACGCATATATATACCCTAGGGAAGCTAGGGTTAAACTTACGAAATTTAATAACAAGTAAATAAACTTTTAGAAAATTGCAACTAAGTCCCTAAAAAATAGAAAAATGCAAAATCGAAGGCCTAAACATCATTTTTTGTCCAAAAAGCGACGGACCTCACCGCATAACGGTGACTCTTATTCAGTGGTCTATTCTGATAAGAAAGGGTCGAGTCATCTTTTCCAACCGCAGCACCCATTGATGCGCCTCCGACACCGTGAGTGGATCAAAGTCATTGACCGCTTCACGAATCTGCTACCGCAACCCTCCAATATATCATGCTACCAACTGATCCTCAGTATCAAACACATCATTCCTGGCTACCAAGTGATAGAATTCAGTTGTGTAATCTTCTACGGATCTCCCTCCTTGCTTCAGATTTTGCAACCTCTGGTATAACAATCGCTGATAATTGTAGGACAGAAAATTCGCCCTTAGCTGCTTTTTCATCTTCTCCCACGATATAATTTTTTGCTTCCCCATATGGATCCTGCTATTTTTTAACTGCTTCTACCAAGCCATCCCCCTGTCTCGTAATCTGGTCGCTACTAATTGTACCCTCTTATTTTCTGGAACCCCTTTGAACTCCAGCACCTCCTCGACTGCGGCCAAACCAATCAAGGAACTCTTTAGGTTGAAGAGTGCCCTAAAATTCTGGAATCTCAGTTCGTATCCCAGACTCCCACCATCTATCCCCTGTAACCCTAACACGACGAAGACAACCGTCACCCTCCAAATCACCCTGATCGTCCGAATCAACATCATCCCCTTCTAGGGCAACACGCCGATTATTAGGACGCACCCCTCTTCGTGCAGTATTACCTTATTCTCGAGAAGCAAACATCTCCTCCATCCGGGCAGTAATTCCAGTAATCCCATTCTTCTCCCCCTTTCAGGGTTAATCCCATTCTCCTTTCTCCCCCTTTTTGTTTTCATCAAAAAGTGAAAAAAAAATAGATATAATGATACCAAATATAAAATATGCATGATACCTAATGATAAATATAATTATATACATGAATAGGGTATAAACTCCCCCTGAAAAAATTATCTCTAAAAAAAAGGATTATTACTCCCCTAATTAAAATATTTTGATAAAAAATCACTTTTTGGGGATCCAACCGAGAGTTGGTTTTTCATTTGAAACGTAGACGATATTTGAAATAATTGTTCCTTTAGGAACCCAAATCTTTTTAATTTTAATCGTCAAGCGTGGGCTTTTACAGTTCGAAATATGATGCCTGATTTTCAAACATTTATCGCAAAGGGGTATCTTTAAATTTAAGAATTCGTTTTTAGAATGAGGTGTGAATCCCAATCCCTGTTTATTTAGAGTAAACTTTTGCGCCGAGAGCATATTTTCAATTTCTCGTTTCCGAGAGAAAATTTCTTCGTTAAATTTTTGAGCTCGGTTTGAATTTTAATATGATAATCCTTTAAAATATTTTCATTTTCAACGCATTTTGAATGATCGATCTCAACAAATTTCTCTTTTTCAAGAATTTTGGAAATCTCATTTTCCAATGATTTATTTTTAAATTGAAGGGATTTAATTTCGGATAACGCATTTTGATAATCCATATGCAATAATTCAAATGCTTCAAAAAGTTCATCGTAAGAATTACTTACTTGGCTTTCGACGTCGCTATCGTCGAATGAACTTCGGGCCATGAGAGCGAGATTATTTTTATCGATCAAATCATCATCTTCGTTTTCATCGCTCCATGTTGCAACGAGAATCTCCTTCTTGGGTTTTGCTCGACAATTTTTCGCAAAGTGGTCTGGTTTACCACATAATCGACAAGAGTTGTAGAATTTCTTAGATTCGCTCATTTGTATGTCCTTCTTTCTCTGGTTTAATAAGTGTTGGAACTTATTAATATTCTTGGCATAATATGCCGATTCTTCATCGCTATCATCCACCAGAATTTCTTCTCTCTTTGACATCTTAGCCTTCATGGCTATTGATCGTTCCTTCGGCTTTGGCTTGACACTTCGTGATTTTAAAACTATCTCATAATTAATTAGCGAACCAACAAGTGTGCTAAAATCAAGTGTATTGAGATCTTTAGATTCCATGATCGCAGTCACGGTGCCGTCCCATTCGCTAGGTAGTGATCGTAAAATTTTCTTGACTTTTTCACTACTAGATAATGGTTTTCCAAACGAAGCAAGTCCAATAGTGATGACCGAAAATCGGTCGAGCATGTTGGTGATGGACTCGTCACCTTTCATCATGAATAGCTCGTAGTCATGGATAAGCATATTGATCTTCATCTCCTTGACTTGAGTTGTCCCTTCGTGTGTGATTTCAAGAATTTTCCATATCTCTTTAGCACTTTCACACGATGAGATTCGATTGACCTCTTCCGGATTTAAGGCACAATATAGAAGTTGAGTAGCCTTACAATTTAGATGATCGTTCTTCCAATCCTCATCATTATATTCTTCGAAACTCTTGATAGATCCGTCGGATTTGATTGGAACTTTCGGGCCAAGACATAATCTTCCAAATCTCGATGTCATACGCTTGGATGAATACTGACATCTTTTTCTTCCATGTCATGAAATTTGCGCCATCAAAAAATGGTAGTCGGTTAAGAGCAAGGCCTTCAACTCGAGCAAACTGAAATGCCATTTGGATCGACTCCTCAGATGTTAAGCCGTGTATTGGAGGTACTTCTCCGATACCAATTGTTGGAGCAAGATCGGAATATGTGCCGTGTTGCGGAAGCATAAATTAAATGTGCGGAAATTAAACGACACATGGATTTATAGAGGTTCGGCTATAAACGAGCCTACGTCCTCTCTTGGTATCTTTTTCTATAGGTTCAAGATAAAAACCTCTGCACCTCTCTTCTATCGGTCGAGGAATAACCATTACAATCGCGTCTTCTATTGTTCCGTGATAAACCACTCGTACTTATCTTTGTTTCGGTCCAAGTTAAACCGTTTTCCTTTTCTATTGGACAAGGAATCAACCACTCTAGCTTTCTATCGGTACTAGATAAACCTCACTAAGATAGCGATTGCGATTCTAATAATGTCGGATCCTTGATCCTAATAACACCGAATCCAATCGTATCTTTTCTTTTATCTTTCGTGTATGATGTTGAATGTATAAACACTCAAACTAACAATATAAGATCAATATCACAACAACAATAATATCAATATGAATATCTGACCAACGAGTCATTTGCTTGAAGTTGTTGTATGGATGAATACCAAGGATGTGGTATTTATGGGCTCCAAAGCCTCAACTAGCCGTTAGCTTCCTGACCATTCACTAGTACGCTATATCCTTCATGTTACGTATGCTAGACCGTGTTACGTACGTTATTCCGTCAGTTTTACGTACGTTAGCTCAGTCTAGTTTCAGTGCAGTAATATTCGTTTCTTTCCTTACGTACGTTATCAACCATCCATTACATACGTTAAGTATACGTCATTGCTGACGTCATATATCCGTTGCCGCCTTTGACTCTTCCCAACATTCATCTGGTTTGAACTCTGAAACACATCTTTGCGTACGCTAACCATCATCTCTTACGTACGCTAAGTGGCTTACATTACGTACGTTATATAGCTTATGTTACGTACGTTAAGCTTGCATTCCAGCTTTTTGCACTTCGTTTCCTTTGATTCTTTGCTTCGTCTCTTTGTTGTTTTGTATTGTGTAACAACTTTAATCATCAAAACACTATTAAGCATGTATGGAACAAAATGTTCCAACGCATCCCCTCTTCATCAGCAATTTTGGCAATAGTACGCTCTCTCCGTGGCGCCATGTCGAACGCTGAACCTGTCTCTGATGCCAACTGATGCAGCGAAAATTAGAAGAAAGCAACTGTGTTCAAACGGATCAGTCGTCACGGCCTTCTAAAAACCCCAGATTCAACCAATCTAAAAATTTCAAGAAAATATAGAGAAAATTTCAATTCATTGAACGTCTGAAATAAAGGCCTTACACGCATATATATACCCTGTGGAAGCTAGTGTTAAACTTACGAAATTTAATAACAAGTAAACAAACTTTTAGAAAATTATAATTAAGTCCCTAAAAACAGAAAAATGTAAAATTGAAGGCCTAAACGTCATTTTTTGGCCAAAAAGCGAAGGATCTCACCGAATAGCGGTGAGTCTTATTTATCGGGAGGATACCGATAAGAAAAGGTTGAGTCCTCTTTTCCAATCGCAGCGCCCTTTGATGCGCCTCTGACACTGTAAGTGAATCAAAGTCATTGATCGCTTCACGAATCTGCTCCTGCAACCCTCCAATATATCGTGCTACCAACTGATCCTCAGTATCAAACACATCATTCCTGGATACCAACTGATAGAATTCAGTTGAGTAATCTTCTACGGATCTCCCTCCTTGCTTCAGATGTTGCAACCTCTGGTATAACAATCGCTGGTAATTGTAGGGCAGAAAATTCACCCTCAGCTGCTTCTTCACCTTCTCCCACGATATAATTTTTGGCTTCCCCATATGGATCCTACTATTTTTTAACTGCTCACCAAGCCATCACCCTGTCCCGTAATCTGGTCGTTACTAATTGTACCCTCTTATTTTGTGGAACCCCTTTGAACTCCAACACCTCCTCGACTGCGGAAAACCAATCAAGGAACTCTTCAGTTTGAAGGGTGCCCCGAAATTCTAGATTCTGAGTTCGTATCCCAGACTCTCACCGTCTATCCTCTGTAACCCTAACACGACGACGACCATCACCCTCCAAATCATCCTGATCGTCCGAATCGACATCATCCCCTTCTAGGGAAACACGCCGATTATTAGGACGCGCCCCTTTTCATGCAGTCGTCACGGCCTTCTAAAAACCTCAGATTCAACCGATCTAAAAATTTCAAGAAAATATAGAAAAAATTTCAATTCATTGAACGTCTGAAATAAAGGCCTTACACACATATATATATACCCTGTGGAAGCTAGTGTTAAACATACGAAATTTAATATCAGGTAAACAAACTTTTAGAAAATTATAATTAAGTCCCTAAAAACATAAAAAATGCAAAATCGAAGGCCTAAACGTCGTTTTTTTGGCCAAAAAGCGAAGGACCTCACTGGATTGCGGTGACTCTTATTTAGCAGGTGGATACTGATAAGAAAAGGTCGAGTCCTCTTTCCAACCGCAGTGCCCTTTCATGCGCCTCCGACACCATATGTGGATCAAAGTCATTGACCGCTTCACGAATCTGCTCCCGCAAATCTCCAATATATCGTGCTACCAACTGATCCTCAGTATCAAGCACATCATTCCTCGCTACCAACTGATAGCATTCAATTGTCTAATCTTCTACGAATCTCCCTCATTGTTTCAGATTTTGCAACCTCTGGTGTAACAATCGCTGATAATTGTAGGGCAGAAAATTCGCCCTTATCTTCTTCTTCATCTTCTCCCACAATATAATTTTTGGCTTCCCCATATGGATCCTGCCATTTTTTAACTGCTGCTACCAAGCCATCCCCCTGTCCCGTAATCTGGTCGCTACTAATTGTACCCTCTTATTTTTTGGAACCCCTTTGAACTCCAGCACCTCCTCGACTGCGGCTAACCAATCAAGGAACTCTTCAGGTTGAAGGGTGCCCCAAAATTTTGGAATCTCAGTTCGTATCCCAGACTACCACCGTCTATCCTCTATAACCCTAACAAGACGACGACGACCGTCACCCTCCAAATCACCCTGATCGTCCGAATCGACATCATCCCCTTCTAGGGCAACACGCCGATTATTAGGACGCAACCATCTTCGTGCAGTATTACCTTGTTCTCGAGCAGAAAACATCTCCTCCATCCGGGCAGTAAGCCGATCGACAACCTCCTCCAATTTCTAATTGATTGCTTCAGTAATCCTTTTGTTCATCCCATCTTCATCAGCAATTTTGGCAATAGTACGCTCTCTCCGTGGCGCTATGTCGAACGCTGAACCTGTCTCTGATTCCAACTGATGCAGCGAAAATTACAAGAAAGCAACTGTATTCCAACGGATCAGTCGTCACGGCCTTCTAAAAATCCCAGATTCAACCGATCTAAAAATTTCAAGAAAATATAGAGAAAATTTCAATTCATTGAACTTCTGAAATAAAGGCCTTACACGCATATATATACCCTGTGGAAGCTAGTGTTAAACTTACGAAATTTAATAACAAGTAAACAAACTTTTAGAAAATTACAATTAAGTCCCTAAAAACAGAAAAATGTAAAATCGAAGGCCTTAACGTCATTTTTTGGCCAAAAAGCGAAGGATCTTACCGAATAGCGGTGACTCTTATTTATCGGGAGGATACCGATAAGAAAAGGTTGAGTCCTCTTTTCCAATCGCAGCGCCCTTTGATGCGCCTCTGACACTGTAAGTGAATCAAAGTCATTGATCGATTCACGAATCTGCTCCTGCAACCCTCCAATATATCGTGCTACCAACTGATCCTCAGTATCAAACACATCATTCCTGGATACCAACTGATAGAATTCAGTTGTGTAATCTTCTACGGATCTCCCTCCTTGCTTCAGATTTTGCAACCTATGGTATAACAATCGCTGGTAATTGTAGGGCAGAAAATTCGCCCTTAGCTGCTTCTTGATCTTCTCCCACGATATAATTTTTGGCTTCCCCATATGGATCCTACTATTTTTTAACTGCTGCCACCAAGCCATCACCCTGTCCCGTAATCTGGTCGTTACTAATTGTACCCTCTTATTTTCTGGAACCCCTTTGAACTCCAACACCTCCTCGACTGCGGAAAACCAATCAAGGAACTCTTCAGTTTGAAGGGTGCCCTGAAATTCTGGAATCTGAGTTCGTATCCCAGACTCTCACCGTCTATCCTCTGTAACCCTAACACGACGACGACGACCGTCACCCTCCAAATCATCCTGATTGTCCGAATCGACATCATCCCCTTCTAGGGAAACACGGCGATTATTAGGACGCGCCCCTTTTCATGCAGTCGTCACGGCCTTCTAAAAACCTCAGATTCAACCGATCTAAAAATTTCAAGAAAATATAGAGAAAATTTCAATTCATTGAACGTCTGAAACAAAGGACTTACACGCATATATATACCCTGTGGAAGCTAGTGTTAAACATACGAAATTTAATATCAGGTAAACAAACTTTTAGAAAATTATAATTAAGTCCCTAAAAACATAAAAAATGCAAAATCGAAGGCCTAAACGTCGTTTTTTGGCCAAAAAGCGAAGGACCTCACTGCATTGCGGTGACTCTTATTTGGCAGGTGGATACCGATAAGAAAAGGCCGAGTCCTCTTTCCAACCGCAGTGCCCTTTCATGCGCCTCCGACACCATATGTGGATCAAAGTCATTGATCGCTTCACGAATCTGCTTCCGCAAATCTCCAATATATCGTGCCACCAACTGATCCTCAATATCAAGCACATCATTCCTGGCTACCAACTGATAGAATTCAATTGTTTAATCTTCTACGAATCTCCCTCATTGTTTCAGATTTTGCAACCTCTGGTATAACAATCACTGATTATTGTAGGGCAGAAAATTCGCCCTTATCTGCTTCTTCATCTTCTCCCACGATATAATTTTTGGCTTCCCCATATGGATCCTGCCATTTTTTAACTGCTGCTACCAAGCCATCCCCCTGTCCCGTAATCTGGTCGCTACTAATTGTACCCTCTTATTTTCTGGAACCCCTTTAAACTCCAGCACCTCCTCGACTGCGGCTAACCAATCAAGGAACTCTTCAGGTTGAAGGGTGCCCCAAAATTTTGGAATCTCAGTTCGTATCCCAGACTACCACCGTTTATCCTCTGTAACCCTAACAAGACGACGACGACCGTCACCCTCCAAATCACCCTGATCGTCCGAATCGACATTATCCCCTTCTAGGGTAACACGCCGATTATTAGGACGCACCCATCTTCGTGTAGTATTACCTTGTTCTCGAGCAGAAAACATCTCCTCCATCCGGGCAATAAGCCGATCGACAACCTCCTCCAATTTCTAATTGATTGCTTCAGTAATCCTTTTGTTCATCCCATCTTCATCAGTAATTTTGGCAATATTACGCTCTCTCCGTGGCGCTATGTCGAACGCTGAACCTGTCTCTGATTACAACTAATGCAGCGAAAATTACAAGAAAGCAACTGTATTCCAACGGATCAGTCGTCACAGCCTTCTAAAAACCCAAGATTCAACCGATCTAAAAATTTCAAGAAAATATAGAGAAAATTTCAATTCATTGAACGTCTGAAATAAAGGCCTTACACGCATATATATACCCTGTGGAAGCTAGTGTTAAACTTACGAAATTTAATAACAAGTAAACAAACTTTTAGAAAATTACAATTAAGTCCCTAAAACAGAACAACACAAAATCGAGGGGCTAAACGTCGTTTTTTGGCCAAAAAGCGAAGGACCTCACCGTATAGTGCTGACTCTTATTTAGCAGGTGGATACTGATAAGAAAAGGTCGAGTCTTCTTTTCCAACCGCAACGCCCTTTCATGCGCCTCCTACCCCGTATGTGGATCAAAGTCATTGACCGCTTCACGAATCTGCTCCCGCAAATCTCCAATATATCATGCTACCAACTGATCCCCAGTATCAAACACATCATTCCTGGCTACCAACTGATAAAATTCAGTTGTGTAATCTTTTACGGATCTCCCTCCTTGCTTCAGATTTTGCAACATCTGGTATAACAATCGCTGATAATTATATGGCAGAAAATTCTCCCTTAGCTACTTCTTCATCTTCTCCCACGATACAATTTTTGACTTCCCCATATGGATCCTACTATTTTTTAACTGCTTCCACCAAGCCATCGCCATGTCCCGTAATCTAGTCGCTACTAATTGTACCCTCTTATTTTCTGGAACCCCTTTGAACTCCAGCACCTCCTCGACTGCGGCCAACCAATCAAGGAACTCTTCAGGTTGAAAGGTGCCCCGAAATTCTGGAATCTCTGCTCGTACCCAGACTCCCACCGTCTATCCTCTGTAACCCTAACACGACGACGACGACCGTCATCCTCCAAATCACCCTGATCGTTCGAATCGACATCATCCCCTTCTAGGGCACCACGCCGATTATTAGGACGCGCCCCTCTTCGTGCAGTATTACCTTGTTCTCGAGCATCAAACATCTCCTTCATCCGGGCAGTAAGATGATCGACAACCTCCTCAAACTTATGATCGGTTGCTTCAGTAATCCTTTTGTTCATCCCCTCTTCATCAGCAATTTCGGCAATAGTACGCTCTTTCCGTGGCGCCATGTCGAACGCTGAACCTGTCTCTGATGCCAACTGATGCAGCAAAAATTACAAGAAAGCAACTGTGTTCCAACGGATCAGCCATCCCCGAAACACAGACTTCTAAGACCCCCAGATTCAACCGATCTAAAAATTTCAAGAAAATATAGAGAAAATTTCAATTCATTGAATGTCTGAAATAAAGGCCTTACACGCATATATATACCTTAGGGAAGGTAGGGTTAAACTTACGAAATTTAATAACAAGTAAACAAACTTTTAAAAAATTGCAATTAAGTCCCTAAAAACATCAAAACGCAAAATCGAAGGCCTAAACGTCGTTTTTTGGCCAAAAAGCGACGGACCTCACCGCCGCGATGGCTCTTATTCAGCGTGTGGATACCGATAAGAAAAGGTCGAGTCCTCCTCTCCAACCGCAGCGCCCTTTGATACGCCTCCGACACCGTAAGTGGATCAAAGTCATTGACCGCTTCACGAATCTGCTCCCGTAAACCTCCAATATATAGTGCTACAAACTGATCCTCAGTATCAAACACATCATTCCTGGCTACTAACTGATAGAATTCAGTTGTGTAATCTTTTACGGATCTCCCTCCTTGCTTCAGATTTTGCAACCTCTGGTATAACAATCGCTGATAATTGTAGGGTAGAAAATTCACCCTTAGCTGCTTCTTCATCTTCTCCCACGATACAATTTTTGGCATCCCCATATGTATCTTGCTATTTTTTAATTGCTGCTACCAAGCCATCCCCCTGTCCCGTAATCTGGTCGCTACTAATTTTACCCTCTTATTTTCTGGAACCCCTTTCAACTCCAACACCTCTTCGACTGCGGCCAATCAATCAAGGAACTCTTCAGGTTGAAGGGAGCCCCAAAATTCTGGAATCTTAGTTCGTATCCCAGACTCCCACCGTCTATCCTCTGTAACCCTAACACGACGACGACCATCAACCTCCAAATCACCCTGATCTTCCGCATCGACATCATCCCCTTCTAGGGCAACACGCCGATTGTTAGGACGTGCCCTCTTCGTGCAGTATTACCTTATTCTCGAGCAGCAAACATCTCCTCCATCCGGGTAGTAAGCCGATCTACAACCTCCTCAAATTTCTGATCGATTGCTTCAGTAATCCTTTTTTCATCCCCTCTTCATCAGCAATTTCGGCAATAGTACTCTCTCTCTCTGTGGTGCCATGTCGAACGCTGAACCTGTCTCTGATGCCAACTGATGCAGCGAAAAGAAAGCAACTGTGTCAACGGATCAGCCGTCCCTGAAACACAGCCTTCTAAAAACCCCATATTCAGCCAATCTAAAAATTTCAAGAAAATATAGAGAAAATTTCAATTCATTGAACGTCTGAAATAAAGGCCTTGCACACATATATATACCCTAGGGAAGCTGGGGTTAAACTTACGAAATTTAAATACAAGTAAACAAACTCTTAAAAAATTGCAATTAAGTCCCTAAAAATAGAAAAATGCAAAATTGAAGGCCTAAACGTCGTTTTTTGGCCAAAAAGCGGACGTCACCGCATAGCAATGACTCTTATTTAGTGGGCAGATTCCGATAAGAAAAGGTCGAGTCCTCTTTTCCAACCGCAGTGCCCTTTGATGCGCCTCTGACACCGTAAGTGGATCAAAGTCATTGATCGCATCATGAATCTTCTCCCGCAACCCTCCAATATACTGATCCTCAGTATCAAACACATCATTCCTGGCTACCAACTGATAGAATTCAGTTGTATAATCTTCTACGGATCTCCATCCTTGCTTCAGATTTTGCAACCTTTGGTATAACAATCGCTGATAATAGTAGCGCAAAAAATTCGCCCTTAGCTGCTTCTTCATCTTCTCCCACGATATAATTTTTGGCTTCCCCATATGGATCCTACTATTTTTTAACTGCTGCCATCAAGCCATCGCCCTGTCCCGTAATCTGGTTGCTACTAATTGTACCCTCTTATTTTCTGGAACCCCTTTGAACTCCAACACCTCCTCGACTGTGGACAACCAATCAAGGAACTCTTCAGATTGAAGGGTGCCCCGAAATTCTAGAATCTCTGCTCGTATCCCAGACTCTCACCGTCTATCATCTGTAACCTTAACACGACGACGACGACCGTCACCCTCCAAATCATCCTGATCGTCCGAATCGACATCATCCCCTTCTAGGGCAACACGCCGATTATTAGGACGCGCCCCTTTTCATGCAATCGTACCTTGTTCTCGAGCAGCAAACATCTCCTCCATTCGGGCAGTAAGCCGATCGACAACCTCCTCTAATTTCTGATCGATTGCTTAAGTAATCCTTTCGTTCATCCCTCTTCATCGGCAATTTCGGCAATAGTAGGCTCTCTCCGTAGTGCCATGTCGAATGCTGAACCTGTCTCTGATGCCAACTGATGCAGCGAAATTACAAGAAAGCTACTGTGTTCCAACGGATCAGTCGTCATGGCCTTCTAAAAACCTCAAATTCAACCGATCTAAAAATTTCAAGAAAATATAGAGAAAATTTCAATTCATTGAACGTCTAAAATAAAGGCCTTACACACATATATATACCCTGTGGAAGCTAGTGTTAAACTTACAAAATTTAATAACAAGTAAATAAACTTTTAGAAAATTACAATTAAGGCCCTAAAAATAGAAAAATGCAAAATCGAAGGCCTAAACGTCGTTTTTTGGCCAAAAAGCGAAGGACCTCACCGCATTGCGGTGACTCTTATTTAGCGGGTGGATACCGATAAGAAAAGGTCGAGTCCTCTTTTCCAACCGCAATGCCCTTTCATGCACCTCCGACACCGTATGTGGATCAAAGTCATTGACCGCTTCACGAATCTGCTCCCGCAAATCTCCAATATATCGTGCTACCAACTGATCCTCAGTATCAAGCACATCATTTCGGGCTACCAACTGATAGAATTCAGTTGTGTAATCTTCTATGGATCTCCCTCTTTGCTTCAGATTTTGCAACCTCTGGTATAACAATCGCTGATAATTGTAGGGTAGAAAATTCACCATTTAGGTGCTTCTTCATCTTTTCCCACGATACAATTTTTGGCTTCCCCATATGGATCCTGCTATTTTTTAATTGCTGATATCAAGCTATTCCCCTGTACCGTAATCTGGTCGCTACTAATTTTACCCACTTATTTTCTAGAACCACTTTGAACTCCAGCACCTCTTCAACTGTGACCAATCAATCAAGGAACTCTTCAAGTTGAAGGGAGCCCCGAAATTCTGGAATCTCAGTTCGTATCCCAGACTCCCACCGTCTATCCTCTGTAACCCTAACACGACGACGACCATCAACCTCCAAATCACCCTGATCGTCCGAATCGACATCATCCCCTTCTAGGGCAACACACCGATTGTTAGGACGTGCCTCTCTTCGTGCAGTATTACCTTGTTCTCGAGCAGCAAACATCTCCTCCATCCGGGTAGTAAGCCGATCTACAACCTCCTCAAATTTCTGATCGATTGCTTCAGTAATTCTTTTTTCATCCCCTCTTCATCAACAATTTCGGCAATAGTACTCTCTCTCCGTGGCGCCATGTCGAACGATGAACCTGTCTATGATGCCAACTGATGCAGCGAGAAGAAAGCAATTGTGTCAACGGATCAGCCGTCCCTGAAACACAGCCTTCTAAAAACCGCATATTCAGCTGATCTAAAAATTTCAAGAAAATATAGAGAAAATTTCAATTCATTGAACATCTGAAATAAAGGCCTTACACGTATATATATACCCTACGGAAGCTGGGGTTAAACTTACGAAATTTAATAACAAGTAAACAAACTTTTAGAAAATTACAATTAAGTCCCTAAAAATAGAAAAATGCAAAATCGAAGGCCTAAACGTCGTTTTTTGGCCAAAAAGCGGACGTCACCGCATAGCGGTGACTCTTATTCAGTGGGCAGATTCCGATAAGAAAAGGTCGAGTCCTCTTTTCCAACCGCAGTGCCCTTTGATGCGCCTCTAACACCGTAAGTGGATCAAAGTCATTGATTGCATCACGAATCTTCTCCCGCAACCCTCCAATATACTGATCCTCAGTATCAAACACATCATTCCTGGCTACCAACTGATAGAATTTAGTTGTGTAATCTTCTACGGATCTCCCTCCTTGCTTCAAATTTTGCAACCTCTGGTATAACAATCACTGATAATTGTAGGGCAGAAAATTCGCCCTTAGCTGCTTCTTCATCTTCTCCCACGATATAATTTTTGGCTTCCCCGTATGGATCCTACTATTTTTTAAGTGCTGCCATCAAGCCATCGCCATGTCCCGTAATCTGGTCGCTACTAATTGTACCCTCTTATTTTCTGGAACCCCTTTGAACTCCAACACCTCCTCGACTGCGGGCAACAATTCAAGAAACTCTTCAGGTTGAAGGGTGCCCCGAAATTCTGGAATCTCAGTTCGTATCCCAGACTCTCACCGTCTATCCTCTGTAACCCTAACACGACGACGACGACCGTCACCCTCCAAATCATCCTGATCGTCCGAATCGACATCATCCCCTTCTAGGGAAACACACCGATTATTAGGGCGCGCCCCTTTTCATGCTGTCGTACCTTGTTCTTGAGCAGCAAATATCTCCTCCATTCAGGCAGTAAGCTGATCGACAACCTCTTCCAATTTCTGATCTATTGCTTCAGTAATCCTTTTGTTCATCCCCTCTTCATCGGCAATTTCGGCAATAGTAGGCTCTCTCCGTGGCGCCATGTCGAATGCTAAACCTGTCTCTGATGCCAACTGATGCAGCGAAAATTACAAGAAAGCTACTGTGTTCCAACGGATCAGTCGTCATGGCCTTCTAAAAACCTCAGATTCAACCGATCCAAAAATTTCAAGAAAATATAGCGAAAATTTCAATTCATTAAACGTCTGAAATAAAGGCCTTACACACATATATATACCCTGCGAAAATTTTAGTTCATTAAACGTCTGAAATAAAGGCCTTACAAAATTTAATAACAAGTAAATAAACTTTTAGAAAATTACAATTAAGGCCCTTAAAACAGAAAAATGCAAAATCGAAGGCCTAAACGTCGTTTTTTGGCCAAAAAGTGAAGGACCTCACCGCATTGCGGTGACTCTTATTTAGCGGGTGGATACCGATAAGAAAAGGTCGAGTCCTCTTTTCCAACCGTAGCGCCCTTTCATGCGCCTCCGACACCGTATGTGGATCAAAGTCATTGACCGCTTCACGAATCTGCTCCCGTAAACCTCCAATATATAGTGCTACAAACTGATCCTCAGTATCAAACACATCATTCCTGGCTACTAACTGATAGAATTCAGTTGTGTAATCTTCTACGGATTTCCCTCCTTGCTTCAGATTTTGCAACCTCTGGTATAACAATCGCTGATAATTGTAGGGTAGAAAATTCACCCTTAGCTGCTTCTTCATCTTCTCCCACGATACAATTTTTGGCATCCCCATATGTATCCTGCTATTTTTTAATTGCTTCTACCAAGCCATCCCCCTGTCCCGTAATCTGGTTGCTACTAATTTTACCCTCTTATTTTCTGGAACCCCTTTGAACTCCAGCACCTCTTCGACTGCGGCCAATCAATCAAGGAACTCTTCAGGTGGAAGGGAGCCCCGAAATTCTGGAATCTCAGTTCGTATCCCAGACTCCCACCGTATATCCTCTATAACCCTAACACGACGACGACCATCAACCTCCAAATCACCCTGATCGTCCGAATCGACATCATCCCCTTCTAGGGCAACACGCCGATTGTTAGGACGCGCCCCTCTTCGTGCAGTATTACCTTGTTCTCGAGCAGCAAACATCTCCTCCATTCGGGTAGTAAGCCGATCTACAACCTCCTCAAATTTCTGATCGATTGCTTCAGTAATCCTTTTTTCATCCCTTCTTCATCATCAATTTCGGCAATAGTAATCTCTCTCCGTCGCGCCATGTCGAACGCTGAACCTGTCTTTGATGCCAACTGATGCAGCGAAAATAAAGCAACTGTCTCAACGGATCAGCCGTCCCTGAAACACAGCCTTCTAAAAACCTCAGATTCAGCCGATCTAAAAATTTCAAGAAAATATAGAGAAAATTTCAATTCATTGAATGTCTGAAATAAAGGCCTTATTAGGACGCGCCCCTCTTCGTGCAGTATTACCTTGTTCTCGAGCAGCAAACATCTCCTCCATCCGGGCAGTAAGTCGATCGACAACCTCCTCCAATTTCTGATCGATTGTTTCAGCAATCCTTTTGTTCATCCTGTTGGAGCAAGATCGGAATATGCGTCATGTTGCGGAAGTGTAAATTAAATGTGCGAAATTAAACGACACACTGATTTATAGATGTTCGGCTATAAATGAGCCTACGTCCTCTCTCGGTATCTTTTTCTATAGATTCAAGATAAAAACCTCTGCACCTCTCTTCTATCGGTCGAGGGATAACCGTTACAATCACGTCTTCTATTGGTCCGTGATAAACCACTCATACTTTTCCTTGTATCGGTCCAAGTTAAACCGTTTTCCTTTTCTATTGGACAAGGAATCAACCACTCTAGCTTTCTATCGGTACTAGATAGACCTCACTAAGATAGCAATTGCGTTTCTAATAATACCGGATCCTTGATCCTAGTAACACTGAATCCAATCGTATCTTTTCTTTTACCCCTCGTGTATGATGTTTAATGTATAAACACTAAAACTAACAATATAAGCTCAATATCACAACTACAATAATATCAATATGAATATCTGATCAATGAGTCGTTTGCTTGAAGTTGTTGTATGGATGAATACCAAGGATGTGGTATTTATAGGCTCCAAAGCCTCAACTAGCCGTTAGCTTCCTGACCATTCATTACGTACGCTATATCCTTCATGTTATGTACGCTAGACCGTGTTACGTACATTATTCCGCCAGTTTTACATACGTTAGCTTAGTCTAGTTTTAGTCCAGTAACATTCGTTTCTTTCCTTACGTACGTTTTCAACCATCCATTACGTACGTTAAGTATATGTCATTGCTGACGTCATATATCCATTTCCGCCTTTGACTCTTCCCAACGTTCATCTGGTTTGAACTCTGAAACATATCTTTACGTACGCTAACCATCATCTCTTACGTACGCTAAGTGGCTTACATTACGTACGCTATATAGCTTATGTTACGTACGTTAAGCTTGCAGTTTCCAGCTTTTTGCATTTCGTTTCCTTCGATGCTTTGCTTCGTCTCTTTGTTGTTTTGTATTGTGTAACAACTTTAATCATCAAAACACTATTAAGCATGTATGGAACAAAATGTTCCAACAATATCCCCCTTTTTGATGATTACAAAACAACACTTCGTCAATGGGATTTACCTGCAAAAATACAATATTGTCCGTTTCGTTAATTTCTTCTCTCATTTCTTTTTCGACTCCTTCTTTCCTTTTCTTTTTCTTTTCGAATTTTCAAATTTTCATCATCTTTTTGACGTCTCCTCATTTTTCTTTTCAACTTCATCTTTTCGACTTTTCTTCTCCTTTTCTCCTTTCCAATTTCTATTTTTCTTTTCAATTTCAACCTTTCGACTTTTCTTTGATTTTTCTCCCCCTTTCAGGGTTAATCCCATTCTCCTTTCTCTTCTCCTTTCTCCCCCTTTTTGTTTTCATCAAAAAGTGAAAAAAATAGATATAATGATACCAAATATAAAATATGCATGATACCTAATGATAAATATAATTATATACATGAATAGGGTATAAACTCCCCCTGAAAAAATTATCTAAAAAAAAAAAGGATTATTACTCCCCTAATTAAAATATTTTGATAAAAAATCACTTTTTGGGGATCCAACCGAGAGTTGGTTTTTCATTTGAAATGTAGATGATATTTGAAATAATTGTTCCTTTAGGAACCCAAATCTTTTTAATTTTAATCGTCCAGCGTGGGCTTTTACAGTTCGAAATATGATGCCCGATTTTCAAACATTTATCGCAAAGGGGTATCTTTAAATTTAAGAATTCGTTTTTAGAACGAGGTGTGAATCCCAATCCCTGTTTATTTAGAGTAAACTTTTGCACCGAGAGCATATTTTCAATTTCTCGTTTTCGAGAGAAAATTTCTTCGTTAAATTTTTGAGCTCGGTTTGAATTTTGATAAGATCATCCTTTAAAATATTTTCATTTTCAATGCATTTTGAATGATCGATCTCAACAAATTTCCCTTTTTCAAGAATTTTGAAAATCTCATTTTCCAATGATTTATTTTTAAATTGAAGGGATTTAATTTCGGATAACGCATTTTGATAATCCGTATGCAATAATTCAAATGCTTCAAAAAGTTCATCGTAAGAATTACTTACTTGGCTTTAGACGTCGCTATCATCGAATGAACTTCGGGCCATGAGAGCGAGATTATTTTGATCGATCAAATCATCATCTTCATTTTCATCGCTCCATGTTGCAACGAGAATATCCTTCTTGGGTTTTGCTCGGCAATTTTTCGCAAAGTGGCCTGGTTTACCACATAATCGACAAGAGTTGTTGAATTTCTTAGATTCGCTCATTTGTATGTCCTTCTTTCTCTGGTTTAATAAGTGTTGGAACTTATTAATATTCTTCGCATAATATGCCGATTCTTCGTCGCTATCATCCACCGGAATTTCTTCTCTGTTTGACATCTTAGCCTTCATGGCTATTGATCGTTCCTTCGGATTTGGCTTGACACTTCGTGATTTTAAAACTATCTCATAATTAATTAGCGAACCCACAAGTGTGCTAAAATCAGGTGTATTGAGATCTTTAGATTCTATGATCGCAGTCACGGCGCCGTCCCATTCGGTAGGTAGTGATCGTAAAATTTTCTTGACTTTTTCACTACTAGATAATGGTTTTCCAAATGAAGCAAGTCCAATAGTGATGACCGAAAATCGTTCGAGCATGTTGGTGATGGACTCGTCACATTTCATCATGAATAGCTCGTAGTCATGGAGAAGCATATTGATCTTCGTCTCCTTGACTTGAGTTGTCCCTTCGGGTGTGATTTCAAGAATTTTCCATATCTCTTTAGCACTTTCACACGATGAGATTCGATTGACCTCTTCCGGATTTAAGGCACAATATAGAAGTTGAGTAGCCTTACAATTTAGATGGTCGTTCTTCCAATCCTCATCATTATATTCTTCGAAACTCTTGAGAGATCCGTCGGATTTGATTGGAACTTTCGGGCCAAGACAAATAATCTTCCAAATCTCGATGTCATACGCTCGGATGAATACTGACATCTTTTTCTTCCATGTCATGAAATTTGCGCCATCAAAAAATGGTAGTCGGTTAAGAACAAGGCCTTCAACTCGAGCAAACTGAAATGCCATTTGGATCGACTCCTCGGATGTTAAGCCGTGTATTGGAGGTACTGCTCCGATACCAATTGTTGGAGCAAGATCGGAATATGTGCCGTGTTGCGGAAGCGTAAATTAAATGTACGGAAATTAAACGACACACGGATTTATAGAGGTTCGGTTATAAACGAGCCTACGTACTCTCTCGGTATATTTTTCTATAGGTTCAAGATAAAAACCTATGCACCTCTCTTCTATCGGTCGAGGGATAACCATTACAATCACGTCTTCTATTGGTCCATGATAAACTACTCATACTTATCTTTGTGTCGGTCCAAGTTAAACCGTTTTCCTTTTCTATTGGACAAGGAATCAACCACTCTAGCTTTCTATCGGTACTAGATAAACCTCACTAAGATAGCGATTGCGATTCTAATAATGCCGGATCCTTGATCCTAATAACACCGAATCCAATCGTATCTTTTCTTTTACCTCTCGTGTATGATATTGAATGTATAAACACTCAAACTAACAATATAAGCTCAATATCACAACAAGAATAATATCAATATGAATATCTGATCAACGAGTCGTTTGCTTGAAGTTGTTGTATGGATGAATACCAAGGATGTGGTATTTATAGGCTCCAAAGCCTCAACTAGCCGTTAGCTTCCTGACCATTCATTACGTACGCTATATCCTTCATGTTATGTACGCTAGACCGTGTTATGTACATTATTCCGCCAGTTTTACATACGTTAGCTTAGTCTAGTTTTAGTCCAGTAACATTCGTTTCTTTCCTTATGTACATTTTCAACCATCCATTACATACGTTAAGTATACGTCATTGCTGACGTCATATTTCCGTTGCCGCCTTTGACTCTTCCCAACGTTCATCTGGTTTGAACTCTGAAACACATCTTTGCATACGCTAACCATCATCTCTTACGTACGCTAAGTGGCTTACATTACGTACGTTATATAGCTTATGTTACGTACGTTAAGCTTGCATTCCAGCTTTTTGCACTTCGTTTCCTTTAATGCTTTGCTTCGTCTCTTTGTTGTTTTGTATTGTGTAACAACTTTAATCATCAAAACACTATTAAGCATGTATGGAACAAAATGTTCCAACGCATCCCCTCTTCATCAGTAATTTTGGCAATAGTACGCTCTCTCTGTGGCGCCATGTCGAACGCTGAACCTGTCTCTGATGCCAACTGATGCAGCGAAAATTACAAGAAAGCAACTGTGTTCCAACAGATCAGTCGTCACGGCCTTCTAAAAACACCAGATTCAACCAATCTAAAAATTTCAAAAAAATATAGAGAAAATTTCAATTTATTGAACGTCTGAAATAAAGGCCTTACACGCATATATATATATATATATATATATATATATCCTGTGGAAGCTAGTGTTAAACTTACGAAATTTAATAACAAGTAAACAAACTTTTAGAAAATTACAATTAAGTCCCTAAAAATAGAAAAACCCAAAATCGAAGGCCTAAACGTCATTTTTTGGCCAAAAAGTGAAGGATCTAACCGAATAGCGGTGACTCTTATTTAGCGGGAGGATACCGATAAGAAAAGGTCAAGTCCTCTTTTCCAATCGCAGCGCCCTTTCATTCGCCTCCGACACTGTATGTTGATCAAAGTCATTGACCGCTTCACGAATCTGCTCCCGCAAATCTCCAATGTATCGTACTACCAACTGATCTGCCGTATCAAGCACATCATTCCTGGCTACCAACTGATAGAATTCAATTGTGTAATCTTCTACGGATCTCCCTCCTTGCTTCAGATTTTGCAACCTCTGGTATAACAATCCCTGATAATTGTAGGACAGAAAACTCGCCCTTAGATGCTTCTTCATCTTCTCCCACGATACAATTTTTGGCTTCCCCATATGGATCCTACCATTTTTTAACTACAGCTACCAAGCCATCCCCCTGTCCCGTAATCTTGTCGCTACAAATTGTTCCCTCTTATTTTTTGGAACGCCTTTGAACTCCAGCACCTCCTCGACTATGGCCAACCAATCAAGTAACTATTCAGGTTGAAGGGTGCCCCGAAATTCAAGAATCTCAGTTCGTATCCTAGACTCCCACCGTCTATCCTCTGTAACCCTAACACGACGACGACGACCGTCACCCTCGAAATCACCCTGATCGTCCGAATCGACATCATCCCTTTCTAGAGAAACACGCCGATTATTAGGACGCGCCCCTCTTCGTGCAGTATTACCTTGTTCTCGAGCAACAAAAATCTCCCCCATCCGGGCAGTAAGCCGATTGACAACCTCCTCCAATTTCTGATCGATTGCTTCAGTAATCCTTTTGTTTATCCCCTCTTCATCAACAATTTCGGCAATAGTACTCTCTCTCCGTGGCGCCATGTCGAATGCTGAACCTGTCTCTGAAGCCAACTGATGCAGCGAAAATTACAAAAAAGCAACTGTTTCAACAGATCTGCCGTCCCTGAAATACAGCGTTCTAAAAACCCCATATTCAGCCGATCTAAAAATTTCAAGAAAATATAGAGAAAATTTCAATTCAATGAACGTCTGAAATAAAGGCCTTACACGCATATATATATATATATATATATATATATATATATATATATATATATATATATATACCCTAGGGAAGCTGGGGTTAAACTTACGAAATTTAATAACAAGTAAACAAACTTTTAGAAAATTGCAATTAAGTCCCTAAAAATAGAAAAATACAAAATCGAAGGCCTAAACATCGTTTTTGGCCAAAAAGCGACGGAACTCACCGAGCGGTGACTCTTATTTAGTGGGCAGATTCTGATAAGAAAAGGTTGAGTCCTCTTTTCCAACCGCAGTGCCCTTTGATGCGCCTCTGTCATCGTAAGTGGATCAAAGTCATTGATCGCTTCACGAATCTGCTCCCGCAACCCTCCAATATATCGGGCTACCAACTGATCCTCAGTATCAAACACATCATTCCTGGATACCAACTGATAGAATTCAGTTGTGTAAACTTCTACGGATCTCCCTCATTGCTTCAGATTTTACAACCTTTGGTATAACAATCGCTGATAATTGTAGGGCAGAAAATTCGCCCTTAGCTGCTTCTTCATCTTCTCCCACGATATAATTTTTGGCTTCCCCATATGGATCCTACTATTTTTTAACTGCTGCCACCAAGCCATCGCCCTGTCCCGTAATCTGGTTGTTACTAATTGTACCCTCTTATTTTCTGGAACCCCTTTGAACTCCAACACCTCCTCGACTGCGGACAACCAATCAAGGAACTCTTCAGGTTGAAGGGTGCCCTGAAATTTTGGAATCTCAGTTCGTATCCCAGACTGTCACCGTCTATCCTCTGTAACCCTAACACGACGACGACGACGACCGTCACCCTCCAAATCATCCTGACCGTCCGAATCGACATCATCCCCTTCTAGGGCAACACGCCGATTATTTGGATGCACCCCTTTTCATGCAGTCGTACCTTGTTCTCGAGCAGCAAACATCTCATCCATCCGAGCAGTAAGCCGATCGACAACCTCCTCCAATTTCTGATCGATTGCTTTAGTAATCCTTTTGTTCATCCCGTCTTCATCGGCAATTTCGGCAATAGTAGGCTCTCTCCGTGGCACCATGTCGAACGCTGAACCTGTCTCTGATGCCAACTGATGCAGTCAAAATTACAAGAAAGCTACTGTGTTCCAACGGATCAGTCGTCATGACCTTCTAAAAACCTCAGATTCAACCGATCTAAAAATTTCAAGAAAATATAGAGAAAATTTCAATTCATTGAACGTCTGAAATAAAGGCCTTACACACATATATATACCCGGTGGAAGCTAGTGTTAAACTTACAAAATTTAATAACAAGTAAATAAACTTTTAGAAAATTACAATTAAGGCCCTAAAAACATAAAAACGCAAAATCGAAGGCCTAAACGTCATTTTTTGGCCAAAAAGCGAAGGACCTCACCGCGTTGCGGTGACTCTTATTTAGGAGGTGGATACCGATAAGAAAAGGTCGAGTCCTCTTTTCCAACCACAGCGCCCTTTCATGCGCCTCCGACACCGTATGTGGATCAAAGTCATTGACCGCTTCACGAATCTTCTCCCGCAAATCTCCAATATATCGTTCTACCAACTGATCCTCAGTATCAAGCACATCATTCCTGGCTACCAGATGATAGAATTCATTTGTGTAATCTTCTACGGATCTCCCTCCTTGCTTCAGAGTTTGCAACCTCTGGTATAACAATCGCTGATAATTGTAGGGTAGAAAATTCACCCTTAGCTGCTTCTTCATCTTCTCCCACGATACAATTTTTGGCATCCCCATATGGATCCTGCTATTTTTTAATTGCTGCTACCAAGCCATCCCCTTGTCCCGTAATCTAGTCGTTACTAATTTTACCCTCTTATTTTATGGAACCCCTTTGAACTCCAACACCTCTTCGACTGCGGCCAACCAATCAAGGAACTCTTCAGGTTGAAGGGTTCCCCGAAATTCTGGAATCTCAGTTCGTATCCCAGACTCCCACCGTCTATCCTCTGTAACCCTAACACGACGACGACCATCAACCTCCAAATCACCCTGATCGTCCGAATCGACATCATGCCCTTATAGGGCAACACACCGATTGTTATGACGCACCACTCTTCGTGCAGTATTACCTTCTTCTCGAGAAGCAAACATATCCTCCATCCTGGCAGTAAGCCGATCTACAACCTCCTCCAATTTCTGATCGATTGCTTTAGTAATCCTTTTTTCACCCCCTCTTCATCAGCAATTTCGTCAATAGTAGTCTCTCTCCATGGCGCCATGGCGAACGTTGAACCTGTCTCTGATGCCAACTGATGCAGCGAAAATTACAAGAAAGCAACTGTGTTCCAACAGATTAGCCGTCCCTGAAACACAGCCTTCTAAAAACTCCAGATTCAACCGATCTAAAAATTTCAAGAAAATATAGAGAAAATTTCAATTCATTGAACATCTGAAATAAAGGCCTTTAGCATGTGAAGTAGCATTATTAACGAAATCATGAGGGGTAGCAACTTGAGCATTATAACTAGAATCTGCATATAAATTAGGAACAGTAACATGTTGATGTGAGGCATAGTTCGTAGTAGAATGACAAACTGAGTTATTGTTAGACAATTGAGGCATCATAGAGGGAGCGCCATGCATTGTAATACTACCTTCTGATGGCGAGTCATTAACCTGACGTAATGCAGCTGGAGACACTCCAGAAACGAGGGGCTTCACTGAGTTGAGACGAAGATGGAGGTGTGACCGAGGCGGCGAGGCGATCATCGGGTTGTGATAGTGAGGAAAGAGAGGTGTCTTTCAAAGATGACGAAACCCTGGTAGGAGGACATGCCGTCATAGCAGGCCTGGTTTCAATGAGGCGGGTCTGAACCCTATCAGACTGGTTTGAGAACATTCGATAAACGTCGGCTTGACAGTCCGGTGGTTGAGAGACGTCGGCGCTCGTGGAAGTAGTTGATTTAGAGATCGTGGAGTTGATGAATGGTAGAAGCCACGGAAACTCATCACAAAAGGTAGTGAAGTGGGCCCTCTCCTACAGCGAGAGGGGTGACGAGGAAGAAGTAGGCGGAGGCGCTACCGAGGAGGAGGTCGCGATGATGATGGGAAAACCCTAGGTGCAAACTTGCGCAGCCACGGGTGTACCTTCTATAAAGACCCAAAAATAGAGCCGTAAGTGGTGAAGACGTTGGTCATAGTGGCAGCGGTCACTTTACGGAAAGGTTAGGGGGCGAAACAAGTTGGCTACATGAAGAAGAAAGAAGAATCGCCTAGTGTGTGTAAATCGCACCTTTGGTCTGCGAAAATTGCCTAGGTCTTGGCTATCGTTGTATTTTACTCAAAATTGGCTATAACTGCTCCGATTAATCTTTTACTTCTTTATTAAGTCTTGTTGTAACAAGGATTTACTGTAACAGTTCCGATTAAGCCTTTACTTCTCGATTAAGTCTTGTTAATAGGAGATAAGACCACGTTACATGTATTCGAGTCAAAATTCTATGAAAACTCGGGTTATTGATTAGATTCGAGCCTTTTGTACTCATAATTTGCTATAATGGCACCGATTAATCTTTTCTTTCTTGATTAAGTCTTATTGTAGCAAGGATTTGCTATAATAGCTCTGATTAAGCCTTTATTTCTTGAGTAAGTCTTGTTAATTGGATATAAGACTACATTACATGCATTTGAGTCGGAACTCTATGAAAACTCGAGTTTATTGATTAGATTCAAGCCTTTTGTACTCATAATTGGCTATAACATCTCCAATTAATCTTTTACTTCTTGATTGAGTCTTGTTGTATCAAGGATTGGATATAATAGCTCATATTAAGCCTTTACTTCTCGATTAAGTCTTATTAATAGGAGATAACACCACGTTACATGCATTCGAGTCAAAATCCTATGAAAACTCGGGTTTATTGATTAGATT
Source organism: Orobanche coerulescens (assembly GCA_033398695.1). NCBI lineage: Eukaryota > Viridiplantae > Streptophyta > Magnoliopsida > Lamiales > Orobanchaceae > Orobanche > Orobanche coerulescens. Next base: position 64,805,739 of record CM065810.1, on the reverse strand, counting down.
CGAGCCTTTTGTACTCAGAATTGGCTATAACAGCTCCGATTAATCTTTTCTTTCTTAATTAAGTCTTGTTGTAGCAAGGATTCACTATAATAGCTCCGATTAGGCATTTATTTCTTGATAAGTCTTGTTAATAGGAGATAAGACCACGTTACATTCGTTTGAGTCGAAAATGTATGAAAACTCTAGTTTATTGATTAGATTTGAGCCTTTTGTACTCAGAATTGGCTATAACAGCTCCGATTAATCTTTTACTTCTTGATTAAGTCTCGTTGTATCAAGGATCATATATAATAGCTCGGATTAAGCCTTTACTTCTTGATTAAGTCTTGTTGTATCAAGAATTGAATATAATATCTCGGATTAAGCCTTTACTTCTCGATTAAATCTTGTTAATAGGAGATAAGACCATGTTAAGTGCATTTGAGTCAAAATCTTATGAAAACTCGGGTTTATTGATTAGATTCGAGCATTTTGTACTCAGAATTGCCTAAATAGGTGCATGTATATAAAAATGTGAGAAGAAAGCATACAAAAACATCCAAACCCAAAAACAAAAGAGGCCACAGGCGGCCATTAGTGCTACGCGGAGCAAAATGGAAAGCTTAAACTACCACAAGCCGGTAGTGGACTGGATAAATGAGAAAGGCCAAACAGATCGGGCGTTGAACATCGTGGAGGAGCAAGCCACGTGCAAGTGGACCGCAACGCCAAGAGTGAGAAGCAACACTCAAAATATCAGGAGATCTGCTTCCGGGAACAACATCCGGAATGGTGGTATGGGTAACATGGGTGGCTGATCTGGTATAAGTAAACCAGTGGAAAGCGGCAGAGCAATGAGTGCCAAGGAGGTCAGTCCAAGGCGATAGAACTGCTGGGTGTGTCTCTAAGACCGATGCCGAGATGCAAGAAGCATCTGGAATTCATCTCAAAGTAGGATGAACTCGATGGCCTCGTTAAAACCCATTATTGGAAAATCTAGTGGGAAAAGCCAATAACGGGAAAAAGCGTACTAGCGGCCCGAAGGCCATACCGTCAATACCAAGTTTGTGCAGAGAACCTGCAAAAGTAACGGGGGTGGGGGACGTAAGGGTAAAAATCGTCGTGGTCCAGAGAAATATCGAGAGAATCCTGCCAAAACACTGAGAAAACCAACGAGGAAGGGGTAGCGTGAGAAAATGTCGTCGTGACCTAAAGGGGAAGCGATGGTATCCTACAAAAGCAACACTCAAATGCCTGTAAAAACTAGAGGAAATAAGGTTATGAACACGGGTATTTGTAATTAAATCATGATGAGCAATGTGTGCCACGTGAAGGGGGAGAGGTTTCCACCATGTGAAGGGGGTGCACATGTTGGACAGGGCATCATCAGCCTGATTACCCTCTCGGAAGATGTGCATGATCTTAAAAGTGAAATCCTTAATCAAATATAAAGTCCTGATCCAACGGGCACGAAGGCGCCAGAGGACCTCTAAAGAGCGAGTCTGAAAGTTGTGCACCACATATAAGGAATCAGACTTCTGCCAAAGAGTCAACCATCCCAGATCCTTAGCAACCTCTATAGCAGTCATAGGAACCTGAAGCTCTGCCTCGAAAGCAAATCCCTGGGGGAAGGTGATAGAGAATCCACCGAGTGCAAAACCCCTACAATTCCAAAAAATCCCGCCACCCGACGACGGACCAGGAGAGCCAATCGTACATCCATCAGTGTTAACTTTATTCCAACCTGGCGGTGGTGGAGTCACGAGACTGTGGTGTAGGTAGGAGGATAGGAAGGATTTCCGCGTACTCCCAACTTTCTCAAAGTGGCCAGACCACGAACTGTGTTATTCATAGAGGCCAAGATTAAAGTAGCACGTACGCAAAATAGGATGATGGATAAGGTGTGAGTGGAATAGGCTTTTTTATTGTCAAAAACGCATTCATTCCTAGCTGCCCAAATTGCCCAAATTACATAGATAAATGCATCTCTCCAAAGATCCGAGATTTGTGGGCTCAGTTGAACCTGCATTGCATGTAACAACAAGCTGAGGAACCCCTCATGAAAGCAAGAGTAATTTCAAAAGCCCAACAAAGCTTAGTATAAATGCGTAACGAGAATGAGCATTCCGAGAAAATACGGTAAGAAGACTCCCCTGAGTTATGGCAGGAGTGGGGAGGAAGATGGATCTCCCAAGATGGAAGATGCTTGAAAATAGCTCTCCAAGTGGTGTAAGATCTGCTTAATAGAATGAATCTCGCCCATATCTACTTACCCCAAGAGGTGGGGAGGAAGGAGTGGCGAAGGTGATGATATGCCAAGGTAGAAGTCACTTGGCCATTCTTGGAGGGGGTCCAGACTCTATGATCCTTCCCCCTGGGGGTGATGACAGTGGAAACAATATCTAGGGCAATCTGAGGGTAAGTCTAGACAAAGGCCTGATCAAGGTGCCAAGCATCATCATAATAGAAATCCAAGATCTGATGCCGATAAAGATGAGACATCTCTGAAGGAATTACGACCATGTCAGCGAGTGTATATCCGAGCCAATCATCAAACCAGAAGAGGATAGGACCCACGATCCAACTAGATTATGAGATAAGATAACGGATGTGGGGGCAGAAGGCACTGAATAAGGAAGATTTCCAGAAGTAGTTCCTCGCCACACCATTTGAAATCAAAAGATCCCTGAGCAGATACATTCCGGAATAGGAAGATGTGAGCACGTCCCAAGCAAAACGAAAAAGATAAGCAACATTGGCAACCCTAATGGAACGAAAACCAAGGCCGCCCTCATCTTTGGGAGAGCAAACGCGTTTCCAAGATATGTTGAATTTCCCACCAACAGCAATATCGCCCGTCCAAATGAAATTACGCATGGCGGTCTCTTTATTTGAAAGAAGTGCCAAGGGACTGCACAAGGGAACTAGGAATGGCACTATTGACCAAATAAGCCCAACCCGCCATAGAAATGGAAGATCCAACCCAGCGGGAAAATCTGGAGATGATGAAGTCCACGCAGGGCTCGAGAAACAAACGGGTAGGGTCTCCAATGAATATGGGAACACTTGAGTATTTCATAGGTAAGGAGCCCTCCGATATGCTGGATAGTTTAAGAATTTTGGACTTGCATCGGAGTGTAATCTTCGAGCCAAGAAACACCCTGGATTTCGCAGTACTAACCATTGGCCGAAGAGGAGACCCCGTACGTCTCAAAAACGGCTTTAATTTGTTGAACTGAGGAGACTTTCACCGCACAAAAGACCAAAATGTCGTCAGCATAGAGCAAGAAGGGTGGGCAAGAGACGCCCATCTAGGCCATGGCCATTCTTATAGTCTTCTTCAAATGGAAGTCCATGATCTTATGGCTAAGATATTCTTCCGGCAAAACAGAAGAGCAGAGGGGAGAGATGGTCCCCCTGTCTCACACCTCTAGAGCAAGCGAAAAAACCTTTTGGGGAGCCGTTTGTGAGAATATATAAGTGGGCTGAATGAAGTATAGTGGACATGCGTGCAACCACTAAATCTGCAAAACCAAGAAACCGATGAAACGATAGAAGGAAGCACCATTTGATGGTGTAAAAATCCTTCCTAATGTCAATTTTGAAAGCCAAATTGCCATCGTCTCTGTCCCTGTGCAACAAGTTATAACATTCAGAAGCGTAAGAAATACAATGATAGAAAAGTTTACCTGGGACAAAACCAAACTGATATGGGAGAGGTGGGTGCCGATGAAAGAGCCCAAACGAGTAGCATAAATCTTAGTGATGACTTTGAAGAGAAAGTTGCTTAGGACAATCGAATGAAAATCCTCAACTTTTTTGGCGCCCTTCTTCTTAGGGATAAGAACCACAAAACTGGAATTGAGGCCATGAGGGAGGAAGCCCTCCGTAAAGAAAAATATGACCACAACAGTCACGTCATCCCGAATAATATCCCAATAAGTCTAATAAAAGTATCCTGAGAATCCGTCGAGACCCAGGGAGATATATGGAGAGAGGGAGAAAACAACGATCCTAACTTCATCCGAGAGAGGGACCTTCAAGAGAAGATCATTATCGGCGCGAGAAATAGCTGGCTGGATTACATCTCCCACCGTGGAGAAATCGATTGGAGAGGACGTGATGGGCTTCGAGAACAGATCTGTAAAGTACTTCATGATATGATCGACCAAGCGCTGGTGTTCATCGACCATCTCATCGTCAATATGGATGGAATTAAGGTGTTGTTTCACTTTGGCTAAAGCGTCAAGCTTGTGGAAAAAAGAGGTGTTTCGATCCCCGTCTCTCAGCCAAGTGAGTCAATTCTTCTGACTATAAAATGTTTTATGTTGGGAGAGTGTTCAGTTGATGAGGACTTGAAGCTCTACCTCTCGGTCGAAAAGAATCTCCGTGTAACCTTGAGAATAAATGTACTCCTAGAGGGCTGCTAAATTAGCGTAGTGCTCGGTCAGAGTTGTGTGAATATTATGAAACACATGAATATTCCAATCCTGAATGGCTGCCTTGAGCCTCTTCAGCTTACGAACCACTCTAGAAAGGGGATTCATTGGAGTTAAGAATTCAGCCCATGACTCGAAGACCACGGAGCGGAATCCTGGGTGAGAAGTCCACATCTTTTGAAAGCGGAAAGGGCGCGGGTTGAAGGCTTTGAGTCCATGCAAGAGAAAAAAATGGGATGATGATCCAAATTGATGCGAGGAAGCACACGTGCATGGATCGAGTCCCCCATAGAAATAAATTCACTGTTAACAAAGCTGTGATCTAATTTAGAGGCCTTAAACGTCCCAGGTTGTTGACGAGCGCACCATGTAAAGGTGATTCCTTCATTTTCCACTTCCAGAAGCTATGCTTCATCAATGGCCTGTCAAAATTCAGAACAAGAAATATGGGGAGGGGGTGCCATACTCATGCGCTCGTGAGCGCCGAATACGGCATTAAAATCACTCATAACACCGCAAGGCAAATAAGATGCATACAACAGATCAGACCATAATGAACGACAATGAGCATAAACATTCTTAGCATGTAAAAAAGCTAAATGTGTTGGAAATTCCCTAATAATAACTGATCCGAAACATAAACAGTGTGAGAGAGATCTGCAAGTTCAGATTTGCAATAAATCCAAATGTTGGGATGGAGAGGGCGTCTCGAGTTTACCCCCAGAAATACTAAATTGAGGGAGCGAAAGAATCGACGAGGCAGAGAAGACATGTGTACCTTAGATTCAATAATAGCTATCCAGTCTGGAGAATGTATCTGACAGATGTTCCGAATAGAGTATTGGGACTTTTTGCTCCCTAGCCTGCAAACATTCCAGATGAGGATATTCATGTAGTCCCGCCAGAATCGCTGTGCTTAGGCAACATTTCTTCAAGTTCCATTTGATATGCCCACGAACCAGTAGTGGCATTGTGCATGGATTGAAGAGGTTTGGAGATTGGCTTGACATGAACAACAAAATTCGCCTTGGCGTGTTCTGCCAAATTTGGCATTTCGGCATGAGGTGTTTCATCGTTCAAATATGGGTGATCTTGATCGGTAGACATAGAAGCATCAGACTCTGGATATGTCGCCTCAATTCACTTACCTCTTTGAGGAGGAATAGATCAAGATCAAGACCTGTGAGGTTTAGCTCGCCATCGCTTTAGAGATTCACAAAGTTCCGAGCAAAGTGGCAGAGTAGAAGTGATCACGGGCGGCTCTGAGTCTTGGGGGATGCGAGATAAAGTCAACTGTGTGGATTTCGATAGAGTCTCACCCCACTGAACAGAATGAAAGACTATTTCGCTCTGTTGAGGGCCTCTGAGGAGGGGGCAATGAGGGAGGGATGTTAGTATGTAGCTCAAGCGAAGTCAAGATGTTAGGTGCCTGTGGAGATGACTTTGCATGTGCCTCGGAGTGGGTGATGACTGAGTCCACTACGTTACACAAAGGTGACGGGTCAGAAATGGAAGTGAAAGGGATGATAGCCCTATCATGAGGCGCCGAGGGATCCGCCGTATCATCACTAAGGGCGCAATGGGACTGAAAAGCATTAGAAACGGGCATATCATTCTGATGTATACGAGAAGCAGGCGGGACTCCAGTGATCATCAAGACAGTGGTTGTTGCGGCCTGTGAAACTGTGGTACGAGGCCTATATTCCTGTCTAGAGCCTGTTGACATTTAATAGATCTGAGGAGAAGTTTGTTTCAAGTTTGCGAAGTGGTTAGCGGCAGCCGCTTTTTTCTTAAAAATTTCTGAAGTATGACTCGAGAAACGACAATAGGTGCACACGTCCAGAAGGTTTTCATAGGAGATAGAAGCTAGAGAATAAGTACCATCGGCCTCAACTAAAATCTCCTCAGGGAGGGAATCGATCTTCGTAACTTCAACTTCCACGAGGACTCTAGCAAAGTGCCCAACCGAGCCTTTGACAGCTCGTTCATCAATATATAGGGGATTACCAACAGCCTTGGCAATACCCCAGATAGCAAGTGTGTCCCAATGCTCCAACCCAAGTGCAGAAATGCGAATCCATACTTGCGCAATAGTGGTGTTAACATTGTATGGGTTGAAGTTAGGAACCTATTTCGATATCCGAAGAGTTCTAGTGACCAGGCCGAGTGGCTGCTAGATTTGGCTCGATCGGGGTCATTGGAGAATTGTAAATTGTAGCAGCCTTTCCCCAACGGTATAATTTTCCATTCGTGTTCAAGCTTCAACAAAGATGAGAGTTTAGTTTTGAGTGTAGGAACCTCCCAAGGCTTGTCAGACTTTACATAAAATAGTCTCCCGATCAAAGTGTTAGAGAGAAACCGAACCCGTTCCCTGTATCCATTTTCATCCACAAGAATGCAAATTGAGTCTCCTCGATGGAATGGCTCGTACAGCTTGATACGGCAGTAGGATGGCAGTTGATGGATGTTTTGTATGGGCGAATTAAGAGATGCTGGGGAATATGGCTGATGCAAGGAGCCAAATTTGATTGGGCAAGTACCTGCATGCACATAAGAAGAAAAAACTCCCATGACTGGAGAAATTCTGGGCAGGGAGGATTAAACGACGAGACAGACGAGACAGGTAATGACAGAGAAGGATGTTCACATATGTGAGGATTATGGGCATGCATGGACGCATTAAATGCCGAAGCAACATATGTGTCATGCATAACTGGACCAGAGACCTCATGATGATGCAATGGATTGGTAGGGACCAATTTAGTATGCAAATTAGCATTATTAACGAAATCATGAGGTGATACGAACGATAATGGATCGAAGTGGAATTAAAATTTACCAGCAGAAACGAACAGCAACAAATGATGAAGAACGATATGCACTTGTAATAATCTGCACAATGAGCGGAAACGAACAACAACAAATGATCAAGAACAATCAACACTTGTAATAATTTGCACAATGAGCAGAAACGAACAGCAACAACCGAGCAAGAACAATCCGGTCGTGTAAATTTAGATGCGAAATTGAGTGCATATCTGGGGTATTTGTCGAGTTAGACCTATAACTCGCCAATGGTGATCGCCTCTCAAGACCTATCGAGTATTGATCATGTTAGAATTCGAGAACGCATTGAATAATAACCAAGATTTTGATTGAAACACATCAATCAACTAGAACTCAAGATTTAGGGTTTCAAACTTGTGTTTTTTTATTTCTTCATATTTTGATATCCTTGTTGGCTAATCAAATTGGTTATATAGCCTTCTAAACCTAGAAAAACAAAAAGGCTACTTCCTAAAATTCCCTAAGGAAGGCTCAGTCTACTACTGTTTAAGGAAAGCACTAAAACGAGCAAAACAAAACAAAACAAAACAAAATAGGGCTGCACATGTCGCACCCTTTAATTAAGTACATCCTGGGACTACGAAAATAAAAATGAGATGATAAACTAAGTCATACCGAGCACCAAAGTCACGCCAAGACCTGCACTTGTTGTTTCGCCCAAATAAGTAATGCGGGCTACACTTGAGCGTGCAACATGGCTGTCCATTTCGAGCACTATGTCGTCGTCTTCACTCGAGCTAATCAATCCCGTATCATACCCTCCCCCTTTAAAGGTAATTGTCCCCAATTCCGCAATCCCGTCATCATCAAGATAAGGAGAGAGATCACCTACATTGAAGGTAGCATGCACACCATAAACACCCAGAAGCTCTACTTTGTATGCATTGTCGTTCACCTTAGCAACGACCTTGTGAGGACCCTCATCTCGCGGCATCACTTTGTTCTTGCGCTTACTCGGGAATCATTCCTTCCTCAAATGCACCCAAACCAGGTCGCCAACATCAAATAATCTCGGTCTCCTTTGCTTTTTAGACCTGCATTTGTAAGCATCATTTACGGCCTTAATTCGATCACATACCTGCTCATGTAACTTCATCATCGACTTGATCTTAGACTCCGCATCTTTATGCACTAACTCATCAATCGTCAAGGGAATCTGGTCCAATGGTATGTACGAGCATTTTGTTTACAAGGCCGCATAATAAAGTACCCAAAGTTCGATTAGTTACCTCGGTTTGGCCATCGGTTTGAGGATGATGCGAAGTACTAAACAAAAGCTTGGTGCCCACCTTTCTCCACAACGTGTTCCAAACGTAGCTAAGGAACTTCGAGTCTTGATCAGAAACAATAGTCTTAGGAACTCCATGTAAACGTACCAACTCTCGGAAGTACAAATCAGCAACATCGGTCTTGCGACAAGCAACAAAGTGAGCCATCTTCGAAAAATGATCAACAACAACCACAATAGCATCCTTACCTCGTTGAGTACGAGGCAAAGCAACAATAAAATCCATCGAAACATCCTCTCATGGCCTGTTCGGAACAGGTAGAGGCATATACACGCCCAGTTTGAACAAGCTCTTGGCAATATGGCAGGTCACGCACTTACCATCGACATTATGCACATCTCCTTGCATTCTCGGCCAATAAAAGTGTTCCTTGAGCACCTCCATGGTCTTAACCGTGCCAAAATGGCTAGCCAAGCCCCCTCCATGAGCCTCACGAACCAACAGCCCCCAAACAGCATGTTTGGGCAAGCAAAGATGATTCCCCTTAAAGAGAAACCCATCTTGTATCACAAATTCCCCAAACGGACCAAACATACAACGAGCAAAGGTCTCACCAAAATTAGCATCATCAACATAATAATCTTTCAAAGTTTCGAATCCAAGCAAGCCAACATCAAGAGTAGAGAGCAAAGCATACTGTCTAGACAACGCATCCGCCAGAACGTTGCTCTTACCGTCTTTATACTTTGAGGAAAAGTGAAACGATTGCCGGAACTCCACCCATTTAGCATGTCTCGGACTCAACTTTTGCTGCCCATTAATATACTTCAAAGATTTATGGTCCAAATGCAAAATAAAGTGATTTGAACGAATATAATGGCTCCAATGATCAAGAGCTCTCACAATGGCATAGAACTCTTTGTCATAAGTACAATAATTAAGCCAAGCACCACCCAATTTCTCCTAGAAGTATGCAATAGGCCGCTTACCTTGAATGAGGACCGCCCCAATACCAACTCCGCTAGCATCACATTCAACTTCGAACGGTTGGGTATAATCAGGTAACACCAAGATAGGTGCTTCACACAACTTCGTTTTCATCAGCTCAAACGCCTTTTGGGCAGCCCCACTCCACAAAAATGCACCCTTCTTCAACCACTCCGTTATCGAACTCATAATGGTGCTAAAATCTCGAATGAACCTCCCATAAAAACAGGCAAGGCCGTGGAATGACCTGACTTCAGTCACGGTCTTAGGACAGGCCACGTTTTAGTTGCTTCGATCTTAGCTTGATCAATCGATACTCCGTCTTTCGAAACAACATAGCCAAGAAAAACAATGCTCTCGACCAGAAACACGCACTTCTCCTTCTTACCATAGAGCTTATGGGTCCTAAGAGTCTCTAATACTTTCCGTAAATGGCTGAAATGCTCCTACAAAGATCGACTATAAACCAAAATATCATCCAAATAAACAACAGTAAATCTGCCCAAAAATGGTTTAAGTACTTCGTTCATCAAACGCATAAAAGTACTCGGAGCATTTGTTAGACACAAACGGCATGACGTTCCATTCATACAGCCCATGCTTAGTTTTGAAAGTCGTCTTCCATTCATCCCCTTCCCGCATACGAATACGATGATAGCCACTTCGCAAATTGATCTTAGAAAAGACCATTGAGCCATGTAGTTCATCCAACATATCATCAAGCCTCGGGATCGGAAATCGATACTTGATTGTTATTTTATTTACACCCCGACTATCAATGCACATCCGCCACGTTCCATCTTTCTTAGGAACAAGCAAAGTAGGAACCGCACAAGGGCTCAAGCTCTCCCGTACATAACCACGGTTCATTAGTTCCTCAATCCGTCTTTGTAGTTCTTTTGTTTCCTTGGGATTACACCTATAGGCAGCCTTATTAGGAAGATACACACCTGGTATAAGGTTGATTTGATGTTCAATTCCACGAATAGGAGGCAAACCCGAAGGCAAATTATCGGGAAAAATATCAGCAAACTCGTGCAATAAATCAGCCATTTCTCCTCCATTTTGTCCAACCACGCCATCATCCCGAGTCTCCTTAACCACCAGCATATATACACGCTCACCACCATCAATAGTGCGCTCAATTTCCCGCTCACTAGCAAACATGGTCAGATTTGGGCTCTTATCTCGATTAGAGCTCATAGAACGAATAGATTGAGGCGACATTGGCTTCAACACGATCCTCTTGCCCTTGTCCTGCAACTCGTACTCATTACTCCTACCATGATGTAAAACGTCCCTATCGAACTACCATGGACGCCCCAAAAGCACATGATAAGCATCCATAGGAATTACATCACACAATACTCCATCACAATACGAACCCATTGTCAAACCGATGCGCACCTGTTTTGAAACCTTCACTTTACTCTCGTCATCGAGCCAATGCAAAGCGTAAGGCCTTGGGTGAGCCGTGGTGGTAAGCCCAAGTTTAGACACCATCTCGCTCGAAGCTATGTTGGTGCAACTTCCTCCGTCTATGATCACACTACACCACTTGTCCCCAACTTGACATTTAGTATAAAATATTTGATCCCGCTGCTCCGAATCACTCGAAACTGATTTGGTTTGTAAAGTACAAAGGACCAAAGCCATATCATAATTTGGAGCATCATAAGCCTCAAATTCTTCCTCCTCGTCGTTTCCACATTAAAATCGAACACATCACCCAGCCTTTCCCTTTACTCCTCATCCAACAACTCATCCCGGACAGCGATAGCCTCTCTTAACATCACAACTCGTTTATTCGGACAAGAATTTTGATAATGACCAAACCCTTTACATTTAAAACAGCGCACCTTCGACAAAATCGTCTCCCTAGTCACATTGGGAGCCTTAGGAGCCGTGCTAGGAGCTAGTGTTTGCACGGTTTTGGCAGCCATGTTAGAGCTGCTACTTGGAGCTCCAAATTTCGATGAAAACTCGGGTTTAGACCACCCACTAGACATGTTATACTCCGTGTTTGAACCCCCAAACTTCGGCCTGTTTTGAGCCTCAATTTTCAAGCATAATCCACACAACGTATCAAAATCAGCCTATGGGTACAACTCAACGGAATTAGCTATGTTACGATTCAAACCACGCAAAAACCGCGACAATTTCTTCTCCTCATTCTCCTCTAATTCACCCATCAAATCCAAGTTTTCGAACTCATCAATATACTCACTAACATCCAACTTGCCTTGCACAAAATAAGCAATCTTACGATACAAGGTCAGTTTATGCGACGTAGATACATACCTTATGCGGAGTTTTCATTTCAACGACTCCCAAGAAGTAACCTTTTCTTTCCCCGCATGAGCCCTCTGCGTTTTTACCCACTCGAACCAAAGGGAAGTGCCCCTGCCCAATTTAAGAATAGCATACTTGCAACGTTTCTCATTGCTAAGGTCTTTAAAATCGAACATATGATCAATCTTAAATTCCAATTCCATGTAAACTTCTAGATCTGTACCACCAACGAACTCAGGGAGTTCGTTTACTTTAAACTCGTCGATAGGGCGTGGGGACCATTCGTAATCTCCACGTCTAGGTTTCCAATGAGGGTTGCATTGTTCAGGTATGCTACGTAATGCATCGCAATGTTTAACCAAGAAATCAGTATCATTGAAATCCATAACACCAAAGGATCAAGAACCGAGGCTCCGATACCACAAATGATACGAACGATAATGGATCGAAGTGGAAAGAAAACTTAGAAGCAGAAACGAACAACAACAAATGATCAAGAACGATCTGCACTTGTAATAATCTGCATAATGAGCAGAAACGAACAGTAACAACCGAGCAAGAACAATCCAGTCATGTAAATTCAGATGCGAAATTCAGTGCATATTTGGGGTATTTGTCGAGTTAGACCTATAACTTGCCAATGGTGATCGCCTCTCAAGACCTATTGAGTATTGATCGGGTTAGAATTCGAGAACGCGTCGAATAATAACCAAGATTTTGATTGAAACGCATCAATCAACTAGAACTCAAGCTTTAGGGTTTCAAACTTGTGTTTTTTTATTTCTTCATATTCTGATCTCCTTGTTGGCTGATATAAGGGCTTATATAGCCTTCTAAACCTAGCAAAACAAAAAGGCTAGTTCCTAAAATTCCCTAAGGAAGGTTCAACCTACTACTGTTTAAGGAAAGCACTAAAACGAACAAAACAAAACAAAACAGAAAAAAACAGGGATGCACATGTCACACCCTTTAATTAAGTACATCCTGGGACTACAAAAATAAAAATGAGATGATAATCTAAGTCATCCCGAGCACCAAAGTCACGCCAAGACCTGCACTTGTTTCACCCAAATAAGTAATGCGGGTTGCACTTGAGCATGCAACATGGTTGTCCATATAGAGCACTACGTCATCGTCTTCACTCGAGCTAATCAATCCCATATCATGAGTAGTAACTTGAGCATTGTAACTAGAATCAGTATATAAATTAGGAACAATAACATGTTGATTTGAGACAATGTTCATAGGGGAGTTATTGTTGGACAATTTAGGCATCATAGAAGGAGCGCCATGCAGACTAATACTACCTTTTGATGGTGAGTCGTTAACCTGACGTAAAGCAGCCGAAGACGCTGCAAAAGCGAGAATGGAGATGAGCGGATGTAGCTAAGGATGTTGAGTGCTGGTATTTCAGATACAATAACGAGTACGCAGTGGAATAAAAAAACTCAATATAAAGAATCCCAAATAGGATCGATCACATAACGTATATACGAAAAATATAAATTGACGAAGATAAAGGATTAAAGTCCCATACCTTTGAAGCCTTTGATAATATCTTCTCAATATGATGATGATCACGAACACGAACATGAGCACAAAATCCCTTCATCGCAAACACCGAAAATACGATGTCTCTACTTCACACGCGTCGGATGTTGCCCGGAAAACTTCAACGAAACTCCGTTCTTGAGGAAATTGGTTAGGAAGTTATCGTAAAATTTTCTCTATAATTTATCTTGCTTGTTTTCACCTCTAAGATGAAGAACTTGTTTAAGAAAAATTTCTCCCTCCTCACTCCTTAGCTCTCGGTCGTGCCTCACATAAGGTAAGGTTGATGTTGTTTTGTTTTCATTTTCCAAGTCTTTATGAAAAAAGGTAATATATGAAAATGATTTGATAAGATAAATATTATATTTCATTTGGAAGCATGCGAAAGACTAACATGCCTTATCTTACATAAAAACAAAAACACACCAAGACAACATGAGAGGGGAGGGGCGGCCTTAGGAAGGTGGGAGGAAACGGGCTGAGTCACTCGGCTCGTGTACTGGAAGTTAATGAAACGACTCCGTTAAATACACTCTGTTTAATCTCCAATGTATTTATACTTAATAAATTAATCCAATTAATTATATCAAATACAAGTATATTTCTCTAAGAAATATTATTTATGAATTAAATTAATTACCAGTAACTTATTTTCAATTCATAAGACCGCTATTTGATTTATCCAATAAATCATAATTAGATATCCAATATCTAATATTAATAGAGAGATGATAAATTCATATTTATCCGTCAACGATCCTGATGTGCGACTCTATAGGTCTGTCTCAGCCCCCATTGGCAGGAACAAATGCGTGCGGGGAGCACTTAGCCAGCCTAGCGGGCTGCACTGTAAACCCCGATTGAGAACGAATGAAGGGATCATTTCAGAACTATTATATCGTGAATACCATATACGTATAGACCCTTCATCAGATGTCCAAGTCAAGTCTTCGGGTCATGGTAAAGTCAAACCCTACCGATGATTATACACTATACATGTATTAATGCAAATCAAGACCGACTGATTATTAGTGTATTCAATACGACTAGATCCGAATGCTTTGGCCAAAGACTTGTGATCTTATTTGCCATTAACCGTATAGGACATTCGCCTGCTCACTAACAGGAGATAGAATCTTTTATTGGCATACAGTAAAGACTGCTACCTGCCCCTATAGTCCGCACGTTGAGGTTGATCCAGCGATTAAGCAAATAAGTCTAACTACTCTAATGACAAACTAAACATCACAGGCACATCTCTTACTGAACCCTCAAGTCAAAGGTCCACGTATACTATCACAACCTTTCAATTCATCATCGACTCTCCAAGAGTGAATACCGTGCAGCTGAATCAAGTATGAGTCGTGTTCGAGTGTACTAGTCCCACCAATATACTTATAACTATGCTATCAAGACATGCACATGTCCTAGCATCAGTTATACATGTCTTACTCAAAACTTAATGCCCAACTATGTTTATCGACTTGCAAACAGTTTACGTGAATAAGCCTTAAACACTTCCACTGCACTTCTCTCTTATCCGATAATGAGAGTGGAATGTTCGCTTTTATTTACATGGACTTCACTTCAATGTTTACCAAAGCAAGAATGCATTTGAAATACAATAAGCAATGAATGAATCATATTGCCTTTTATTAATAATTTGATAATTACAAGTACAATGCCCATTCTCTATCATTCCCTAAGTGGCATTCGAGGGCATATTCCTAACAATCTCCCACTTGCACTTAATGCCATACATCATGGTATCCACTACCCATGTTCTTCAGATGTCTTTCTAAGACAGCCTGAGATAACGGCTTGGTTAAGCGGGTCAGAGACGTTGTCTTCTGTGTCTACTCTTTGCAATGAAACATATCCTTTGCTAACCATCTCTCGAACGAGGTGATACTTTCTCTCCATATGCTTGGTGTTGTGGTGAGACCTAGGCTCCTTGGCTTGGGCGATAGCTCCATCATTGTCACGGAATAGTGATATATGCATCTCCGCGTTAGGCAGCACTTGAAGTTCTTACACAATCTTCTGCATCTAGAATACTTCATTGCTAGCCTCTGAGGCAGCTTGGTACTTTGCTTGGCAGGTGGAATCTGCAGTAGCGCTTTGTTTGGAGCTTCTCCAAGACACTGCTCCTCTATTGAGAGTAAACAAATGCCGAGATGTTGACTTACCGTCGTCCTTATCTCCTTGAAAATCATAATCAGTGAATCCAACCACCTTCAATTCTCCACCACCGTAAGTAAGAACCATATTTCTAGTCCTTCTTAAGTACTTAAGAATGTTCTTAACGGCAGTCCAGTGTTCCCATCTCAGGTTTGCTTGAAAACGACTTACCACACTCACAGCGTAGGCTAAGTCCGGTCTCGTGCACAACATAGCATACATGAGACTACCCACTTCCGAGGCATAGTGTACCTTACTCATCTCTGTTTTGTCTTCCTCACTTTGAGGACGCATTTTCTTAGTGAGATGAATTCCATGTCGCATTGGAAGGAAGCCTCTTTTAGAATTATCCATCTTAAATCTTCTCAGGATCTTTTCTATATAGAGAGCTTGGGAAAGTCCTATCATTATTCGTGGTCTGTCTCTATAATGACAGATCCTTAGAATATAGGAATCTTTTCCCAAGTCTTTCATGGAGAACGTTTTATAAAGCCAAGATTTCACAGTGCTGATCATTGCTATGTTATTTCCCATAAGTATAATATCATCTACATATAGTACTAAGAATGCAATGTTGCTCCCACTGACCTTTTTGTAAACATATGGATCCACCTCATTTTGCACGAAATCAAAGTCCTTGACTGCATCGTCAAATAGAAGGCTCCAACTCCGAGAAGCTTGCGTCAGCCCATAAATGGCTCATTGCAGCTTACACACCTTATGAATATTAGCTTTGGACACAAAATGCTTAGGCTGTTCCATGTAGATTTCCTCCTCGAGGTATCCATTTAGAAAAGCCGTTTTGATGTCCATATACTATATTTCATAATCGTAATGGGCAGCAATGGCAAGCATCATGCGAATAGACTTGATCATAGCTACGGGCCAGAAGGTATCATGATAATCGATCCCTTCTTTTCGGGTATAAACCTTTGCCACAAGCCTAGCCTTATATGTGTCAACCTTGTCATCTCCATCAGTATTCCTCTTATAGATCCATTTACTTCCAATAGTCTTCATGCCACTTGGTAGATCTACTAGAGACGAGACCTGATTGGCATGCATCGAGTCTATCTCAGCTTCTATAGCTTCTTGCCATTTACATGAGTCCACATCCACTACCGCCTGGTCATATGTGACAGGTTCGTCCTCACAGCTATCAGGTACATCGTGGAGACCTAATTCCTCGACATGTGTATAGCCATACCTCTCAGGTAAGTGAGACACCCTATCAGACCTTCGAAGTGGAGGTTGTGTTACAATAGGTTCGGTTCGTGATCCCTGATCATATGTCTCCTCAGGACTTTCGTTGTGCTCTTCCAAAGAGCCATTTCTACCCGAGCCACCTTCCTAAATGAATTTATCCTCAAGGAAGTGCGCTTGTATAGCCAAAACTACCCTATGGTCTTCTGGCATGTAGAATAGATCACCTATCGAGTCCTATGGGTATCTAATGAAACGTCCCTTGACAGACCTTGCTTCCAGTTTGTCCACCTTAGCCTTTTTGACATAGGTTGGACATCCCCAAATCCTTATGTGATTGAGACTTGGTTTTTTACCCGTCCACATCTCATGCGGAGTGATAGGAATAGATTTGGAAGGGCATATATTAAAGACATAGGCAGTAGTAAGTAAGGCGTACTCCCACAGGTAAATTGCTAAATCAGTGTAATTCAACATGGAACAGACCATGTCCAACAAAGTCCGATTTCTCCTTTCGGAAACACCATTTAACTGTAGGGATCCTGGCGGCGTGAATTGTGAAACTATTCCATGTTCCTGAAGGAACTCATCAAACTCGATGCTCATATACTCACCACCTCGGTCCGAACGAAGTGCTTTGATATGACATCCAGTCTGTTTTTCAACTAGGGCCTTAAAATCCTTGAATGTAGTAAAGGCTTTGGATTTGTGTTTCATTAAGTACACAATACCATACCTAGTATGATCATCTGTGAATGTTATGAAATATTGATATCTGTCTTGGGCTGCTTCAAAAGTACCACAAACATCGATATGTACCAACCCAAGTTTCTCAGCAGCCTTTTCAAATGTCCCTGTGAAGGGGGACTTAGTTATCTTGCCTCTACGGCAGGATCCACAAGTTGGATAGGGTTTTCACTCAATGGACTTAAAAGTCAATCTTTCTCCATTTTGTGAACCTTGGTCTGACCAACATGATCGAGTCTAAGGTTTCACTTAAGAGATTGATTAGTATCATGCCTGCCACGTTTCCTAGTTATAGTGTTCACTATTGATTTATTTTGCAAGTTCAGATGATATAAATCATTCAATAATGCAGCTTTACCAACAATTTTATTTTGAAAATAAATTTTACAGCTACCATTGCCGATGAAGAAAGAAAATCCTTTCCGGTCCAAGGCTGTAATGAATACAATATTTTTATGCCCCATAGGCAAAACCAGTACTTCATCTAACGTCAAAATAAAACCAGATTCCAAAACTAGTAGGAGTGATCCATTATCGGTTGCCTCGACACTTTGTCCGCTTCTGACAGTGACCATCAATACCCCAGCTCCAAGCTGCCTACTTCATTCCAGATCCCAATTCATAGTACAAATGTGAGAAGTAGCACCTGAATCCAGAATCCATGAAGCAAAATATACAGTAGCAGAACAATTGGTTTCAAAAACTAAATGTTCCGTACCTGATGCGCCATTGACCTTGGGACAAGTCTTATGCCAGTGGACCAGCTCATCACATACAAGACATTTGTCTATAGGTTTGGTACCGCCTACCTTCTGAACCTTTAGGGCCTTGCCCTTGCCTTTCTGCACCCCTTTATTGGGTTTATACTGCTGATAGGTCTTTTTCTTCACTACGCCATAGATGGCCTACAACAACCATGAAACTGTGTCACCGTAGACCTGATTTAGTGTTGCCTTAGCCCCAAACAGAGCAAAGGTAACACCAAAAGTGTGTTGTGTTCTCAGCAGTTGCCTTTGACCACAAAGGTAACATGCGAACAGCCTAAGGTAACACCCTGTTCTCATGTTACCATAGGAGCCTATGGCAACATACTTGGCACCCTATTGCAACATTTTATCTGTGTTGCAATAGACGTTATAATTTAATAAAATCGATACCAAATTGTGTGGGGCACACATGTGGGGCCAACCTGTGGGCCCATGTTGTGGAAACGTGGTTAATGCAACAGCAGATAATAACAACTGCAACCCAATGTGTTTTGCAAAATATTAACCAATTTCAACACACTAATTACCCATTGCAACACCTCAAATGAACAGAATAAAAATATAGCATTTAAATATTGCATTTCCGATAAAAAACAATTCTGCATCATTTAACTAGCTATAGTTAAACCAACAAGTACATCGATCCACCAAAAATATCAACCAATCCATTACATCAACCAAATAGACAAATGGATGAAAATTGTTCAAAAGAGAAGAACAAATGGATGACATCTAAGAG
The DNA here is from genome assembly GCA_033398695.1 of Orobanche coerulescens. Taxonomy (NCBI): domain Eukaryota; kingdom Viridiplantae; phylum Streptophyta; class Magnoliopsida; order Lamiales; family Orobanchaceae; genus Orobanche; species Orobanche coerulescens. The sequence goes on along the minus strand of CM065810.1, from coordinate 64,786,778 downwards.
CTAGGGCCTCCTGTAACTGGAGTGTCATATTCTTGCGTAATTAAACTGCCACGTGTGTCACCAGAAAGTGTTGCACCAATATCAATTTTCAAGTCAGGGTTGGCTTTACCTAATTTTTTCAGAATCCATGTTAGGTTGTGCTGGACCTTCTGATTCACCTTGGCATCCATTTCTTCATTGACCCTGCCATGTCCTGAAACAAGTGTACAGACACAATGTGAATTACTGAATATAAACCAGACACCACAGAAGTGTTTTTCGAAACGAACATAACCCTACTAGTCAAACAAAGATCAGTGTACATTTCACTATCAAACTGGATATAAGAAATAATGGTAGAACCTGCGACAGCTGTATACACAAATTAAGCAAGTATGTTGTACAAATATATACCAAAACACCTAACTTCTTTCATACTGTCGAATTTAATGTCTACACAAAGGATTGTCCAAAATTAATCAAATTAGTCCTTGTGTTCTATTTATATACTTATTAATCAAAGGATTATATACTTTATAATATTCCTAATCCAATCCTATTTTGCTGTTCTATTTATAGCTTTCTTGTCAGAATACAATTCAGAAATACAATATCAAAATGCAACAAAAAGAAAGTCCAGAAGTGCATCTACCTCTAGAAGTTCTGGTTTCTGCTGAAGCACATAACTGCAGGGGAGACAGTTGTGCATTCAATCTTTGACAAGTTTCACGCACTTAAGGAAGACAAGATCAGGAGTACTAGTAAAGAGGTTGCGTACACAGATTTTGCAGCGCCACCACTTAAATTGAGGAACATCAAGTGGTGCTTTGAGCTGCTCCCATTTCTGATAATTTTTTCTCCGAAAGGGTTGCATGGCTTCGGGTATTTTTTCCTTGTGTCAGCCACATATGCACTACCACACACATTAGATAGAACTTGTCAAATTGAAAATCACCAAAAGAATAAAAGAAACTAAGGAAGTGAATACATAATAACCAGAGAATAAATCACAGCCTAAATGTAGTTCTGCTTTAATTTCATTTTTTAGTTCTATTCAAATTAAATGTGCAATATATGTGATACAATTAAAAGTATAGGCAAAGGAAACAGCTTTACAGCATCTCACATTGTTGACATCCATTCGTTGAATATAACGACAATGTATTGATGGTATCAACAAGTCTGTCCATATCCTTGGAAGAGGAGACTGTTGGACCTCAATTCTTCATATTGTTCTCCAAACGACGTACATGCCAAAATGAACTTTTTCAAATTTTCAATATTCATATTAACCAAACAACCTTGCAGAGAAGTGATTCTACTATCAGCAAAAGGAAACACAAAATATTTTACTCTTATATAAAAGATAAGTATATAATCCACTCCTACTAATTGTAAATTGTATACTCTAACATATGTATGCCTTGTCCCTCCCCTTCCCTTAAAATTTTGATACATCTATAAAATTTTGAAGGATAGAAATACAGGTCACCGGGTGTGAAAGAGAAAAAGAAGAATCATATAAAGGTTACTATAAAACTAACTTCAAACTAAACATACTTGGAAAATTTGCATAGGCTAAAAATAAAAGATTTAGACTACTAGAAAACTGATTTTCTACATTCATTCTGTCCTAGAATAACGAGCACGATCAACAACTAGGTAGTCTCCCCAAATATCTTTCGCCACACAAATCTCATTGTCAGACATTGTCAAACCTATATAAATGAAATGCAACATCATTCCAAATGACATGAAAAAAATATATAAATGAAATGCAACTAGTTAATCAATGATTAATCAACTAGTTAATCAATGATTTGAACCACATACAATGAGAAATAATGAAGTTTGTGTAAGAAATGAGAAATGAACCGACCAAATAACCACTGAACTCATATAAATTACTACCCCTCGGTCCTGATCAAAACTTTACACTTAACTTTTTTTATCACTTTAGAAACTTTACATTTACCCAAGCAACCATCTTTTACTTTTTATCTCCACAACACACTCAATATTAATACTTTTTGCCTTTTAATTTCCAACACGCATTTATCATCATTAATTATATCAATTATTATCTAAAATACATCAATAATACACCATCGGTCAAACTTTGAGAGGAATAGAGGAGTATATACTATTTGTAACACTACAGATTTTATTATAAAAAAAATAAAAAAATAAAAAGAGGCACACTCCTGTCCGTCAGACGGTCTTACACAATATCATTTCTTCTACTGCAAAGTAACGGACCTACTGATACAATTTCTCAGCAGAAAGAAGATTCACCATGTTCTTCACTTCAAATCAACATAAGAAAAATAAGTTAAAAAACTATTGGAAAAAGTACATGCTACCTGTATGGAAAGTACTCTCAACTTTTATCTGGTTGTTCAAGCAAATCCCCATTAGAATCCCTAATTTCCAAAAAGAAGAAGAAGAAAAACCTCCAAAAATAAAGCTCAAACCTTTTTCTGCTATATAGCTTCAGAAAACAGCCTGCATATTCAAACACAAGAACTCTTTTATCCTTTTTTTCCCTTTGTTGAACTCAGGGCCCCAAATGAAATAAAACAAACTTCATTACTAGCACAGATCTAATGCGAATTCAATGATTTATTTCTCTCTCCAAAGCAATCAAAACCAAAGCCCTAATTCTCAGAATTGATTGAATTACATAATGAAATAGAGAAGAGTGACTTACTTTTTGCTTAGTTTAGCGCCTTCTCCTTCCATTGTCAAATCAGAGATAGCCTTGGTTGTTTCGTCAACAGCTTTCTCCATAACAATCGCGACTCACCTCTGAAACGTACGAGAGGGAAAGAGAGAGGATCAGAGGAGGCGCTTTCAGACCAGAGGAAGAGTTTGAGGGGTTTTTCTGAGAGATGCTAGGGGTTTTAGTTTAAGCGGGTCGGGTCTCCGGTTTTCCCCAACTTTCTTTTTTTCTTTTTTTTTTTCTCTTTTCGGTTTATTGTTTAACCAGATGCTGCTTTTTTCTTTTCTCTAAAAGAGAAACTACCGTCAAATGTAAATGCTCCAATAACAAGTGGATGATTCATCTTCACCGGTGTATGTGTGTTTTTACTCCGGTGTATGGTGTATAATATATCAGGAGTCGGCGAGACGAAGGTGGGATGAATTTTGCTTCCCCTTTTTGCATCTCGCTTCACCCAAAATCTAGAGAGAGAATTTGAGAGAGAGAGCGAAGAACGGGTGAGAAGTGAGAATGGTTTCTGCCGACTGCGATGAAGGAATAGGGGTTTTATACCCTTTAGTTTATAGGGTTATGCAATTTAACCCCAGATTTCTGATTACTTTAATTTGTACCCCAGTCAGTTTCAAATTATTTTTCAATCGATCCCAACAGCTCTTAATATTCACTTCCAGTCCTATTTTGACCAAACCATTATTAATGTTGACTCTTCAATTAATATTAATAATCAGTTTCAATTTTATGCATCGTATTCTATTTCCACTCATTATATCATAATATTTTATAGCTACTGCAACACCAAGGTTACAAGGTTGCGATAGGGCAAAAATTTCATAGCTACTGCAACACCTGAAAAGGCAACACCATGCCCATGAGGTGGCGATAGGCCATCTATGGCGTAGTGCTTCTTGTTCTTGGAACTCCGAGGCCCATAAGAAATCACAAGAGCAGCCTCCCTCGGCTTAGTCTTCATGTTTGACTGTGCCATCACCAGTTTGTTCAATATCCCAGGTAAAGTGCATGAAATCTCATTACAGTTAAAATTCATTACAAACTGTGTGAAGGAGTCACGTAGAGATTGAAGGATGAGATCAATTTGGAGGGATAAATCCATGTGAAAGTTGAGCACCTCGAGCCTCTCAATCATGGAGCTTGAGGACGTGGTCTCCTACTTTATCCCCTTCTTTCATCCTAGCACTAAATAACTGCTTCGATATCTCATATCTAGCAGTCCTACTGTGCTCTCCATAAAGCTCGGTCAAGTGTGCGAGAATCTGCCTAACATAAGTCATTTTCTCGTGCGCTCTCTGTAGATCATTAGTCATTGAGCCCATCATAAAGCCACGGACCAGCACATCATCCTTGACCCATTTTTCGTGGAGGTCAATTTCTTCCTGATTACCCCTAGTCCGGACTGGAGTCGGTGGAATAACCGTCTCTAAGACGTATCCCAGAGACTCCATACTGAGTTCAATCATCGGATTCGGAAACCAGTCAACAAAGTTAGGGCCAGTTAGGAGATTCTTTTCAAGTAGTATTGCAAGTGGGTTCTTTGCCATTTTTAGAGATATATAGTTTCATTTCTCCGCATCTGTAACACCCCAACCCGACAAGGTTTGAAGTATCACATTATGGTGGCATATCAGAACATACATAAATAAACGCAAGCGGAAGTCTTATATAATATCAAAGGAAAACAAGTTAACACGACTAGATCGTTACATAAGTTCCAAGATAACCAAATGAAAGGAAATATAAACAGAATCCAAATGAAGGTGAAATCTCTAGGTAAGTCCACTCTAGCTCCTACTCTCAACCCAAAGGTAGCCCCAGCTCCTAGCTTAATAACCTGCCGCGAAGAAAAGAAAATGCGGCTGAGCTTAAAAAGCCCAGTGAAACAAACGAATAACCAATACGTATATAAGAATAAGAAAAGAACAAATAAGCTCCTGCTGAAAATAATGTCCTCTGTCAAATGAATAAGGGATTAACGGTCAACTGAACAAATCTTGTGAGTCAAATGAAACAAGAATATGGAGAATCAAAGGATAACAGGATATAGTGCATTGGGGCAAGCATAAGGTATAAACAAAGGTATAGGATAGTGTAAGGAAATCAGAAATCTACCACGAGCCCAAACAAATCAAACCACCATATCATAAGTAACCAAATGGAGTAGCTAGCTCCCAAAGTGTGAAGGACGTGTATTGCACACATCATCAATCACCAAACATATCAGATACAGATACATATACAAAACAAATCTAGGACGCATCCATACGCCCCTGCAAAAGTATTAGTGGCCATATCTTCAACAAACAAAAAGGGACGGGATGGCACATCACTCGACCACCCTAGAGTCATGCCATTGGTGCATCAATGACACGGACATGGAACCTCCATGCCTAGTATAATGGCTCGGGTATCAAACTGAAGGATCAAAGGCAAGGTCAAAAGTTTGGCAAATGTCTAAGTCATCAGGATATCACAATCAAAGGTCCACAACTAAAGGTTCATAATCAAAGGTTTATAATCAAAAGTTCATAGCAAAATCTCAAATCAAAGAGTTCATATCAAATGGTTCAAAGGTTCATAGCAAAGGTTCATAATCAAAATAGATAAAGATCAAAAATGTGTAAGATTCATGAGAAACCTTAAGAGAAAAGTCAGAATATCTGTACGAAACGAAACAAACAATAACAATAGTACATAGAATCAGAACCCTTACTGAGAAAGGGTAGAATATCCGTACGAATAATCAAACAAACGAAACAACCGATAACAATGGTAGAGATAAGGGGTATCAAGAATATCCGTACGAATAATCAAACAAACGAAACAACCGATAACAATGGTAGAGAGAAGGGGGTATCAAGAATATCCGTACGAATAATCAAACAAACGAAACAACCGATAACAGTGGTAGAGAGAAGGGGGTATCAAGAATATCCGTACCTCACACTGCAAAATGAAAAAGACATCAGAAGATATAAAGATCAGAGGTTACTCCTTCAGCGAATCTACACGAATTAGGTTCATTTTATGCTTATTAGCTCATTAATGTCATAACGGGTTCTTAATTACTTAACACCATTTATTAATATGATTAGGGTTTCGTTATTGGAATTAGGTTAATATATGACCAATTATATCATAATCAATGTTGAAGTGCATTTTAGGGTTCAAATATATTAGATGGTATTAAAATCACAAAAATCTCAACTTCTAACAAAATTCTGGTTTTACTATGTTTTAGCCTTCACATTATGAATTTTAACACCATATCAGATATCAAGAATAAAAATTCACCAAAATTTTCACAGAAGCATATACGTCTTAGGAGTCTACTTGATTTTCCCAGATTTTATTCATTAGTACAAGCACACAATAAAAATCACTCTTTACACAACTGTCCAGAAAGTAAACTGCTGAAACACCCAGAAAGTATGCATTACAAAGGCATATCAAAACACTTTGCAAAAATCCACAAAAATTTCAGAACTTATAAAACATATTAAATATAACTCCTGTAAATTGGCAAGTCATAAATCCTTATATTTTTCAAATTAAAAATCGTGAAACAGGACTGAATTTAAATTCTTAAAACTCAGGTTTTGACATATGATACCGTAAAATTCAAAAGCATGACCAATACAACTCCAATTCCCTTCAAACTAATTGAAAAACTTAAATAAGACATTAAAATAAGTTTTAATTAAAAAAATATAGAATTAAACCCTCATGAAACTTGAGCTATAATGCACACATATTCAGCTTTTCAAAACTGTCTCATTCAGAATTCCATTTTAGGCCATTTTATAACATGTTTTACTTACACAAACGCATACGAGACCTTCGTATATCACAAGAACTGTTTCATAGGTTTATTTAGTCCATAATACACAGGTACAACAGCCCTTAAAGTCGACACACAATCATGCATACATGCACACGAATCTATCACATGAACAGCCCACATAAAATGATCCAAAACAACCCTTATTTGTCTCATAAATTCTATACGCCTCATATTAATTTTCCTAGGGTTTTGTTCCAGATTTAGAAGCACGTTATTGAGATAATATTATGGTTGTAATATCAGATTAGGTCGAACACATGATGGGTCGAATCAGATTAGAACAAGAGTCGAATAGAAGCAGAAAATGTCAGATTGTATACACCAGCTTTTATCATGTTTTAGGTTAGATTTCATGTGGCCCTTTTTCATACATAATATAACAGGTTATGAGCAGCCAACAATAAAAGATCAGATTAGCATGTTAACGTTCTAGGATTGGATGATTGTTTAGATTCAGATTCATATAAGTTCTAGATGGAAAACAAAAGTGAGCGTGATACCTGCTGATTCGAAACAAAGAAAAGAGAAGAACAAGACACGAATCACAACCCTACGAATCAACACCCAACTGCAGCCCTATAACCCACGTATGATCACCACAGCAGCACCATTCGAACCTTGATCTTGAGAGAGAAAAAAATGGCAGAACTTTGTGGTTTATTATTTTGGTTGTCATATAAATAGGAGGGAGAGGAGTATGCGTTTAATAAAAAAAACGAGGAAAGAGGGTTATCAAATAAGGTATGTGTCGTATGATTTGAGAGATAAATGGGGAGACTAATTAGGGGTGAGTTTAATGTGATTAGCCGTGAATTGTGGGAGGTGATTGATTGCCGAATTATGGGGTTGATTAGGGCCGAAGTATAAGGGTGATTAAGAGGTGATTAAATGAGTGATAATCACAATAAAATTTCCATAATTCGAATTTTGTGTACATAATATAAATGGGCCTGAACATAATGTACATACGTGTGATATGGATTTTAAAATGGAAGGTGCCGATTTAGGGGAGTAAATCAATAGAACCAAGTCAAATGCGAACTTAGTCATAATTCGAGACTCGAAACGTATGTGTACAAATAAAATAATTCGGCTAGGTGGCATAGAAAACATGTGACAATTTTAATTATGTACAAATTAGTTCTCCATAAGTTTTATATTCACATAACGTTTATTTGTTCAAATATTAACGAATTAAATACTTAGGTTAACATCGGAATGTATCTTAAATATTTAAACGTCTTTTATAAGTTCAAGATCAAAGGGTATTTTGGGTATTTTACATGTTCAAAATTTCTGGGTTTTACATCATCGATTTAGACAAGATTGAATTAGTGACTTGTTTTATTATGACCGAGTATAGAATTTAAAAACTTGTATAATTCTTGTCTCGGCTCCCACTAATGTTATCGAAATTACACACTCCCATGTTATAACCCTGAAGTCATGGTTAGATCAACTTCTTAGTGGTGATCGAGTTCTTTACAAATTTTAACAGACGCAACCTGTCAGGTTTCTTGCCTATTAATTTCTGTAAAGTGGTGTCCTACACCAACCCGTCCAACAGGTGATTCGGTCTTCTTTTACCCCTAGTCTTCATGCCCTCAACCTATCAGGTTTCTTGGTAATCCGCACTATCTAAGTTGTTGACCATCAACGTCTATCGGTCTGACTATTGAATCTCGCCCGACAACCTATCAGGTTTCAAGGGGCTAAATTTATCACCAACCGAAGGCATCAAATGCACTCAAGAATTTATCAACCTCTACCAAATGTACTACCCCGATAACTCAGAAACATAGCACACCAGCTCGGGTCTCAATTTTCTACGAGTTTGATGGAGTGTAGGAAACCTCGTAACCTTTTTCAAACTTATTCTGTTTGTTAGTCGGGAGAATTTTGCGATTAATGTTACAATTTACACATTAATTCATTTATAAGTGCATGTGTGTTTTTCAATCATTCAAAATGAAAAACAGTAAATAACAACCTAGTTATTACCAACATATAGCTCATGGACTTTTTCCTAAGTACTGGGCCAAGCGAATGACCCAATAAAGAAAATAAAAATTGCAGTCTTGATTCTTCGTCTTCTCGTTCGGTTGTCTTCGGTCTTCGTCATAGTCGAATAAATAACTACATCATTGAAAAATGCATCCTATTATACAAATTTTCTAGTAAAAATAAATAGGTTCAAAATGGCCTTTACAACCCAATAGAAACAAACAGATCAAAAACTAAGTCCACAAGCTATATCACCATCACATAAGGCATTCCATACAACATGTAACGGCGATGAAATTAAATAATTAATTTAATATATTAATCCAATTAATATATGAAATTAATCTATTCAATTTCTACAATATAGATCCAATAAATATTTAGTGGCATTAAAATTAAATAATCAATTAATATATTAATCCAATTAATATAAAAATTAATCTATTCAATTTTAATGGTATTAATCCAATTAATACTTATAATCATCATTTTAATTCACTCGAAGTAATCCGACCAAAATAATATTCTTGTTTAAATTATTTCCATTAACAAAAATATTCCAAATATTTATTCAGTCAAATTAAATCCAATTTAAATTTTGAGAAATAATTACAACGAAAACATAAAATCAAAATGGAGTCCCGGACAATCAGGTAGCGGGCCCAGCCCGCAGCCCGATTCAAAATCGGGCCAAGACACAAGAGGCAGCATGGCCGAGCAATGTCTCGCGGCTCTCTACCGCTGACGCCTGTACTGCCGTGACTAGCAGCGATGACTCGATGACCTCGTGTCATCGAGTTCAATCCCCGTTTTTCTCGTTTTTCAGCCCGTTTCCAAAATTTAATGTTTCTGACTTTTATGTAGAACTTATAAATCAATATAATAAAATTTTTCAGATTTATAATTCACATAAAATCATAGAAATAAAATTTACAACGAACAATTAAATATCTTCAATTATACCAATTATGATACTAAATAATAAACATCAACCAATAGCATTCAAAATGTAAATATATTCGTATATACGGTATCATTGAGCTAGCTCCGATACCACTGTTGGGATTTCGGATACAATAACGAGTACGCAGCGGAATAAAAAAATAACTCAATATAAAGAATCCCAAACAGGATTGATCAATTAACGCATATACGAAAAATATAAATTGACGAAGATAAAGGATTAAAGTCCCATACCTTTGAAGCCTTTGATAATATCTTCGCAATATGATGATGATCACGAACCCGAACACGAGCATGAAATGCCTTCATCGCAAACACCAAAAATACAATGTCTCTACTTCACACGTGTCGGATATTGCCCGGAAAATTTCAACGAAACTCCGTTCTTGAGAAACACGGCTAGGAAGTTATCGTAGGAATTTTCTCTCGAATTTCTCTTGCTTGCTTTCACCTCTAAGATGAAGAACTTGTTTAAGAAAAATTTCTCCCTCATCACTCCTTAGCTCTCGGCCGTTCCTCACATAAGATAAGGTTGATGTTGTTTTGTTTCATTTTATAAGTCTTTATGACAAAAGGTAAGATATGAAAATGATTTGATAAGATAAATCTTATCATTTCATTTGGAAGCATGTGAAAGACTAACATGCCTTATCTTACATAAAAACAAAAACACACCAAGACAACATGAGAGGGGAGGGGGCGGCCTTAGGAAGGTGGGAGGAAATGGGTCGAGTAACTCGGCTCGTGTACTGGACGTTCGTTAAACGAATCCGTTAAATACACTCCGTTTGATCTCCAATGTATTTATACTTAATTAATTAATCTAATTAATTATATCAAATACAAATATATTTCTCTAAGAAATATTATTTATGAACTAAATTAATTACCAGTAACTTAATTTCAATTCATAACACCGCTATTTGATTTATCCAATAAATCATAATTAGATATCTAAATTAATAGAGAGATGATAAATTCATATTTATCCGTCAACGATCCTGATGCGCGACTCTGTAGGTCCGTCTCAGTCAGCATTGGGAGGAACCAATGAGTGCGGGCAACACTTAGCCATCCTAGAAGGCCGCACTGTAAACCCCAACTGAGAACAAATGAAGGGATCATTTCAGAACTATTATGTCGTGAATACGATATATGTATGGACCCCTCATCAGATGTCCCGGTCAAGTCTTTGGGTCACGGTAAAGTCAAACCCTATTGGTGACTAGACACTATACATGTGTTCATGCAAATCAAGACCGACTGATTACTAGTGTATTCAATACGACTAGATCAGAATGCTTTGGCCAAAGACTTATGATCTTATTTGCTATTAACCGTATAAGACATTCGTCTGATCACTAACAGGAGATAGAATCCTTTCTTGGCGTACAGTAAAGACTGCTACCTGTCCGTATAGTCCGCACTTCGAGGTTGACCCAGCGATTAAGCAAATGGGTCTAACTACTCTAATAACAAACTAAATGTCACAGGCACATCTCTTACTTAACCCTTAAGTCAAAGGTCCACGTATACTATCACAACCTTTCGATTCATCATCGACTCTCCAAGAGTGAATACTGTGTGACTGAATCAAATATGAGTCGTGTTCGAGTATACTGGTCCCACTATTATACCTATAACTATGCTATCAAGACATGCAAATGTCCTAGCATCAGTTATACAAGTCTTACTCAAAACTTAATGCCCAATTAATTTTATCGACTTGCGAACAGTTTACATAAATAAGCCTTAAACACTTCCAGTGCACTTCTCTCTTATCCGATAATGAGAGTGGAATGTTCGCTCTTATTTACAAGGACTTCACTTCAATCTTTACCAAATCAAGAATGCATTTGAAATACAATAAATTATGAATGAATCATATTGCCTTTTATTAATAATTCCATAATTACAAGTACAATGGCCTTCTTCTCTCATCCCCGAGTGGTATTCGAGGGCATATTCCTAACACTAGTAAGGGCTTCGCTGAGTTGAGACGAAGACGGAGGTGTGGCCGAGGCGGCAGGACGATCATCGGGCGGTGACGGCGAGGAGAAAGAGGTGTCTCCCTGAGATGACGAAACACTGGTAGGAGGACATGCCACTGCAGCCGACCTGGTTTCAATGAGGTGGGTCTAAACCCTATCTAATTGGTTCGAGAATGGCCGTGAAACGGGGGAGTTGGTTTCATCGAATTGACAGTCCGGCGGTTGAGAGACGTCGGAGCTTGTGGAGGTAGCTGATTTGGAGATCGTGGCATTTATGAACGGTAAGAGCCAGGGAAACTCATCGCAAAGGGCAGAGAAGTGGACCCTGTTCTCCGGCGAGAGGGTTGATGAGGAAGGTTGGCAAAGGTGCCACCAAGGAGGAGTTCACCGGCGATGATCATGGGAAAACCCTAGGTGCAAACTTGCGCAACCACGGGTATACCTTGCATAAAGAACTAAAAAGAGAGCCGTAAGTGGTGAATACATTGGTCATGGTGGCAGCGGTCACTTTGAGGATATGTTAGGGGGAGAAATGGACCGGCAGCGGTGAGGGAAGACAGATGATGGCATGAAGAAGAAAGAAGAATCTCCTAGTGTGTGTGTGTAAATTGCACCTTTGGTGTGTGTAAATCGCCTAGGGCTGGACTGATTTTTTTTGTACTCGGAATTGGCTATAACAGCTCCGAATAATTTTTTCTTTCTTGATTAAGTCTTGTTGAAGTAAGGATTCTCTATAATAGCTCCAATTAAGCCTTTACTTCTTGATTAAGTCTTGTTAATAGGAGATAATACCACATTACATGCATTCGAGTCGGAACTCTATGAAAACTCGAGTTTATTGATTAGATTCGAGCCTTTTGTACTCAGAAATGGCTATAAGAGCTCTGATTAATCTTTTACTTCTTGATTAAGTCATGTTATATCAAGGATTGGATATAATAGCTCCGATTAAGCCTTTACTTCTCGATTAAGTCTTGTTAATAGGAGATAAGACCATGTTACATGCATTCGAGTCGGAACTCTATGAAAACTCGGGTTATTGATTAGATACGAGCCTTTTGTACTCAGAATTGGCTATAACAGCTCCGATTAATCTTTTCTTTCTTGATTATGTCTTGTTGTAGCAAGGATTCGCTATAATAGCCCCGATTAAGCCATTACTTCTTGATTAAGTCTTGTTAATAGGAGATAATACCACGTTACATGCATTCAAATCGGAACTCTATGAAAGCTCGGGTTTATTGATTATATTCGAGCCTTTTTACTCAGAATTGGCTATAACAGCTCCGATTAATCTTTTACTTCTTGATTAAGTCTTGTTGTAGCAAGGATTCATTATAACAGCTTCGATTAAGCCTTTACTTCTTGATAAGTCTTCTTTTTTTTACTTCTTCATAAGTCTTGTTAATAGGATATAAGACCACGTTACATGCACTCGAGTTGGAACTCTATGAAAACTCGAGTTTATTGATTAGATTCGAGCCTTTTCTACTCAGAATTGGCTATAACAGCTCCGATTAATCTTTTCTTTCTTGGTTAAGTCTTGTTGAAGTAAGGATTCTCTATAATAGCTCTAATTAAGCCTTTACTTCTTGATTAAGTCCCCGGGCGATGCGGCCGCTGGGTGGGTGGGTGGGGGGGGGTTGTTAGGGATCATCTTGGCAATCCTCTCCTCATGTTTTCGGAATATCTCGGGGTCCAAACTAACAATTTTGCGGAAATTTACGCTATTTGGAGAGGGCTCGATTTTTGCCTCGATCACAACTTTGGCAAAGTATGGGTGGAAGTTGATTCGAAGGTGGCGCTTCACTTGATCGAGCATTTAGCCTCGTGCCATTGGCAACTCCAAGGTCTCATCTTTAAAATTCGTGCTTTCATGGATAAATTGGAAATTCATTTCTCACATATTTATCGGGAGGGCAATGCGGTTGCCGATTCTCTAGCTAATCAAGGGTGTGATCGTCACGACTTTCATATCCATGATATCTCCAATATTAATGGAAAAATCCGCGGTCTCATTAAACTTGATAAAATGGCTTACCCGTATATTAGGAGCAGAAAAATATATGTACAATCCGGTTATTTTTGGGTGAACCCATGCAAATTTACCCTTGTTTGGGGGTCAGATCCTCTTATTTTCATGTGATTCTCTTTTTGGGACTTGTAGAGGGGTTTGTCCTCTCTCAATATTTCGGGCGTGTAGAGGGCCTCGTCCTCCCTCGGCTGGTTTTTTCGCATTTATATAGCATCTGTCGTTTTTTTTTTAAAAAAAGTCTTGTTAATAGGAGGTAAGACCACATTACATGCATTCGAGTCAGAACTCTTTGAAAACTCGAGTTTAATGATTAGATTCAAGCCTTTTGTACTCAAAATTGGCTATAACAGCTCTGATTAATCTTCTCTTTCTTGATTAAGTCTTGTTATAGCAATGATTCACTATAATAGCTCCAATTAAGCCTTTACTTCTTGATTAAGTCTTGTTAATAGGAGATAAGACCATATTACATGCATTCGAGTCGGAACTCTATGAAAACTCGGGTTTATTGATTAGGTTCGAGCCTTTTGTATTCATAATTGGCTCTAACAGCTCCGATTAATCTTTTACTTCTTGATTAAGTCTTGTTATATCAAGGATTGTATATAATAGCTCCGATTAAGCCTTTAATTTCGATTAAGTCTTGTTAATAGGAGATAAGACCACGTTTCAAGCATTCGAGTTGGAACTCTATGAAAACTCGGGTTATTGATTAGATCCGAGTCTTTTGTACTCAGAATTGGCTATAACAGCTCCGATTAATATTTTCTTTCTTGAGTAAGTCTTGTCGTAGCAAGGATTCGCTATAATAGCTCCGATTAAGCCATTACTTCTTGATTAAGTCTTGTTAATAGAAGATAATACGACGTTACATTCATTCGAATCGGAACTCTATCAAAGCTCGGGTTTATTGATTAGATTCGAGCCTTTTTACTTAGAATTGGCTATAACAGCTCTGATTAATCTTTTACTTCTTGATTAAGTCTTGTTGTAGGAAGGATTCACTACAACAGCTTCGATTAAGCCTTTATTTCTTGATAAGTCTTGTTTTTTTATCGATAGTTCTTGATAAGTCTTGTTAATAGGAGATAAGACCACGTTACATGCATTCAAGTTGGAACTCTATGAAAAGTCGGGTTTATTGATTAGATTCGTGTCTTTTGTACTTATAATTGGCTATAACAGCACTGATTAATCTTTTCCTTCTTGATTAAGTCTTGTTATAGCAAGGATTCGCTATAATAGCTCTGATTAAGCCTTTACTTCTTGATTAAGTCTTGTTAATAGGAGATAAGACCACATTACATGCATTTGAGCCGAAACTCTATGAAAAATCGAATTTATTGATTTGATTCGAGCTATTTATACTCAGAATTAGCTATAACAAATCCGATTAATGTTTTTCAACTTGACTAAGTCTTGTTGTATCAAGGATTAGATATAATAGCTCGGATTAAGCCTTTACTTCTCGATTAAGTCTTGTTAATAGAAGATAAGACCATGTTACATGCATTCGACTCAAAATTCTATGAAAACTCGCGTTTATTGATTAGATTCGAGCCTTTTCTACTAAGAATTGGCTATAACAGCTCCGATTAATCTTTTATTTCTTGATTAAGTCTTGATATAGCAAGGATTCGCTATAATAGTTCCGATTAAGCCTTACTTCTTGATTAAGTCTTGTTGTATCAAGGATTGGATATAATAGCTCGGATTAAGCCTTTACTTCTCGATTAAGTCTTGTTAATAGGAGATAAGACCACGTTACATGCATTCGAGTCAAAATTCTATGAAAACTCGGGTTTATTGATCAGATTCGAGCCTTTTGTACTCAGAATTGGCTATAACAGCTCCTATTAATCTTTTTTTCTTGATTAAGTCTTGTTGTAGCAAGGATTCACTATAATAGATCCGATTAGGCCTTTACTTATTGATTAAGTCTTGTTAATAGAAGAATCCACGTTACATGCATTCGAGTCGGAACTCTATGAAAACTCGGATTTATTGATTAAATTCGAGCCTTTTGTACTCACAATTGGCTATAACAGCTCCGATTATTCTTTTACTTCTTGATTAAGTCATGTTGTAGCAAGGATTGGATATAATAGTTCCGATTAAACATTTATTTCTCGATTAAGTCTTGTTAATAGGAGATAAGACCAAGTTTCATGCATTCGAGTCGAAACTCTATGAAAACTCGGGTTTATTGATTAGATATAAGCCTTTTGTACTCAGAATTAGCTATAATAGCTCCGATTAATCTTTTCTTTCTTGATTAAGTATTGTTGTAGCAAAGATTCGTTATAATAGCTCCAGTTAAACCTTTACTTCTTAATTAAGTCTTGTTAATAGGAGATTCCATGTTACATGCATTCGAGTCGGAACTCTATATAAATTCAGGTTTATTGATTATATTCGAGCCTTTTATACTCAGAATTGGCTATAACGGCTCTGATTAATCTTTTACTTCTTGATTAAGTCTTGTTGTTGCAAAGATTGGTTTAATAGGTATTATTATAAAAAGAAAAGAAAACGCAGGAAACAAGTGAAAAATGTGGTGACCACAGGATGGTCTCTCACAAGAAAGAAATCGAAAGACAAATAAACGCTACGCGGAGCATGAAACCCAGAGGTAAGAAGCCCAAACTACCACAAGCCGGTAGCAGACTGAAAAAACTAAACAAATGTCCTTGCAAAGGTAAATCTAGACAATAACAACGTATGAGTGCGAAATTATTGAAAAACAAAAAATGAACTAAAAAGACACAACACAAAGTAGCTTCCAAGGATCATGCCAGAGAACCAGAGTGTGGGGGATGCCACAGCTCCTCACTGATGTGAGCCAATAATCCCATGGGTGGTTGAGGAAGATGCAGGGAGGACAACTGAAGCAAAGTGTCCTGAAAGACAGTCAATGTGGTGATCAACAACTACAAGAGGGCGCTGCAAGACGGGGTTGTCTTTAGTTAAGCCAAAAAAATGCCTGAAAATGCCAAGCTAAAAACGATGGTGCTGCCGTCGGTCAAAAGACAGGTGTGCCGTCAAACAACAAAGGGACTGCCTCCATTGGAATTGGGACTGCCAAGGAAAAAGACAGGAATGCCATCAAATAAAAAAGGGACTGCCTTCATCTGACTCGAAACTACATTCAAACTCAAAGAGCTGACCCAACCGTAGGACACTCAATACTGAAACTGTTGTAGAGCTGTAACACGCTAAATAAGGATCAATGCAAGGATGGCATGTTAGCTTAGATCGGCAAGTGTGAAACGAATCCAGAAACAACATGCAACCACAGTGATAAAATCAACAAAAGACTGTATGTTCTAAACTAATAGCGACATAATAGAATCATAGCAGCTGAAGTGTATAATTCTGCCGAATTGAAATCGAGCATATAAGCAACCATTCATGTAAGCTTGGGAACAATAACCATCAAAAATAATTCAATTAAGTCCATGAGGTTTAGTTGTTGCAAGGATTGGATATAATAGTTCCGATTAAGCCTTTACTTCTTGATTATGTCTTGTTAACTGGAGATAAGACTAAGTTACATGAATTCAAGTTGGAACTCTATGAAACTCCGGTTTATTGATTAGATTCGAGCCTTTTGTACTCAGAATTGGCTATAACATCTCCGCTTAATCTTTTCTTTCTTAATTAAGTCTTGTTGTAGCAAGGATTCGCTATAATAGCTCCGATTAAGCTTTTACTTCTTGATTAAGTCTTGTTAATAGGAGATTCCATGTTACATGCATTCAAGTCGGAAAATCTATGAATACTCATGTTTATTGATTAGGTTCGAGCCTTTTGTACTGAGAATTGGCTATAACAGCTCTGATTAATCTTTTCTTTCTTGATTAAGTCTTGTTGTAGCAAGGATTTACTATAACAGCTTTGATTAAGCTATTACTTCGTGACAAGTCTCGTTAATAATATCAGATAAGACCACACTACATGCATTCGAGTCGGAACTCTATGAAAGCTCGGGTTTATTGATCAGATTCGATCCTTTTTACTCAAAATTGGCTATAAATGCTCCGATTAATCTTTTACTTCTTGATTATGTCTTGTTGTAGCAAGGATCCACTAGAACAACTTCGATTAAGCCTTTACCTCTTGACAAGTCTTGTTAATAGGAGATAAGAATACGTTACATGCAGTCGAGTTGGAACTCTATGAAAACTCGGGTTTATTGATTAGATTCGAGCCTTTTGTACTCGTAATTGGCTATAACAGCTCCGATTAATCTATTAATTCTTGATTAAGTCTTGTTGTATCAAGATATAATAGCTCCAATTAAGCCTTTACTTATCGATTAAGTCTTGTTAATAGGCGATAAGACCACGTTACATACATTCGAGTCAAAATTCTATGAAACCTCGGGTTATTGATTAGATTCGAGCCTTTTTTACTCAGAATTGGCTATAACAGCACTGATTAATCTTTTCTTTCTTGAGTAAGTCTTGTTGTAGCAAGGATTCGCTATAATAACTCCAGTTTAGCCTTTACTTCTTGATTAAGTCTTGTTAATAGGAGATAAGACCACATTATATGCATTTGAGTCGGAACTCCATGAAAACTCGGGTTTATTGATTAGATTCGAGCCTTTTGTACTCAGAATTGGCTATAGAAGCTCCGATTAATATTTTATTTTTTGATTAAGTCTCGATATAGCAAGGATTCACTATAATAGCTCCGATTAAGCCTTACTTCTTGATTAAGTCTTGTTGTATCAAGGATTGGATATAATAGCTCGGATTAAGCCTTTACTTTTCGATTAAGTCTTGTTTATAGGAGATAAGACCACATTACATGCATTCGAGTCAAAATTCTATGAAAACTCGGGTTTATTGATCAGATTCGAGCCTTTTGTACTCAGAATTGGCTATAGCAACTCCTATTAATATTTTATTTCTTGATTAAGTCTTGTTGTAGCAAGGATTTGATATAATAGATCCGATTAGGCCTTTACTTCTTGATTAAGTCTTGTTAATAGAAGAATCCACGTTACATGCATTCGAGTCGGAACTCTATAAAAGCTCGGGTTTATTGATTAAATTCGAGCTTTTTGTACTCACAATTGGCTATAACAGCTCCGATTATTCTTTTACTTCTTGATTAAGTCATGTTGTAGCAAGAATTTGATATAATAGTTCCGATTAAGCCTTTACTTCTCGATTAAGTCTTGTTAATAGGAGATAAGACCAAGTTTTATGCATTCGAGTCGAAACTCTATGAAAACTCGGGTTTATTGATTAGATATAAGCCTTTTGTACTCAGAATTGGCTATAACAGCTCCGATTAATCTTTTCTTTCTTGATTAAGTGTTGTTGTAGCAAAGATTCGCTATAATAGCTCCAGTTAAACCTTTACTTCTTGATTAAGTCTTGTTAATAGGAGATTCCATGTTACATGCATTCAAGTCGGAACTCTATGTAAATTCGGGTTTATTGATTATATTCGAGCCTTTTGTACTCAGAATTTGCTATAACAGCTCTGATTAATATTTTACTTCTTGATTAAGTCTTGTTGTTGCAAGGATTGGATTAATCGATATTATTATAAAAAGAAAAGAAAACGCGGGAAACAAGTGAAAAATGTGGAGACCACAGGCTGGTCTCTCACAAGAAAGAAATCGAAAGGCAAATAAACGCTACGCAGAGCATGAAACCCAGAGGTAAGAAGCCCAAACTACCACAATCCGGTAGCAGACTGAAAAAACTAAACAAATGTCCTTGCACAGGTAAATCTAGACAATAACAACGTATGAGTGGGAAATTGTGGAAAAACAAAAAATGAACTAAAAAGACACAACACAAAGTAGTTTCCAAGAATCATGCCAGAGAACCAGAGTGTGGGGGATGCCACCTCTCCTCGCTGATGTGAGCCAATAATCCCATGGGTGGTTGAGGAAGATGCAGGGAGGACAACCGAAGCAAAGTGTCCTCAAAGACAGTCAATGTGGTGATCAACAACTACAAGAGGGCGCTGCAAGACGGGGTTGTCTTTAGTTAAGCCAGAAAAATGCCTGAAAATGCCAAGCTAAAAACGACGGTGCTGCCTCCATTGGAATCGGGATTGCCTAGGAAAAAGACGGGAATGCCATCAAATAAAGAAGGGACTGCCTTCATCTGACTCGAAACTACATTCAAACTCGAAGAGTTGACCCAACCGTAGGACACTCAATACTAAAACTATTGTAGAGCCGTAACACGCTAAATAAAGATCAATGCAAGGATGGCATGTTAGCTTGGATCGGCCAGTGTGAAACGAATCCAGAAGCAACATGCAACCACAGTAACAAAATCAACAAAAGATAGTATGTTCTAAACCAATAGAGACATAAGAGAATCATAGCAGCTGAAGTGCATAATTCTGCCGAATTGAAATCGAGCATATCAGCAACCATTCATGTAAGCTTGGAAACAATAACCATCAAAACTAATTCAATTAAGTCCATGAGGTTTAGTTGTTGCAGGGATTGGATATAATAGTTCCGATTAAGCCTTTACTTCTTGATTAAGTCTTGTTAATAGGAGATAAAACTAAGTTACATGAATTTAAGTTGGAACTCTATGAAAACTCCGGTTTATTGATTAGATTCGAGTCTTTTGTATTCAGAATTGGCTATAATAGCTCTGCTTAATCGTTTCTTTCTTAATTAAGTCTTGTTGTAGCAAGGATTCGCTATAATAGCTCCGATTAAGCTTTTACTTCTTGATTAAGTCTTGCTAATAGGAGATTCCACGTTACATGCATTCGAGTCGGAAAATCTATGAATACTCAGGTTTATTGATTAGGTTCGAGCCTTTTGTACTTAGAATTGGCTATAACAGCTTCGATTAATCTTTTCTTTCTTGATTAAGTCTTGTTGTAGCAAGGATTTACTATAACAGCTTTGATTAAGCTATTACTTCTTGACAAGTCTTGTTAATACGAGATAAGACCACACTACATGCATTCGAGTCGGAAATCTATGAAAGCTCGGGTTTATTGATCAGATTCGATCCTTTTTACTCAAAATTGGCTATAACAGCCCCGATTAATCTTTTACTTCTTAATTAAGTCTTGTTGTAGCAAGGATCCACTAGAACAGCTTCGATTAAGCATTTACCTCTTGATAAGTCTTGTTAATAGGAGATAAGACTACGTTACATGCTGTCGAATTGGAACTCTACGAAAACTCGGGTTTATTGATTAGATGCGAGCCTTTTGTGTTGGAATATTTATTCCACACATTATTTAATTTATGTTTTGATGATTAAAGTTGCTAAACTACAAAACAACATCGAGGCGAAGCAAAACGGCGAAGCAGACGAAGACGCAAAAATTGCAATCTGGACTGCATTAGCGCACGCTAAGGGATATATGTTAGCGCACGCTAACGAAGAGTAAGCTGCATCCCAGCCAAGTTTCGAAGTAAGCTGCAGTGAAGAAAAGCTGAACGATAGCGCACGCTACACATAAGTATTAACGCACGCTATCGAGCCATGTTACTGTTGTGGAAGAATTCAAACACGGAATAACGTATGCAATGAAGTCATCATTAGCGCACGCTACACAATATGATTAGCGCACGCTAAGTTGTTTGAATCTAGTCAATCCGAACGTTGGGAAAAGCAAGTCAAAGTCAAGCATCAAACGGATAGTTTGACAAGGAAAAGCAACGGATATATTACGTTAACGCACGCTACTCAATCATGGTTAACGTACGCTAAGTAAGTGAGGTTACGTACGTAAGGAAGAAGCATAACGTACGCTAAAGAAGAAACGAAGCTACTGGACTGAAACTGGAAATATCTAGCGCACGCTAAGAAGGTAGGGCTAGCGCACGCTAGCTAGTCAAAACAGCCAGCAACGGCTAGTTTGTGGGAAATGCCTATAAATACCATTCCTATGGTATTGTTTGAGCACAACAACTTCAAGAAAACGAGATATTCATCTGAGAATCATATACTTACATTGTTGTTGTAATATTGAGCTTATATTGTTAGTTTGAGTGTTTATACATTCAACATTATACACGAGAGGTAAAAGAAAAGATACGATTGGATTCGGTGTTATTACGATCAAGTATCCGGCATTGTTAGAATCGCAATCGATATCTAAGTGAGGTTTATCTAGTACCCATAGAAAGCTAGAGTGGTTGATTCCTTATCCAATAGAAAAGGAAAAACGGTTTTACTCGGACCGATAGAAGACGAGCTTGTAACGGTAATCCCTCGACCGATAGAAGAGAGGCGTAGAGGTTTTGATCTTAAGCCTAAGGAAAAAGATACATCAAGAGAGGACGTAGGCTTCGTTAATAGCCGAACCTCTATAAATCCTTGTGTGATTTATTTTCCGCAATTTTATTTACGCTTCCGCACAATCGGCGCAAATATCCGATTTAATACCCAACAATTGGTATCAGAGCGGTACTCCAATACGCGGCTTAACATCCGAGGAGAAGATCCAAAATGGCGTTTCAAATGGCTCCAGTCGAAGGCATTGCTCTCAACCGACCACCATTTTTTGATGGCGCAAACTTCATGACTTGGAAGAAGAAGATGTCGATATTCATTCGAGCTTACGATATCGAATTATGGAAGGTAATATGCCTTGGTCCGAAAATTCCGACAAATTCCAACGGTAGGCTCAAAACCTTCGAAGAATATGACGATTCCGATTGGAAAAACGACCACTACAATTGTAAGGCAACTCAACTTCTCTATTGTGCCTTAAATCCGGAAGAACACAACCGGATATCATCGTGTGATAGTGCCAAAGAAATATGGAAAATGCTTGAGGTAACACACGAAGGTACGTCTCAAGTCAAGGAGACGAAGATAAACATGCTCCTTCACGATTATGAATTATTTCAAATGAAGGGCAGCGAATCCATCTCGATTATGCTTGACCGATTTTCGGTTATCACAAATGGATTAGCATGTTACGGAAAACCACTATCGAGTAGTGAGAAAGTAAAGAAAATTCTCCGATCACTACCTCGAGAATGGGACGGTACAGTTACGGCAATAATGGAATCCAAAGATTTAAATACTCTCGATTTTAGTGCTCTCGTTGGTTCTCTTATCAACTACGAGATTGTTCTAAAATCTCGAAATGCCAAACCGAAACCGAAGGAGAGGTCGATAGCATTCAAGGCTAAAATGTCGAAGAAGAAAGAAGAAACCCCGGTGGACGAAAGTGACGAAGAAATGGCATATTATGCCAAAAATATTAATAAGTTCCAACACTTATTAAACCGGAGAAAGAAGGACATTCAAGCGGGCGAACCTAAGAAATTCGACAACACTTGTCGTTTATGTGGCAAACCAGGCCACTTTGCTAAGAACTGTCGAGTAAAGCAAAAGGAGGTTCTAATCGCAACATGGAGCGACGAGGATCCCGATGAAGATTTTCTTGAACAAAATAATCTCGCGCTCATGGCCCGGAGTTCATTCGACGATAGCGACGTCGAAAGCCAAGTAAGTAACTCCTACGACGAACTTTTTGAAGCATTCGAATTATTACATACGGACTATCAAAATGCTTTAAATGAAATTAAATCCCTCAAGTCTAAATATAAAACTTTGGAAATTGAATATTCCAAAATACTTGAAAAAGGGAAATTTGTCGAAATTGATCATTCGAAATGCCTTGAAAATGAAAATATTTTGAAAAATGATCTTTTAAAAGTTCAAGATGAACTAAAAATTTTGACAAAGAAATTTTCGTGCGGCAACGATAAATTTGAACAAATGTTATGTGTTCAAAAATATACTCTAAATAAAGAGGGTTAGGATTCAAATCACGTTCAAAAGCGAATCCGTTAATTTCAATATACCCATTGCGAAAAGTGTTTAAAAATCGGGCATCATATTTCTAATTGCAAAAGCCCAAGACGGACGATAAAAACTAAAAGGATTTGGGTTCCTAAAGGAACAAAGCGTTTCAAACATCGTCTACGTTTCAAAAGAAAAACCAACTATCGGTTGGATCCCCAAAATAAATTTTGACAAATGATATTTTACAAAGGGGAGAAGGAAATAATATTTTCGGGAGCTTATACCCTTATTAATGCATAAATTGGTATCATGCATATTTATTTCATTTGGTATCCTTTATATTTTTGTTATTTTTTTGATGAAAACAAAAAGGGGAGAAAGATATGAATTGAGATAAAAATGAGAAAAATCAAGAAGTCGAAAAGAAAAGAAAGCATACAAAAGGGGAGTTAAAAGCGAAGGAAGGAGTTGAAAAATTGAAAAATGAAGAAGTCGAAAAGAAAAGGATTGGAGAAACTAACGAAGCGATCAAAGTCGAAAACTATGATTCGTAGAAATATATATTATTTTTTACATTATCGATTCAAGAGTTGTTTTGTAATCATCAAAAGGGGAGATTGTTGGAATATTTATTCCACACATTATTTAATTTATGTTTTGATGATTAAAGTTGCTAAACTACAAAACAACATCGAGGCGAAGCAAAACGGCGAAGGCATTAAGACGCAAAATGCAATCTGGTGCATTAGCGCACGCTAAGGATATATGTTAGCGCACGCTAACGAAGAGTAATTGCATCGACCAAGTTTCGAAGTAAGCTGCAGTGAAGAAAAGCTGAACGATAGCGCACGCTACACATAAGTATTAATGCACGCTATCGAGCCATGTTACTGTTGTGGAAGAATTCAAACACGGAATAACGTATGCAATGAAGTCATCATTAGCGCACGCTACACAATATGATTAGCGCACGCTAAGTTGTTTGAATCTAGTCAATCCGAACGTTGGGAAAAGCAAGTCAAAGTCAAGCATCAAACGGATAGTTTGACAAGGAAAAGCAACGGATATATTACGTTAACGCACGCTACTCAATCATGGTTAACGTACGCTAAGTAAGTGAGGTTACGTACGTAAGGAAGAAGCATAACGTACGCTAAAGAAGAAACGAAGCTACTGGACTGAAACTGGAAATATCTAGCGCACGCTAAGAAGGTAGGGCTAGCGCACGCTAGCTAGTCAAAACAGCCAGCAACGGCTAGTTTGTGGGAAATGCCTATAAATACCATTCCTATGGTATTGTTTGAGCACAACAACTTCAAGAAAACGAGATATTCATCTGAGAATCATATACTTACATTGTTGTTGTAATATTGAGCTTATATTGTTAGTTTGAGTGTTTATACATTCAACATTATACACGAGAGGTAAAAGAAAAGATACGATTGGATTCGGTGTTATTAGGATCAAGTATCCGGCATTGTTAGAATCGCAATCGATATCTAAGTGAGGTTTATCTAGTACCCATAGAAAGCTAGAGTGGTTGATTCCTTATCCAATAGAAAAGGAAAATAGGTTTTACTCGGACCGATAGAAGACGAGCTTGTAACGGTAATCCCTCGACCGATAGAAGAGAGGCGTAGAGGTTTTGATCTTAAGCCTAAGGAAAAAGATACATCAAGAGAGGACGTAGGCTTCGTTAATAGCCGAACCTCTATAAATCCTTGTGTGATTTATTTTCCGCAATTTTATTTACGCTTCCGCACAATCGGCGCAAATATCCGATTTAATACCCAACATTTTGTACTCGTAATTGGCTATAACAGCTCCGATTAATCTATTACTTCTTGATTAAGTCTTGTTGTATCAAGATATAATAGCTCTGATTAAGCCTTTACTTCTAGATTAAGTCTTGTTAATAGGCGATAAGACCACATTACATACATTCGAGTCAAAATTCTCTCAAACCTCGGGTTATTGATTAGATTCGAGCCTTTTGTACTCAGAATTGGCTATAACTGCACCGATTAATCTTTTCTTTCTTGAGTAAGTCTTGCTGTAGA
Source organism: Orobanche coerulescens (assembly GCA_033398695.1). Taxonomy (NCBI): domain Eukaryota; kingdom Viridiplantae; phylum Streptophyta; class Magnoliopsida; order Lamiales; family Orobanchaceae; genus Orobanche; species Orobanche coerulescens. The sequence goes on along the minus strand of CM065810.1, from coordinate 64,761,395 downwards.
AAGGATTCGCTATAATAGCTCTGGTTTAACCTTTACTTCTTGATTAAGTCTTGTTAATAGGAGATAAGACCACATTACATGCATTTGAGTTGGAACTCTGTGAAAACTCGGGTTTATTGATTAGATTCGAGCCTTTTGTACTCATAATTGGCTATAGTAACTCCGATTAATTTTTTACTTCTTGATTAACTCTTGTTGTATCAAGGATTGGATATAATAGCTCAGATTAAGCCTCTACTTCTCGATTAAGTCTGGTTAATAGGAGATAAGACCACGTTACATCCATTCGAGTCGGAACTTTATGAAAACTAGGGTTTATTGATTAGGTTCAAGCCTTTCGTACTCATAATTGTCTATAAGAGCTCCAATTAATCTTTTCTTTCTTGATTAAGTCTTGTTGTAGCAAAGATTCACTATAATAGCTCCGATTAAGCCTTTACTTCTTGATTAAGTCTTGTTAATAGGAGATAAGACCACATTACATGCATTCGAGTTGGAACTCTATGAAAACTCGAGTTTATTGATTAGATTCGAGCCTTTTGTACTCGGAATTGGCTATAACAGCTCCAATAAATCTTTTACTTCTTGATTAAGTCTTGTTGTATCAAGGATTGGATATAATAGCTCCGGTTGAGCCTTTACTTCTCGATTAAGTCTTGTTAATAGGCGATAAGACCACGTTACATATATTCGAGTTGAAATTCTATGAAAACTCGGGTTATTGATTAGATTCGAGCCTTTTGTACGCGGAATTGGCTATAACAGCTCCTATTAAACTTTTCTTTCTTGATTAAGTCTTGTTGTAGCAAGGATTCACTATAATAGCTCTGATTAAGCCTTTACTTCTTGATTAAGTCTTATTAATAGGAGATAAGACCATGTTATATGCATTCGAGTCAGAACTCTGAAAGCTCAGGTTTATTGATTAGATTTGAGCCTTTTGTACTCAGAATTAGCTATACCAGCTCCAATTAATCTTTTACTTCTTGATTAAGTCTAGTTGTATCAAGGATTAGATATAATAGCTCGGATTTGTTGGGATTCTGGATACAAAATCAAATACGCAACGGAATAATAAAACTCAATATAAAGAATCCCAAACAGGATCGATCAAGTACGTATATACGAAAAATAAAACGAACGAAGACAAAGGATCAAAGTCCCATACCTTTGAAGCCTTTGATAAAATCTTCGTAAGTTGATGATGATCATGAACCCGAGCACGAGCACGAAATCCCTTCGTCCCAAACACCAAAAATACGATGCCTCTACGTCACCACGCGATAGAACTTGACCGGAAAAATCACCGAATCTCCGTTCTTGAAAGAACATAGCTAGGAAGTTTCAAAGGAATTTTTCTCTCTTTATTTTTCTTATTTTCTCTCAACTCCAAGGTGAAGAATAATCAAGAAAGTTTTTCTCCCCCTCTCTTCTTATTCCTCTCGGCCGGACACAAGGATGGTAATGGTAGTTGGTGTGTGTTGTTATGTAATGTTATATAATGTATAAAGTGTAACACCCCGAGATATTCGGAATAATTACAGCGCCGTAAACCCTTTAAGTAAGGATTTACAAGGCTAATTTAAAAGAAAGGTAAATATAAGACATCATCATCATCGGAAATTCAAGTTTACAAAACCGAACAACTGGTTCAACGAGTAATTTATACAACCATATCGAAATAATATTAATAAGACACGCGTACTCGAGTACTGAAATCAAACCAAGAAAACAAATCACCAACAACAACAAACATCACTGAACCCCTTCGTCGTCACGTCGGTACTGTGGCTGTTTCCCTGCTCCTCGGCTACCTGAACATCAAAACAAATGTCCACCCCTGAAGGGGTTAGCAAAACGATGCTAGTACAAGTATCATTTAAACAAATCAAATATGCATCAACAATACATAACATGATACACCACACGGACTACCGCTACCGGAATCCGACAATGCGAATCCACATGATTCCATTAACACAGCAAGGGTATTCCAATGATCCAGCGCCCTCAGCATAGATCCTAAGATGATCCCGTCGGACCAACACGAGGTGGAAATAACCCGTCCAATGATCCAGCGCCCTCAGCCTAGATCCCAAGATGATCCCGTCGGACCAACACGAGGTGGACATCCGATCCAGCGCCCTCAGCATAGATCGTACAACGTACACAAACACAACTCATGCATGCACATATGCCAAATCATTATGTTCATCAACATGAACATACAAACACTAGATAACGAATATCATGACAATTTAACGAAATCAATCTCATGTTCAACAACATGAATAATCACACATATGCTCAAAATACCAATATTAACATATTACGATACTTGCCTCGAAGATGGCAAGAACGATACACTTCAATGATCTCAACACACTCGAAGGCCGCCTCCTTCGATCAACGTAACAAGCTCGAACCTTAACAAAAGGAATGATATACAAATCATCTCAAGTCGAACGATGGCCTAACAATTCGGTCTACGGCCCAAAAGCTCAAAATAAACAACCTGCCTGAACTACTTAGCGTACGCTACGTACTCTATGTAGCGTGCGCTAAGCCTGCCTGTTAGCGTACGCTATCGTATAAGCCTAGCGTACGCTAGCCACGGACTGACAGTTCTCTCTGATCAGCCGACTGACTCGGCTGATATCATAACGTACGTTACGTACCACACGTAGCGTGCGTTAACTTATCCCCGATAGCGCACGTTAACTTACGTATGATAGCGTGCGCTAACCTTGCATGGCAGATTACTACAGACAGAAAACTGGATTGAATGGTGATGAACTCATAAATTCTATGGTGCTAAAACCAGTCATCCTCGAGCATATCATGCTAATAAGGTTTGTGAAAGTTCTATACGTACTTAAAGACTATGAGATTCAAAGATACGTATAATCATTACTACACTATCATTCATCTTGATCTTCAAGGAAATATTCTAAGTTCCGTTCGTCCTACGTTCCAAAACGCATGATTCCAATGTGTAAAACGTAAAAATTAGGTAATATCCGTCTACTGATCACAAATCGGTTTGAAAATGCTTAGGAGTCTACATACTAAAAACGGTTCAAAGGTTCATACGATAAAAAGTGCTGATACGTCGAAAATATTCTTCTAACACATGATGATCGATATAGAACGAAATAACTGACTATACAAACATGATCAAATCGTCCTTTAGAACACTACTAACTTTGGTGAAGAATCACCTACCTCAAAGTAGTGTTGAACAAGAAGAAAATCGAAGCAACCCAACGTCGAAGGCTCGAACACCAATCCTCAATGATCTACAATCTTCAATCACGAGCTAGGATGTTGATATGAGGTGTTTAGGATGTAGGAAGTTATGCTCTAAGTGTAAGAATTCGGGTATGGGAGAAGAAAGAACTGAAATTATGAATAGGATGTTGTCCTATTTATAAGAAATGGCTATTAGCGCGCGCTAGTCCCTGCTCGTAGCGTGCGCTAACGGCTCACTGACTTTACTGTATTCAGCACTTAGCGTGCGCTATGCACATACCTGTAGCGTGCGCTAAGGTGTTGACTTGGCTTTTCCCGAAATCCGTCCAGGTTCATCCCGACACAATCCGACAGGGGTCCCCCGGCCAGATCTCACCTACCGCACGTCTCAATCAAATTGACCACGCATAGCGTGTGCTAATGTTCCTTTGTAGCGTGCGCTATGAATCCATGTTAGCGTACGCTATACATAGCTGATAGCGTGCGCTACATGCGCAGAATTACAATTTTTAAATCACAATCATGAAATCATACGCTCGTCAACATCGGATTATGAAATACGGAGAATAATACTCAGACAAAAGTACAATAATTACAATATCACAAGTTCCAAATACATATCAGAAATCTCGGGTATTACATCCTTCCTCCCTAAAAAGAAGTTTCGTCCCGAAACTTAAGATGAAAACAACTCCGGATATTTAGTCTTCATACTGTCCTCTGTTTCCCAAGTGTCCTCTTCGACTCCGTGTCGTGACCATTGTACTTTAACCAAGTGTATTGGTTTATTCCTCAATTGTTTGATCCGACTCTCAAGTATCTTGATTGGTCTCTCTTCGAAGGTGCCATCATTAGCTATCTCGATCTCGTCGAAATCAATGACGTGACTGGGGTCCGGTACATACTTCCGCAATTGGGATACGTGAAACACATTGTGAACGTGACTCATTGATGGCAGTAAGGCCAACCTGTATGCTAAATCTCCAACTCTCTCGAGGATCTCGAATGGTCCGATATATCTAGGACTAAGCTTGCCTCTCCTCCCAAAACGGAAAATCCCTTGTGTAGGAGACACCTTCAATAGTACATGGTCCCCAGCGTCGAACTCTAGATGGCGACGACGTACATCTGCATAAGACTTCTGTTGACTCTGGGCAGTCAACAGTCTTTCTCGAATCAAAGATATCTTCTCTTGAGTCTGAATAATCAATTCTGGTTCCGTCCCGATCAAATCCGAAGAATCATCCCAACACAGGGGTGATCGGCATCTTCTCCCGTACAAAGCTTCAAATGGTGCCATCTTAATCGAAGCATGCCAACTATTATTGTAAGTGAATTCAATCAAGGGCAAGTGAACTTCCCAATCAGTTGACCAATCCAACGCACAAGCTCTAAGCATGTCTTCTACGGTTTGAATAGTCCTTTCGGACTGACCGTCCGTTTGGGGATGATAAGCCGTGCTAAAATTGAGCTCAGTCCCCAAAGCCCTGTGAACTACTTTCCAGAAGTGTGACACGAAATGACCATCTCGATCCGAAATAATGGTCTTCGGCGTTCCATGCAATCTGACTATCTCCGCAATAGACACTCGCGCCAATCTCTCGGGTCCCCATATATCTTTAATTCCTAGGAAATGTGCCGACTTGGTTAGTCGATCAACTACAACCCAAATCATGTTCATTCCCGTTCTAGTCCTTGGCATACTGGTGATGAAATCCATCGAGATGTCCTCCCACTTCCATTTAGGGATCGGAAGCGGCTTTAACATTCCAGCAGGTCGCTGATGTTCAATCTTAACCTGCTGACAAGTCAAACACTTCAAAACGTACTCTGCTACCTCCTTCTTCATATTCCCCCACCAGAAGTTTTGTTTTAAATCCTTATACATCTTACTACTCCCCGGGTGAATAGAATAAGGCGCGTTGTGAGCTTCCTTCAGAATAGTCCGTCTCAAATCATCATCATCGGGAACGCAAAGTCGACTCTAAAATCTCAGAACTCCATCATCTTGTATCACGAATCCTGGGGTTTTTCCCTTCTTTACTTCGTCACATAACCGAAGGATCAGAGAATCGTTCAACTGCTTAGATTTGATTTCCTCGACTAGTGACGAAGTCAGTTCCATCACATGTAGTTGCCCTTGAATTCCTGGTGCCCATACTTCAATCCCTTCGCGGATCAGTTCTCGTTGAATGCTGGTTTGGGACGTAAGTGCTTCCAACACTCGAAGAGAAACAGGTTTACGGCTCAATGCATCAGCTACAACGTTTGCTTTCCCCGGATGATAGAGAATATCTAAGTCGTATTCCTTGATCAATTCCAGCCACCTTCACTGCCTCATGTTTAATTCTTTCTGACTGAAGATGTACTTGAGGCTCTTATGATCTGTAAAGATCTGACAATGAGTGCCGTACAAATAATGTCTCCAAATTTTCAAGGCAAAGACTACAGCTGCTAACTCCAGATCTTGAGTCGGGTAACTTACTTCGTACGGTTTCAACTGCCGAGAAGCATAGGCAATTACCTTATCCTTTTGCATCAACACGCATCCCAGATCCTGATTTGAAGCGTCACTATAAACCATGAATCCATCTGTTCCATTTGGCAATGCTAAAATAGGTGCTGTCGTCAGTCTCTTCTTAAGCTCATCAAAACCAGCCTGACATTTCTCATCCCACTTAAACTTTTGAGTTTTCTGTAACAGCTGAGTGAGCGGACGAGAAATCTTGGAAAATCCCTCTACAAAGCGGCGATAATATCCAGCAAGTCCTAGGAAACTCCGGACTTCTTTCACATTATTAGGAGCTTCCCATTCCAAGATTGCTTCGACTTTCTTCGGGTCCACCTGAATTCCGTCAGCTGATATCACATGCCCAAGGAAAGTTACTTCCCTAAGCCAGAACTCGCATTTTGAAAGCTTTGCATACAGCTGTTCCTTCCTCAAGGTGCTCAAAACCACACGCAAATGTTCGGCATGCTCCTCTACGTCCCTCGAATATATCAAAATGTCATCAATGAAGACGACCACAAATTTATCCAAGTATTCCAGGAATACCCGATTCATCAATTGCATAAACACCGCAGGAGCATTGGTAAGTCCAAACGGCATCACTATGAATTCATAATGCCCGTACCGGGACCTGAAAGCAGACTTTGGTATATCCGATTCCTTAATCCTCAACTGATGGTATCCTGATCGCAAATCAATCTTCGAGAATACCCTTGCCCCTTGCAGTTGATCAAACAAGTCGTCGATCCGAGGTAGAGGATACTTATTCTTGATCGTCATCTTATTGAGCTCCCTGTAATCAATACACAGTCGGAGGGATCCGTCTTTCTTCCGGACAAAGAGAACGGGCGCTCCCCAAGGAGAAACGCTAGGTTGAATATAGCCCTTCTGTAACAATTCCTCCAGTTGCTTCTTGAGTTCATACATCTCGGTTGGCGCCATGCGGTATGGTGCTCTGGAAATAGGAGCTGCTCCAGGCTCTAATTTGATAGTGAACTCCACTTCTCTCTGCGGAGGTAACCCTGTAGTTCGTCCGGAAATACATCTGAGAACTCATTCACAACTGAAATAGACGAGAGCTCTACTCCTTCCTCTTTCCTCATGGCGTAGCACCAAAGTCCATGACATCCTTGCTTCAGTAATTTCACTGCTTTCATCACTTTGATCAATTTTCCCGAGCTTCCCGGTCTCCATCCTCGGAATACGTGTTCAGATCCGTCATCAGCAATGATAGAAATGACTCTCTCTCGGTAATTCAGAATAGCTCCATAACGGTTGAGCCAATCGTCTCCGAGAATTAAATCATCACCGTAGATGTCAACTACAATAATATTCGATGGCCAATCTCTTCCTCCTATAGATACTGGAAAATTTTTAGCCTCTAGGGTTCCCACAATTCTCTCTCCACTCGGCAAACCCACAACATATGGTTCACAATCAAATAAGCACGAGATTTTTAAATGATTTACACAGTTCAATGATACGAAAGAATGTGTAGCTTCGGAATCGAATAAAACACTAACTGGTTGCAGAAGGATCTGAATCGTACCTGATGCAACAACAGTGTTCTGATCATTAAATTTCCTCATCTCGTACAGGCGCGGAGGAACGGAACCAGCACTGGATGTCTCTCTCTTCCCAACGTTCTGCTGCTGAAATCTACTCTGCTGCGTCTGGTTCACACTTGTCTCCTTCGGAACTGGCGCTGGAGTGCGAGTACCAAAGGATCTAGTAGCAATTCCACAGAAAGCCGCACGATGCCCTTCTTGTCCACAATCGTAGCAAGTCACAGAAGATGCGGGGCAGTCACGTCGAATATGTCCTGCTCGACCACAATTGTAGCATTTCCTGGATGCGTCCGAAACTGCTGATGTTGTCCGGAACTTCTTTCCACCCCTAGAAGGTTGTGGAGGTTTCCTAGCCGAATAAAAGGAAGACTGGCCCTTGCGGGGCCCACCACTCTTGTTTTCTGAAAAGTTGCCGGTCACCTTCTGTTTCTTTGCCTCCACTGATTTCTCCATTGCCGCCTCTTTCATGTCGTAGGCCAGCGCTTTGTCTTGATACTATCGCAACGTAGTACACTCGAATCCGGACATGTACTGCTGAATCTCCGGCTTCATCCGCATATCGAAATGAAAAATCTTTTCTGCCTCCGTTCTGACCAAGTGTCGCACACAAGTCAGCTGATGGTTAAAAGTTTTGATTATATCTGTCACAGATGCTTCCGAACTCTGTGGTGAGAAAAACTCTCGGATCTTTGCCTCTCTAACTGGACGAGGACAATACTGTGCTTCCATCATTAGGTGCCACATGGTGGAGCTTCAGCTTGACTCGAAAATGGTTGTTGACATTTTATGTGGGAATAAATCTGGCCACGTTACCGGGAGACACTTGCTTGCTAGGATCCGGGGCTTATTGGGTGGTTTCTCCCGTACTCGCATTATTCATGTGTATCGGGAAGCTAACAAAGTAGCTGATGGCTTGGCAAATTTGGGGTGCACCTTAGGAGATGGTCTCCATTCTTTTTATTCTCCCTCATCTTGTGTTAGAAATCTAGTTGATGCTGATGTATTAGGAGTCTCTACTCCTAGATTGATTCCTGTGTAGTTTTGTTTTTCTTCGGGCGTTTTTCTTTGCCCCTCTTTAATCTAAAAAAAAAAAAGAATTCCGTCCAGTCTGCATTATGATCCTCGGGTCGAATAGCTTCCCACCAATCAAAGGCCTCCACAGTCAGAAAATACTGGGCTATGGGAACCTTCCGGTCCTCGGGACAGTTAAGACCCGCGAATATCTTCTCTAATTCCTTAAGCCAATGATCCCAAGTCAATGCCTCGACAGATCCGTCAAATTTTGGCGGGTGCAATTTGACCACTTCAGCAAGCCATCTGTCTCCCCGGTTATCCTCGTTGTGCTGCCGTCCCATCGCCGTCTGCATGCGGTCGACTACCTGGGCGAACTGGTTAATCTGCGCCACCACCTGTTGAAGCACTCCCGGCATGTTAGGATTTGCGTCATCGTTCGCTGATCCTTGCTGCCCTCCAGAATGGGAATCGGTTCGACTAGCTGATAATTCCGGGGTAGTTGCGGAATCCTTTTCTCTCATGTTACCCCGTCCGCGTCCACGACCGCGTTCGCGTCCACGTCCTCCTCTCAACATACTGTAAACACAATTCCTCAATATCCAGGACAAGGTTTTCGAAATAAAGCCCGTCAATACTCACAAAACAGTAATTAAGTAAAACGGTAGTATAAGAGATTAGGAGACTTACAACCACGGTCCACATGACGACTTTTGGCTGAACAGTGATGTTACGAATGACTCGTAAATCAATAACGTAAACAGACCCAACTTAAAACCCGACTGCCAAGATATCCATAAATCTTAGCTCCGATACCATATTCTGTAACACCCCGAGATATTCGGAATAATTACAGCACCGTAAACCCTTTAAGTAAGGATTTACAAGGCTAATTTAAAAGAAAGGTAAATATAAGACATCATCATCATCGGAAACTCAAGTTTACAAAACCGAACAACTGGTTCAACAAGTAATTTATACAACCATATCGAAATAATATTATTAAGACACGCGTACTCGAGTACTGAAATCAAACCAAGAAAACAAATCACCAACAACAACAAACATCACTGAACCCCTTCGTCGTCACGTCGGTACTGTGGCTGTTTCCCTGCTCCTCGGCTACCTGAACATCAAAACAAATGTCCACCCCCGAAGGGGTTAGCAAAACGATGCTAGTACAAGTATCATTTAAACAAATCAAATATGTCTCAACAATACATAACATGATACACCACACGGACTTCCGCTACCGGAATCCGACAATGCGAATCCACATGATTCCATTAACACAGCAAGGGTATTCCAATGATCCAGCGCCCTCAGCATAGATCCCAAGATGATCCCGTCGGACCAACACGAGGTGGAAATAACCCGTCCAATGATCCAGCGCCCTCAGCCTAGATCCCAAGATGATCCCGTCGGACCAACACGAGGTGGACATCCGATCCAGCGCCCTCAGCATAGATCGTACAACGTACACAAACACAACTCATGCATGCACATATGCCAAATCATTATGTTCATCAACATGAACATACAAACACTAGATAACGAATATCATGACAATTTAACGAAATCAATCTCATGTTCAACAACATGAATAATCACACATATGCTCAAAAATACCAATATTAACATATTACGATACTTGCCTCGAAGATGGCAAGAACGAAACACTTCAATGATCTCAACACACTCGAAGGCCGCCTCCTTCGATCAACGTAACAAGCTCGAACCTTAACAAAAGGAATGATATACAAATCATCTCAAGTCGAACGATGGCCTAACAATTCGGTCTACGGCCCAAAAGCTCAAAATAAACAATCTGCCTGAACTACTTAGCGTACGCTACATACTCTATGTAGCGTGCGCTAAGCCTGCCTGTTAGCGTACGCTATCGTATAAGCCTAGCGTACGCTAGCCACGGACTAACAGTTCTCTCTGATCAGCCGACTGACTCGGCTGATATCATAACGTACGTTACGTACCACACGTAGCGTGCGTTAACTTATCCCCGATAGTGCACGTTAACTTATGTATGTTAGCGTGCGCTAACCTTGCATGGCAGATTACTACAGACAGAAAACTGGATTGAATGGTGATGAAATCATAAATTCTATGGTGCTAAAACCAGTCATCCTCGAGCATATCATGCTAATAAGGTTTGTGAAAGTTCTATACATACTGAAAGACTATGAGATTCAAAGATACGTATAATCATTACTACACTATCATTCATCTTGATCTTCAAGGAAATATTCTAAGTTCCGTTCGTCCTACGTTCCAAAACGCATGATTCCTATGTGTAAAACGTTACAATTAGGTAATATCCGTCTACTGATCACAAATCGGTTTGAAAATGCTTAGGAGTCCACATACTAAAAACGGTTCAAAGGTTCATACGATAAAAAGTGCCGATACGTCGAAAATATTCTTCTAACACATGATAATCGATATAGAACGAAATAACTGACTATACAAACATGATCAAATCGTCCTTTAGAACACTACTAACTTTGGTGAAGAATCACCTACCTCAAAGTAGTGTTGAACAAGGAGAAAATCGAAGCAACCCAACGTCGAAGGCTCGAACACCAATCCTCAATGATCTACAATCTTCAATCACGAGCTAGGATGTTGATATGAGGTGTTTAGGATGTAGGAAGTTATGCTCTAAGTGTAAGAATTCGGGTATGGGAGAAGAAAGAACTGAAATTACGAATAGGATGCTGTCCTATTTATAAGAAATGGCTATTAGCGCGCGCTAGTCCCTGCTCGTAGCGTGCGCTAACGGCTCACTGACTTTACTGTATTCAGCACTTAGCGTGCGCTATGCACATACCTGTAGCGTGCGCTAAGGCGTTGACTTGGCTTTTCCCGAAAGCCATCCACGTTCATCCCGACACAATCCGACAGGGGTCCCCCGGCCAGATCTCACCTACCGCACGTCTCAATCAAATTGACCACGCATAGCGTGCGCTAATGTTCCTTTGTAGCGTGCGCTATGAATCCATGTTAGCGTACGCTACACATAGCTGATAGCGTGCGCTACATGTGCAGAATTACAATTTTTAAATCACAATCATGAAATCATACGCTCGTCAACATCGGATTATGAAATACGGAGAATAATACTCAGACAAAAGTACAATAATTACAATATCACAAGTTCCAAATACATATCAGAAATCTCGGGTATTACATAAAGGAATCCCACCATATGTTGTCATTTTGGCACCATTAGTTGAATGAAACATGGTGGATCTCACATCACTAAACAAAAACAAACCAAGACAAGAGAGAGTGAGGTGGGGCGGCCCCATGTGGAAAGTGCTAGGAAACGGACCGAGTCACTCGGCTCGTGTACCGGACGTTCGTCAAACGACTCCGTTAAATACACTCCATTTAATCACCAATGTATTTATACTGATTAATTAATAAAATTAATTAGTTATATCAAATACAAATATATTTCTTTAAGAATTATAATTTATGAATTAAATTAATTACCCAGTAACTTAATTTCAATTCATAAAACCGCTATTTAAGTTATCCAATAAATGATAATTTAGATATCCAATATCTAATATTAATAGAGAGATAATAAATTCACATTTATCCGTCAAAGATCTTGATGCGCGACTCTGTAGGTCCGTCTCAGCTTTGGGATCGTCAGCCTTCTTCATCTCGTAGATTTTTGGTTTCGTAGATTCTTGGTTTTGCCCCGGTAGTCTGATGGGAGGCAGACGGAGGTGCCCGATCATGAACTGAAGACTGAACTAGAGCATGAGAGGCTACTGGTACATGTACCGGCCCACCTCTGCAAAAATGAGCACGATGTCCAGTAATCCCACAAGTATGGCATGCAACGGCCGACTTTGGACATTTAGAGCTGACGTGCCCCTAATATCCATAGTTAAAACACACAATAGACGAGCTGGCCGCTCGATAATGTGACCCTGTTGGTTTCGGTGCCACAGGTGACCGCTCAGAAAAAGTTGGTACATATTTGTAATACCCGAGATTTTCGTTTACGGTTATTTTGAATTATTTGCCATTTGTGTCGATTTTTTTGTTCCGTTGATGATTATTCAGAATTTCTCTTTATTGTGGACGGTATGATGGACCGTTTCGTGGTGTTTTTCGGATACTACTTGATGTTGTGTAGGTTGCGCATGTCCTGTATATGCATGTGTGACATGGCATATTGTACTCCGTTGTCTTTTGGCCTCTTTGAGGGCGTTGTGACCCCTTATTATTGTCCCCTCTCGAGTTGGTTATGTTTTGGGTGCTTTTGGAGCCGTGTCGGGCTCGATATTGGTCCCTTAGTGTAGCACACGAGCAGGTACTCGTGCGTGATGCTCATGCACAACCAGTGGACCAGACAGTGTAGTCTGGCCAAGAACAGGGACGCACGAGCAAGCCACACGAGCAGGTGCTCGTGCGTGCTGCTCGTGCATGTTGTTTGATGTTGGGCAATGGCCTAATGCACGGCCAGACGCACGAGCATTTGGTCGTGCGTGATGGTCGTGCGTGATGGTCGTGCGTCCCTGTTAGTATAAAATCGGACAAACGGGTTTTCTCACCTTATTTCACAGATTTCTTCACTTTTTCTCGCGGCGGATGATCGGGTGAACTAGGGTTCGAGGTCTTGGTCGATTCTACTCCATCCTAATGTGTTTTCGGAAGGCTCTAGGTGATCATATCAACGTCTAATCCTTCTCTTCATTGAATCGAGGTAATTTCTTGATTTTTCTTCGGGTTGATTTTTTGGAGATTTGTTCTTGATTTCGACCCTAGTCCGATTTTGATGAATCGGTTGGTGTAGTATGATATTATTAATCATGTTCTATGGATTGTATATCCATATCTCGAGTTTGTTTAACTCGATTGATGATTCGAGTGTTCTTCGGAATTATTGAACATTTAATGTTCGATTAAGTGTTCCAATGAGTTTTCCTCGATAGTTTGGCCTGATTTTAGTTGTTGTTTGTCTTTAACCTTGTTGTGATAAGTTTTCGTTGCGTCTTGTGGAGGTTGTAGGTTTTGGGCTGTTTTGGGTGAGCCGTATTCGTCGGAGTTTCGTTAACGATTATCGAGGCAAGTGTTCTTGTCTATACGATTTATATCTTGCGAATTGAAGTTGAGTAATGTAATTATGACAATTTGGTTCTCCTAGTTGATTATGCATTTTGTGAATTGTTGTCGCAGATATCTAGTTATGTGTTGATGTATTCGATCGTCCCTTGTTGTGGTATTATATCGATTGTGATGATCTGGTTAGTTTATTATACTTTTGATATGTATTGTGATGAGTTGGGATTGATGAATATATTATGTGTTTGATTGTCCCGGTCGTGAATACGTGTTGATGGTGAAGTTGTGTTCGTTGGATAATACACTTAGGTGTGTATTATGATATATTGAGAATCATTGTGTTGATGATGCGTTGTTTGTGCACTTTGTGGCTTGATTGAACGTGTACTATTCGTGATGGCTGTTGTGATGTTGATTGTGCGTATATGTGGAAAGCCATGCTGGGCCGAGATTATCCATACTAGGGATGTCCAACGGGGCGTATAGGGTTTTGTGCCTTGAGGGACGAGACACAGATAATCGTCAAATCATGCATATGAGTGAGAAAGGTTGTAATGTTCACCCAGATATGTCCGACGGGGCGTATGGGGATTCGTACCTTGAGGGGCAAATCGCGAACGTGAGGTTATACACTTAGGAATGTCCGACAGGGCATATAGGGTTTCGTGCCTCGAGGGGCGGAACGCGGTTAATCATTGATAGTTGCGGAAATGAATATTGAGCTGAGATTATCCACCTAGGGATGTCCGACGAGGCATATAGGGTTTCGTACCTTGAGGGGCGGAACACGGATAATCATCGATCGTAGTGAAACTATTTTTGGGTTGGTGAACCCTAACAATTTATGGGCTGATATGGATATTTTGGAATACTAATTTGTTTTGAAGTCAAGTGTTTCGAAAGGTTGTTTTACGGAAAATGGCGTTGGGCCTAGAACCAATGGATTTGAAATGGTTTTGTAACTAAGGACGTGACGTCCAAAAAGGTTTTCCATTTTATAAACTTTTGTAATGTGAGACGAGATTCGGGTTGAGACCCTAATATTTTTAAAAAGGTTTACAATTTCGGAATTGAGGTCCTAAAAGGGTTCTTTATTTTCAACATCGCTCGAGATGATGATTTGGTTTTAAAGAATTGACTTTGTTTTCTAAACATTAAAACCTTTGGGGAAATTTTCCCTTAATGTTTGATGTTCTTCGACTGCGATTGATATTTGCTTGGTATGTTTGGTATGATTAGAATACTTGCACTAGCAAATTCGAATTGCTAACCCCTTAAAAGGGGGAATTATGTTTCATACATTTCAGGTATGCTTAGTTTGAGGGAGCTGTCACAGGATTGGCACGGGAGGCGACAGGCCGCAATACTAATCAAGAGTTAAAGAGTTTAGTTTGATGTTATTGTATTGTTGAGTCATTTTCAATCTTCCGCTGTATTCTATTTGACCCATGTGTGGGTATGTAATGTAAGAAGTTTTGTTCATTTTGATTTAGTCGTGCGACCTCATAGGTCATTGTATTTAAATATTTGACCTTATCGGTCCATGTTGTTATATTGTTTGACCCCGGCCAGTCAAGCATTTTGTCGTTTTGTGGTGTTTAGCTTGGTAGATCCTTGTGAGAAGGGTCTACGGCGTGTAATATTCTCTTATGGTTTTGTGGGTGTTACAAGATTGGGGTTTCTTGAATGTCCCCCGATTACTGTCAGCCTGGGTCTGGTTCCTGGATCTCTTATTGTTGGACTATGGCTACTTTTTGGAAATCTCATTTGCAGTCAATTCGTATTCCAGAGCTTTCTCGATGAACTCTGGTAGAGTCGTGCAGTGGTGATTAAGTAACTGCATCCTCATCCGGGGCCTCAGCCTTTTGAGAAAATACTTGATCTTATCTGCTTCCGTCCGAACAATCGACGTAGCGAACGGAATAAGTGCCTGAAATTTTTCAGCAATCGATAACACATCGTCCTTCTCAGACAGGCCTGGGTTCAGTAATTCTGACAGCTTGGCCTCATGGAGTGGACTTCGATAATAACGATCCAGCATGTTATTCTTGAACTCTTCCCAAGTGCATACACCATCAGCTGGTCTCACCGAAAGCCACTAAGTGTGAGCACTCTTACTAAGGTAGTAAGACGCCATGGAGACGCGGTTGTCTTCCGAACATTCTACCATCTCGAACAACTTCTCGAAGTGCTCGATCCAGTGTACAATATCCGCAGGCTCAGAGGAGCCTTCAAAAGTCGCAGGCCGCTGACAAGAGATGTCGCTAATGATCCGACTCACGGGTCTGCCGTGCACAGGAGTTGGTGGATGAGGTCCTTGCTGCTGTCCAGTAGTAGTAGCTCTCTGCATAGCCTCCATCAATTGACCCATCTGGGTCATCTGAGCCATCATACACTGTATAACAACATAAGGGTCAACACGCGCATCCTCATGTCGTTCAGTGTGGTGCGACTGGTTCTCAGTAGGTGAGTCACTACCCGTTGAGCTCTGCTCCACATTTGAACACGTATTGGATCATGGCCTCGGGATTCGGCCCCTTCCTCGGCCTCAACCCTCTCTACCACGGCCGCTCGGATTTCTTTCCATACTGAAAGAATCAAATAATAATCATAAGTTCATTCTTTGACCATCTATATGGCAATCACAATTTTCACGCTAAGTTAATAGCAACAATGTAACTACAATTTCAAGAAAATAGTTCATCACGAATTATCGACACCACTAGTGCTATACAAAATATCAAATCGACATCAAGTCGAAAAAAATTCAATCATATAAATCAATCCAAAATTTCCCTCGGAATATTAATAAGATAAATTCCGCCACAAATCACTCGGAATATCAAAGATCAACAAAAGATCAATCCCGCTATTAACATCTTGCCAGTAATTAAATCATGGCACATAAATAACATACCGTATTTGGCTCGTAGGGTCAGGCGCTTGCACAGGCCACACAGGATGCGAAGGTTTCTTGATACTAGTTCAATCCACAACGACTCTTAAATAGAAAAGACTCTCTGATACCATCTTCTGTAACACCCCGAATACGACGGCTATTACAGTGCCGTGGACCCCACACTGGGATCCACCAGGCGATACCAAAACACAACTTAAACATAACATTATTGCAATACCGAATCACAAAACAATAATCATTACTCCGATTAGGAGCCTACAAATAGTACGGCTATTATCCTCAGAATACACATGATCCAAATATTAGTATAAACCATATAAAGATGGAATATACCTAAAATGATAGTACAATTGACAATAGTTCAAATGAAATGGAAAGTAACATTACACGATTTAAGCATAACCGGACAACAAAAGACTCGGGCCCCCCGAACTAGTATCCTTCAAACCCTTCGCTATCACTGTGCTCTTCTCGTGCCTTGCCTTTGCCTCGACCTAAAATACAACAAAAGTATTTCGCCCAAAACCACAGGGTCAGATATACATGATAATAATTCTCAAGACATTACACAATTCGTATATATATATATATATATATATATATATATATATATATATATATATATATAATCTCGAGGAAAAAACCCGACTATTGAACGTACCCCTCAGGCGTATAAACAACTAATCACAAACCGTCGGACATACCCAATCATACATGGAATATGAACGACCAATCAACATGGATCAAGACGGACATCACAGTACGCCCGATCCGGAAATGTGTCCGTGCACATGTACATTACGTATACGGAATCCAGAATATACGTGATGTAACACCCCCAATCCACTCAGGGATATTACACGCCGTAGACCCTCTCCTCGAGGATCTACCAGGCTGGTAACAACATTTAACATCTCGACAATGCCTTCAAGGCTAAAATGACTCAGTAGACCGATTTGGTCTTTCAATAAAATATACAACTCAATTACAAACACATACCCACGCAGGGGTCCAAATACAATAAACTCCCGTACAACGGGGAAAAGATACTGCAGCGGAAAAGAAAATACAACTAGACCAATACGACATCAAAGGGTCCTCGTGTGATTAGTATCGTTCATCTTTCATCATCCTTCGTGCCGACCCTGTGTTATGCTCCAAAACCTGAATGCAAAAATAGACATCCACCCCCCGAATACTCGGGGGTTAGCAAAACTCCACTGTTTTCCTAGTGCAAGTATAAAATACGAAAACGAGCCATACATATCATACTCCACGAAACATGTTAATCATAAACATACTTCCCGAGGTGATTCACTTAATCAAACTATTAAATCGAAAGATAGGATAAACCCGATATACATCTTGTGAAAAACATATTACGACCTCGGGAGTTTTGAATACATTGGGATTTAAAAATTCTCAAGCCTTTCGAAAACATTTAGGGACACAACCCAAAAGTCATTTTCCCAAAACATAAGTTTGATAACAACAAGTGGGGTCCACGACCCGATAATACCATAACAACCTGTTTCCACAGATTATTCGCGTCCCGTGTTAGCAAGCCACGGACCTCAGATGCTCCCGTAGAACAAACCCGAGTGAATAACCCACAGGGAAACTATATCAAATCACATGTCACCGTAACCGCAGTCACGTGACTAAAAGCACATATACTTACATAATCAAGCCACAACCATAAGTTATCCCGGCATCGTGCTAACAAGCCACGAACCTCGGAGTCCCCGCAAGACATACCCGATGATAACCCCACAAGTTATCTCGGCATCGGGCTAACAAGCCACGAACCTCGGAGTCCCCGCAAGACATACCCGATTTGGATAACCCTACGGTCACGCCCGACCCATACTAGCAAGTATGGATCCCGGAGATTCAACAATCATACCCGGAGGTACATCACATGCATCAAGCACACAACAATAATCACTTATGAAGCCAAACAACATTAAGCATCACAACCTCCTTTCAAGTAGTAGCAACTAATATCACACACATTTCGTTCTTACCGAACAAGTACACAATAACAATACGTAATCCCCGACAAAGGATTACGGTCTATTAACTTACTCGAAGAGATCATGTTATCTTTCAACATACCAAACCAACACACATATTCTGAGAATACATATTCACGAAGTATAAGAATTATCGTTGAAAGACAACATTTATCGAGAACATACCAATCCCTTTTTACGTTCATTAAACATTGGATTTCGCATAAAATCATTTATCAAGAATTATATCAACGAAACATGAAATGTATGGGCAAGATACTTGCCTTGAACAACCACAACGCGGAGAATCGACCGAAGTAGGTTGGCACGAACCGACTACGAACCCGCCGACTCCACCGAATGCCAACCCGCGATAATAAACTATGGAGGACAATAACAACAATGAAAATGAATTCCATAGCATGACTCAAAGCCGTTGAATTCAAAGAACGAACGACGAACGTTCAAGTGTTTTTCCCCAAAACGGCCAAGAACACGATTCGTCCTGACAAAACACGAAAACGGAATTCCAAGTTGAAATATGGATATACAATCCATAGAATATGTTTAACAACATCATTTAACCACAATCCATCCAACAAAAATGGATGGAAAACGAGATCGAGGACAAATCCCCCAAAAAGTCGATTCGAAGGAAATCAAGAAATATACTTCGATTCGACGAAGAACAATATATTAAATGATGTTAAACACAATAATACTACCAAGATTAATCATACCCATCATGAATTAATCAACAACACGGAACGAATCAGACAAAAATGCAAAAACCCCCAAATTCACGAAATTAGGGTTCTAAGGTAAGATTACCTTGATTCGCTGGATCAAAGGATGATATAGGATGATTGATTGATGTTATGAACTCAAGAACTTCGTGGATTTGTTGTCAAACAACATGGCTTCGCCATCCTCGAATCGCCAGCCGCGGATAGAAGAGGAAGGAAGTGAGAAATGAATGAAAATGTGACTGCTCTGTCACATTTATACTGGGTCGGAACTAGCGTGCGCTAGCCTTCCCGGACTAGCGTGCGCTATCAGCCGGTATCGGCCGAGTACCCTCTGCCAGGGCCCGCACGACCCGGCACCACCGACCAAACCTGCCGACCCGATTCCCGCTAGCGTGCGCTATGGCCGGAAGCCTGCGCGCTAGCCGGCCGATCGATAACCTGCGGACTAAAAGCTCGCCAGTAACGTCGCTAGTCGGCCGACGGCGTCGCTACCCTACTGTTAGCGTGCGCTATGGCCGAAAGTAGCGTGCGCTACTGCCGATCGTGGCCGAGTCGAACCTCGAACTCCTTTGCTGGGCGATGGCGTCGTTAGGCGGCCGATAGCGTCGCTACACTGCCGGTTAGCGCGCGACCTTTGGCCGTGGCGTGCGCTTCGCCGGTTCTGCCGCTTTGTCCGGTTGGTGCCCGCAATCGTCGGCGATCCATATCGGCCCGATTACCCAACCACCAGGGCTCGACGACCCGATTTCTAAAAACGTACGGAACGAACATGACGAAAAGTTCGCGGACAACATCAACGACCCGAAATGAAAACATAATACCATAATTAATCATACGCGACCAAGAAACGGGTCGAGACAACAATTACAGATACGGATACCCGTAACTTTTAAGAAATTACAAAATGGCCCAAAACGCCCGGAAATCACGATACGTGATCGAATAACCAAACCGAAGTTCACAACACGTCTAACAAAGTTAAACGGACTTACGGGAAACTCGAAACAGCAGTTTCGAACGAGATTCGCAAGAATCGTACTCAAGTGCGGAAAAGTCGCCAAAAAGCACGGAACTCAACAAAACGACACCGAAACGAACTCGGATGACAAAAAGTGCAGAATTAATCATTCTCAGAATGACGAAACGGTCATGAGAGAGTCATCAAAATGGACTCCGGCCGAAAAAGAAATTTACCGAAAATCGAAAATTGCGGATATTACATTCTACCCTCCTTAAAAGAAGTTTCATCCCGAAACTTAAAACCAGTAGGGAGAAGAAATATCCCGCCAGGAAAACTCAACGAGATACGCAAGAAATGCGTAACTAATGCCCAACGGCGAAACGTTACAGACAACGCAACGGAATATACGGTGTGAAAACACGCTCCACTACGACCAACACAACGTCGTCGTTAGGGATATAATAAAACCAACAAGTGACAAGCGTCATCAAATGGATAATACAATCAAGTCAATTATCCGAACAATCACAAAACACATCGAACGAAAATCAATACGATTGACCAACCCAACGGTACATCAATCAAAACGCGAGCCAATCGCTGAACAAATACGGATTTCCACCGCCCAAGGGTTGGAAGATCAAAAACGAGACTAATTTCCCGAACATAAGGGAATTAGGAAGGAGCCTGAATGCTCAACAATCACGAAACGAGAACAAAAACCGAACAAACAAACGATCGAGACAACAAAAATTGAACAATCATGTCCGAAACACGAAGGATAATAAAATTCAAACAACAACTCCCAGGATGATCTAGTGATAGCGACTGAAAAGTCACAACGACAAACGAGTTATTCCGAAACAATACCACACTCGTTCGATCAACAAAAGCAAGGAACAGGGCAAGCTCAGAAAATGTTAACGAGCATAAACAAGTCGATAGAGTCAAAAATACAGAAGTTCAAAATCCGATCCACTTCAAATAAAGAACTAATAGAACCAAAAGATGTTACTTCCGAACAAGGTTCACAAGATCGAACCGAACTCGAAAAAAAGTCACAGCGATAACCAGATCGACCCACAACAAGATCACAGTTCGTTCGGATGATGAAACCGAAATACAGATCAAGTTCATAAAGTATCAACGAACATGAGCGAATCGATAGACTGGAGAAAGAGAAAATACCGAAGTCAAAATAGTACGGGTATTACCTTCGACCTCGTCCACGAAATTCACAAAAACGGGAGCAAGGTAACAAGACATTAAACAACCGACACATAACGGAA
The DNA here is from genome assembly GCA_033398695.1 of Orobanche coerulescens. Classification (NCBI taxonomy): domain Eukaryota; kingdom Viridiplantae; phylum Streptophyta; class Magnoliopsida; order Lamiales; family Orobanchaceae; genus Orobanche; species Orobanche coerulescens. Next base: position 64,740,021 of record CM065810.1, on the reverse strand, counting down.
CCATCACCGATGCACACGGTCATACCAAACCAAGCTCTAACAGCTCGCACATGCGCGACAACGCAGAAATCACCACGAGGCGACAACATTCAACACCAACATCCCGCCCCTCACAGGGGGCTAACACAACAAATGTGTGAAAAACGACTCAACGTTCACACCGCCAATTCGGTCATACTCGGGAACAAACATCAAAATGACAATGCGAACATCGTACATACATACCTATCCCTCAAACGAGAATGGATAGGTTTTTAAAAACGAAAACCTCATCTTGAAAATAATTTAGAAGAACACCAATTGATCTTGAGTATCATATTTCAAAAAAAAGTACAAACGTGAAACATCGTTATCGAGACTTTGGAGAACCATTTCGCATTTGATAAAAATGAGGACACTTTCTCTTAGTGAAAACTTTCAAAATATTCGACCCTCGGGTCTAAATAAAAGTGTTTCTATAACATTGAAAATATCTCAAAACATTTTGGTCCTCGAGGTAGAAAATTTTTGAAATATATTGTGGCAGCTTGGTTGTACCACAAGAAAATAACTCATTTGAAAAGTATGTCTCGAAATTTATTTTTCTAAGATACTCAAGGTTTTCAAAAATCCAATAGGCCAGAATGCCCAAAACTCACACATATCGACGTTCACTAAAACAACTCCTAGTACACGCATCAAAACGGTTAAAATCAAGACAATACATGTCTTTAAACGGAAAAAAACGATAAAATACCACAGTCGAAGACCGCCTAGGATTCAGAACAAAACCACTGACCCCATTTGAAGCCTCTAAGGACCCTCCCGCACTGGATAGTGAACAAGTCGAATGCGTATAAGCACAAAGCTTCCACAATAGAACTTGTAAAACGTGCAAATCGATTCGAAAATCATCAGCAACAGACAAAAACAACAATAAAAAGACATCACAAGCGACGACACTCCTCGTATAAATCAAATACGAGAGTCGACTAAATACATATCGTGAAATCAAAATCCACATAAGGATTCCACCACTTAACAAATAATCATAAAAATAGCTCGTGTCACACGAGGCACAACACAAAGAAGGGAGACTTACTTCCACAGGTCGCACGAAGATGATGATCGCCCCACGATACTAATCACGACCAACAAACTTAAACAGCGCGTCGCGAATTGACTCAGTCAGATAAAATCCAACGAAACAAGACTCAAACAACACGACTTGACCCGACAGCCTAGGTTTCCTCAACCTAAGCTCCGATACCATTTATGTAACACCCCCAATCCACTCAGGGATATTACACGCCATAGACCCTCTCCTCGAGGATCTACCAGGCTGGTAACAACATTTAACATCTCGACAATGCCTTCAAGGCTAAAATGACTCAGTAGACCGATTTGGTCTTTCAATAAAATATACAACTCAATTACAAACACATACCCACGCAGGGGTCAAAATACAATAAACTCCCGTACAATGGGGAAAAGATACTATAGCGGAAAATAAAATACAACTAGACCAATACGACATCAACGGATCCTCGTGTCATTAGTATCGTTCATCTTTCATCATCCTTCGTGCCGACCCTGTGTTATGCTCCAAAACCTGAATGCAAAAATAGACATCCACCCCCCGAATACTCGGGGGTTAGCAAAACTCCACTGTTTTGCTAGTGCAAGTATAAAATACGAAAACGAGCCATACATATCATACTCCACGAAACATGTTAATCATAAACATACTTCTCGAGGTGATTCACTTAATCAAACGATTAAATCGAAAGATAGGGTAAACCCGATATACATCTTGTAAAAAACATTTTACGACCTCGGGAGTTTTGAATACATTGGGATTTAAAAATTCTCAAGCCTTTCGAAAACATTTAGGGACACAGCCCAAAAGTCATTTTCCCAAAACATAAATTTGATAACAACAAGTGGGGTCCACGACCCGATCATACCATAACAACCTGTTTCCACAGATTATTCGCGTCCCGTGCTAGAAAGCCACGGACCTCAGATGCTCCCGTAGAACAAACCCGAGTGAATAACCCACAGGGAAACTATATCAAATCACATGTCACCGTAACCGCAGTCACGTGACTAAAAGCACATATACTTACATAATCAAGCCACAACCATAAGTTATCCCGGCATCGTGCTAACAAGCCACGAACCTCGGAGTCCCCGCAAGACATACCCGATGATAACCCCACAAGTTATCTCGGCATCGGGCTAACAAGCCACGAACCTCGGAGTCCCCGCAAGACATACCCGATTTGGATAACCCTACGGTCACGCCCGACTCATACTAGCAAGTATGGATCCCGGAGATTCAACAATCATACCCGGAGGCACATCACATGCATCAAGCACACAACAATAATCACTTATGAAGCCAAACAACATTAAGCATCACAACCTCCTTTCAAGGAGTAGCAACTAATATCACACACATTTCGTTCTTACCGAACAAGTACACAATAACAATACGTAATCCCCGGCAAAGGATTACGGTCTGTTAACTCACTCGAAGAGATCATGTTATCTTTCAACATACCAAACCAACACACATATTCTGAGAATACATATTCACGAAGTATACGAATTATCGTTGAAAGACAACATTTATCGAGAACATACCAATCCCTTTTTACGTTCATTAAACATTGGATTTCGCATAAAATCATTTATCAAGAATTATATCAACGAAACATGAAATGTATGGGCAAGATACTTGCCTTGAACAACCACAACGCGGAGAATCAACCGAAGTAGGTTGGCACGAACCGACTACGAACCCGCCGACTCCACCGAATGCCAACTGGCGATAATAAACTACGGAGGACAATAACAACAATGAAAATGAATTCCATAGCATGACTCAAAGCTGTTGAATTCAAAGAACGAACGACGAACGTTCAAGTGTTTTTCCCCAAAACGGCCAAGAACACGATTCATCCCGACAAAACACGAAAACGGAATTCCAAGTTGAAATATGGATATACAATCCATAGAATATGTTTAACAACATCATTTAACCACAATCCATCCAACAAAAACGGATGGAAAACGAGATCGAGGACAAATCCCCCAAAAAGTCGATTCGAAGGAAATCAAGAAATATACTTCGATTCGACGAAGAACAATAGATTAAATGATGTTAAACACAATAATACTACCAAGATTAATCATACCCATCATGAATTAATCAACAACACGGAACGAATCGGACAAAAATGCAAAAACCCCCAAATTCACGAAATTAGGGTTCTAAGGTAAGATTACCTTGATTCGCTGGATCAAAGGATGATATAGGATGATTGATTGATGTTATGAACTCAAGAACTTCGTGGATTTGTTGTCAAACAACATGGATTCGCCATCCTCGAATCGCCAGCCGCGGATAGAAGAGGAAGGAAGTGAGAAATGAATGAAAATGTGACTGCTCTGTCACATTTATACTGGGCCGGAACTAGCGTGCGCTAGCCTTCCCGGACTAGCGTGCGCTATCAGCCGGTATCGGCCGAGTACCCTCTGCCAGGGCCCGCACGACCCGGCACCACCGACCAAACCTGCCGACCCGACTCCCGCTAGCGTGCGCTACGGCCGGAAGCCTGCGCGCGCTAGCCGACCTATCCAGTAACCTCTGGACTAAAAAGCTCGTCCAGGTAACGTACGCTAGTCGGCCGACAGCGTGCGCTACCCCTGCCGGTTAGCGTGCGCTATGACCGAAAGTAGCGTGCGCTACCTGCCGATCGTGACCGAGTCCAGAACCTCAGAACTCCACTGCCTAGACCCGATAGCGTGCGTTAGGCCAGCCGATAGCGTGCGCTACACCTGCCGGTTAGCGCGCGCAGCCTTTCGGCCGTAGCGTGCGCTACGCCGGTTCCTGCCGCACCTGTCCGGTTGGTGCCCGCAATCGTCCGGCCGATCCATGGCCGTCAGACCCGATACCCGACCACGTGGCTCGGCGACCGATTTACAGCGTACGGAACGAACATGACGAAAAGTTCGCGGACAACATCAACGACCCGAAATGAAAACATAATACCATAATTAATCATACGCGACCAAGAAACGGGTCGAGACAACAATTACAGATACGGATACCCGTAACTTTTAAGAAATTACAAAATGGCCCAAAACGCCCGGAAATCACGATACGTGATCGAATAACCAAACCGAAGTTCACAACACGTCTAACAAAGTTAAACGGACTTACGGGAAACTCGAAACAGCAGTTTCGAACGAGATTCGCAAGAATCGTACTCAAGTGCGGAAAAGTCGCCAAAAAGCACGGAACTCAACAAAATGACACCGAAACGAACTCGGATGACAAAAAGTGCAGAATTAATCATTCTCAGAATGACGAAACGGTCCTGAGTGAGTCGTCAAAACAGACTCCGGCCGAAAAAAGAAATTTACCGAAAATCGAAAATTGCGGATATTACATTCTACCCTCCTTAAAAGAAGTTTCATCCCGAAACTTAAAACCAGTAGGGAGAAGCAATATCCCTCCAGGAAAACTCAACGAGATACGCAAGAAATGCGAAACTAATGCCCAACGGCGAAACGTTACAGACAACGCAATGGAATATACGGTGTGAAAACACGCTCCACTACGACCAACACAACGTCGTCGTTAGGGATATAATAAAACCAACAAGTGACAAGCGTCATCAAATGGATAATACAATCAAGTCAATTATCCGAACAATCACAAAACACATCGAACGAAAATCAATACGATTGACCAACCCAACAGTACATCAATCAAAACGCGAGCCAATCGCTGAACAAATACGGATTTCCACCGCCCAAGGGTTGGAAGATCGAAAACGAGACTAATTTCCCGAACATAAGGGAATTAGGAAGGAGCCTGAATGCTCAACAATCACGAAACGAGAACAAAAACCGAACAAACAAATGATCGAGACAACAAAAATCGAACAATCATGTCCGAAACACGAAGGATAATAAAATTCAAACAACAACTCCCAGGATGATCTAGTGATAGCGACTGAAAAGTCACAACGACAAACGAGTTATTCCGAAACAATACCACACTCGTTCGATCAACAAAAGCAAGGAACAGGGCAAGCTCAGAAAATGTTAACGAGCATAAACAAGTCGATAGAGTCGAAAATACAGAAGTTCAAAATCCGATCCACTTCAAATAAAGAACTAATAGAACCAAAGTTCACAAGAATCGAACCGAACTCGAAAAAAAGTCACAGCGATAACCAGATCGACCCACAACAAGATCACAGTTCGTTCGGATGATGAAATCGAAATACAGAACAAGTTCATAAACTATCAACGAACATGAGCGAATCGATAGACTGGAGAAAGAGAAAATACCGAAGTCAAAATAGTACGTGTATTACCTTCGACCTCATCTACGAAATTCACAAAAACGGGAGCAATGTAACAAGACATTAAACAACCGACACATAACGGAACCATCACCGATGCACACGGTCATACCAAACCAAGCTCTAACAGCTCGCACATGCACGACAACGCAGAAATCACCACGAGGCGACAACATTCAACACCAACATCCCGCCCCTCACAGGGGGCTAACACAACAAATGTGTGGAAAACGACTCAACGCTCACACCGCCAATTCGGTCATACTCGGGAACAAACATCAAGATGACAACGCGAAAATCGTACATACATACCTATCCCTCAAACGGGAATGGATAGGTTTTTAAAAACGAAAACCTCATCTTGAAAATAATTTAGAAGAACACCAATTGATCTTGAGTATCATCTTTCAAAAAAAAGTACAAACGTGAAACATCGTTATCGAGACTTTGGAGAACCATTTCGCATTTGATAAAAATGAGGACACTTTCTCTTAGTGAAAACTTTCAAAATATTCGACCCTCGGGTCTAAATAAAAGTGTTTCTATAACATTGAAAATATCTCAAAACATTTTGGTCCTCGAGGTAGAAAATTTTTGAAATATATTAATGTGACTTAGTTTGTACCACAAGAAAATAACTCATTTGAAAAGTATGTCTCAAATTTATTTTTCTAAGATACTCAAGGTTTTCAAAAATCGATAGGCGAATGCCCAAAACTCACACATATCGACGTTCACTAAAACAACTCCTAGTACACGCATCAAAACGTTTAAAATCAAGACAATACATGTCTTTAAACGGAAAAAAACGATAAAATACCACAGTCGAAGACCGCCTAGGATTCAGAACAAAACCACTGACCCCATTTGAAGCCTCTAAGGACCCTCCCGCACTGGCTAGTGAACAAGTCGAGTGCGTATAAGCACAAAGCTTCCACAATAGAACTTGTAAAACGTGCAAATCGATTCGAAAATCATCAGCAACGGACAAAAACAACAATAAAAAGACATCACAAGCGACGACACTCCTCGTATAAATCAAATACGAGAGTCGACTAAATACATATCGTGAAATCAAAATCCACATAAGGATTCCACCACTTAACAAATAATCATAAAAATAGCTCGTGTCACACGAGGCACAACACAAAGAAGGGAGACTTACTTCCACAGGTCGCACGAAGATGATGATCGCCCCACGATACTAATCACGACCAACAAACTTAAACAGCGCGTCGCGACATGACTCAGTCAGATAAAATCCAACGAAACAAGACTCAAACAACACGACTTGACCCGACAGCCTAGGTTTCCTCAACCTAAGCTCCGATACCATTTATGTAACACCCCCAATCCACTCAGGGCTATTACACGCCATAGACCCTCTCTTCGAGGATCTACCAGGCTGGTAACAACATTTAACATCTCGACAATGCCTTCAAGGCTAAAATGACTCAGTAGACCGATTTGGTCTTTCAATAAAATATACAACTCAATTACAAACACATACCCACGCAGGGGTCAAAATACAATAAACTCCGTCTGATAGGAAAAGATCTTTGCGGCGGAAAATAAAATACAACTAGACCAATACGACATCAACGGATCCTCGTGTGATTAGTATCGTTCATCTTTCATCATCCTTCGTGCCGACCACTGTGTTATGCTCCAAAACACGAATGCAAAATAGACATCCACCCCGAATACTCGGGGTTAGCAAACTCCCTTTGTTTTGCTAGTGCAAGTATAAAATACGAAAACGAGCCATACATATCATACTCCACGAAACATGTTAATCATAAACATACTTCCCGAGGTGATTCACTTAATCAAACGATTAAATCGAAAGATAGGGTAAACCCGATATACATCTTGTAAAAAACATTTTACGACCTCGGGAGTTTTGAATACATTGGGATTTAAAAATTCTCAAGCCTTTCGAAAACATTTAGGGACACAGCCCAAAAGTCATTTTCCCAAAACATAAATTTGATAACAACAAGTGGGGTCCACGACCCGATCATACCATAACAACCTGTTTCCACATATTATTCGCGTCCCGTGCTAGAAAGCCACGGACCTCAGATGCTCCCGTAGAACAAACCCGAGTGAATAACCCACAGGGAAACTATATCAAATCACATGTCACCGTAACCGCAGTCACGTGACTAAAAGCACATATACTTACATAATCAAGCCACAACCATAAGTTATCCCGGCATCGTGCTAACAAGCCACGAACCTCGGAGTCCCCGCAAGACATACCCGATGATAACCCCACAAGTTATCTCGGCATCAGGCTAACAAGCCACGAACCTTGGAGTCCCCGCAAGACATACCCGATTTGGATAACCCTACGGTCACGCCCGACCCATACTAGCAAGTATGGATCCCGGAGATTCAACAATCATACCCGGAGGCACATCACATGCATCAAGCACACAACAATAATCACTTATGAAGCCAAACAACATTAAGCATCACAACCTCCTTTCAAGGAGTAGCAACTAATATCACACACATTTCGTTCTTACCGAACAAGTACACAATAACAATATGTAATCCCCGGCAAAGGATTACGGTCTGTTAACTCACTCGAAGAGATCATGTTATCTTTCAACATACCAAACCAACACACATATTCTGAGAATACATATTCACGAAGTATACGAATTATCGTTGAAAGACAACATTTATCGAGAACATACCAATCCCTTTTTACGTTCATTAAACATTGGATTTCGCATAAAATCATTTATCAAGAATTATATCAACGAAACATGAAATGTATGGGCAAGATACTTGCCTTGAACAACCACAACGCGGAGAATCAACCGTAGTAGGTTGGCACGAACCGACTACGAACCCGCCGACTCCACCGAATGCCAATTGGCGATAATAAACTACGGAGGACAATAACAATAATGAAAATGAATTCCATAGCATGACTCAAAGCCGTTGAATTCAAAGAAGGAATGACGAACGTTCAAGTGTTTTTCCCCAAAACGGCCAAGAACACGATTCATCCCGACAAAACACGAAAACGGAATTCCATGTTGAAATATGGATATACAATCCATAGAATATGTTTAACAACATCATTTAACCACAATCCATCCAACAAAAACGGATGGAAAACGAGATCGAGGACAAATCCCCCAAAAAGTCGATTCGAAGGAAATCAAGAAATATACTTCGATTCGACGAAGAACAATAGATTAAATGATGTTAAACACAATAATACTACCAAGATTAATCATACCCATCATGAATTAATCAACAACACGGAACGAATCGGACAAAAATGCAAAAACCCCCAAATTCACGAAATTAGGGTTCTAAGGTAAGATTACCTTGATTCGCTGGATCAAAGGATGATATAGGATGATTGATTGATGTTATGAACTCAAGAACTTCGTGGATTTGTTGTCAAACAACATGGCTTCGCCATCCTCGAATCGCCAGCCGCGGATAGAAGAGGAAGGAAGTGAGAAATGAATGAAAATGTGACTGCTCTGTCACATTTATACTGGGCCGGAACTAGCGTGTGCTAGCCTTCCCGGACTAGCGTGCGCTATCGGCCGGTATCGGCCGACTACCCTCGGCCAGGGACCGCACGACCCGGCACCACCGACCAAACGTGCCGACCAAACCTGCCGACCCGACTCCCGCTAGCGTGCGCTACGGCCGGAAGCCTGCGCGCGCTAGCCGACCTGTCAAGTAACCTCTGGACTAAAAAGCTCGCCCAGGTAACATACACTAGTCGGCCGACAGCGTGCGCTACCCCTGCCGGTTAGCATGCGCTATGACCGACAGTAGCCTACGCTACCTGCCGATCGTGACCGAGTCCAGAACCTCAGAACCCCACTGCCCAGACCCGATAGCATGCGTTAGGCCAGCCGATAGCGTGCGCTACACCTGCCGGTTAGCGCGCGCAGCCTTCTGGCCGTAGCGTGCGCTACGCCGGTTCCTGCCGCTTTGTCCGGCGGTGCCGCAATCGTCGGCGATCCATAGCTGTCCGGCGATGCGACCACCAGGGCTCGACGACCCGATTTCCGAAAACGTACGAAACGAACACGACGAAAAGTTCGCGGACAACATCAACGACCCGAAATGAAAACATAATACCATAATTAATCATACGCGACCAAGAAACGGGTCGAGACCACAATTACAGATACGGATACCCGTAACTTTTAAGAAACTACAAAATGGCCCAAAACGCCCGGAAATCACGATACGTGATCGAATAACCAAACCGAAGTTCACAACACGTCTAACAAAGTTAAACGGACTTACGGGAAACTCGAAACAGTAGTTTCGAACGAGATTCGCAAGAATCATACTCAAGTGCGGAAAAGTCGCCAAAAAGCACGGAACTCAACAAAATGACACCGAAACGAACTCGGATGACAAAAAGTGCAGAATTAATCATTCTCAGAATGACGAAATGGTCATGATCGAGTTGTCAAAACGAACTCCGGCCGAAAAAAGAAATTTACCAAAAATCGAAAATTGCGGATATTACACGTGAGACAATGTACCTAATTAGACTCACGAACTGCATCTCGTGTGCACAGTTTAATACGAAACATCAACGTATGACCATATGTGCCTGGCTAAAAATTCCTACGCATAACCAATCGGCACGCAGATATGACCCCAGATATATCACGATACAACATGACAACGAAACTCAATAGATACACATTTAACCAAGAATCGAGAAACTCACCGAAGTGACAAAATGATCAACGAGACCAACGATATAAAGGTGATGAACTTGGGAATACAATCCCACAATGAAACGGTACTATAATCAAGAACAATATCACATTACGAATCGTAGATTCATAAAGCATTTCATATACGTATGAAACATATAACGTTCATAAGAATTCAATCATCATTATAACCAAGCAAGATAACTTGCCTCAATACGGAGACGAAAATAATCCTTCTTTGACGAACGAACGAACGGACGAACCTCGACTAATAACAGTTACTCGAACAATTGACCTTGAATGAAATACATTTTCATTCAATAACACATTCACATAATAATCGATATCTAATTCAATGATACGGCATCCTAAATTCAATTTGAATAGTCCAATTATCTCAAGATATCAAAATTCCATTTCAGGAACTCTATTAACCTCAATTCATTTTTACGATCGGTTTGTCATTACAAGAAGTTCTCAAATAACCGAATGGGTCTTGTAAATATGAATTTATCATGAACATCACTAAGTACTCTTTTGATAATATCACTTTTATGCCGCTAAAAACTTTCTAAGAACATCACAAACGTTTTGAAAGTGATAATTAAAACAACTTTGCTTCATCAATACATTAGGTTTCACAAGAATATATCATTATCATGAAGATTATCCAATGTTTATTACCATGCTAACCAACCATGTACTATACTTGGAGAATCATCTCTAAATTCATCATCTTTGTATTTACCTAGTCTATATTAGATTATAATCAAGTCATTTATCATAAGGATATCACAAAATTATAATTCAAGGTATGATACAATCTCTGAAACTATAATCTTATGATTGATACATACAAGGTTCAACCCAACATCGATGAAGAACCTAAGTTCATCCCATCAAAAACCTCCTAAGCATGATGTTCGATTCAATCTACTGATAATAACTCAATAATCTCGGCAGCATGTTCATGAATACTAAGAACGTGAATTTTAGACGAGTAAAGTACCACATAACTTACTACGGAAAGAACAAAGAAACCACTTGAAGAAATTCGACGACGGATGCTAGAACACTAATCTTTATGTTCTATGTCTTCAACAATCACATATAGAGGTTTATACGAGGTAAAAATATCGTCGGGTAACTTCTCCATGTCGTAGGAGTTGATTTAAGGCCGGAGTTCAAAGTGGTAAATCAAATGAGGGTGAAGTCCTATTTATAGGATATGACCCTTAGCGTGCACTAATCTTCCAGTTTAGCATGCGTTAACGGCTCACAGTCCACTGTTACGCTAAATAGCCTTAACGTACATTACTGTCGCAGTTAGCGTACGCTAATACTCTAACATAGCATGCACTAACGAGTTTATGAAGCTTACTGACCTTACTGTACTCTCATTGTCCTCGATATAGCGTGAGCTAGCACCACCCCATAGTGTGCGTTAAACACTATTGACTCAACTTTTCCAAAAGTAGTCTAAATGCGTTCAAAGGGTTCCGTGATTCCCGCAATCCGGTTCCCCACCTATTGATCCTGTCTTGATCTGGTTGACTGACCATGGCGTGCACTAAGAGTTAACATTAGCGTGCGCTATTACCCATATTTAGCGTGCGCTACATAACAAGTTAGCGTGCGCTACGTAACAAGTTAGTGTGCGCTAAATACATATGAAGACATGTGTGAATTAATCTCGATAAAATCATATATTCAACAATACTAGTTAACGAATACGGAGGAACATACAATGATCAAAATACGACATACATAATCACACAAAGTTCCAATACATATGGAAATACATATCAAATTTCTGGGTATTACAACCTGGAAATCACAACAAAGCTGCCAGAAGACCTGAGAAAGCTACAAAATGAGAAAGGGTTGAGTATCGTGTCCATTCATTCCAACAGAGGTACTGAAACCGCTTTATAGAGCAATACTGTTCGGACAATGGAATACAACATGAATACTCAGCGGCCTGGACTCCTCAAAGAAATGGTTTTGCCGAGTGAAAGAATAGGATGCTCAAGAAAGCAACAAGAACCATGATTGCAGCAAACGAGTTACTGCAATGTTTCTGGGGACAAGCAACAAACACAGCGTGCTTCACACAAAACTGCGGTATCATCAACAAGCATCACAACAAAATAGCCTACGAGGTGTGGAACAATAAGACTCCATTAGTTGCATACTTTCACATCTTTAGGTGGAGGTGTTATGTTCTGAATAACGGGAAAGATCAACTGAAGAACTTCGATGAAAAGTCGAATGAGAGGATATTTGTAGGATATTCCTCTGTCAGCAAAGCTTTTAGGATCTTTAACAAAAGGAAGATGACAATAGAGGAATCTGTCGATTTAGTGTTCGATGAACCTCATTATGATCCTACAGGAGAAGAAGACTTAACCCACACCTTCCAAATACTCTCCATAAATGACCTTCAAACTCTAATAGAGCCTGTCGGAGACTTAAAGATCAATCCCGCAGCTATTTGAAGCTGATGTTGTACAAGCTGAAGCCGAAACTACAGCATCACAAGATACAGTACGGGATGCAGAACTAGAACCTGACAGGAGGTGGTTGAGAGATCACCCTCAGGATTTAATTATAGGAGACATTGATGCTGGAGCATCTACCCGTAGAAGAATACAGAGTACACAAGGAACTATACTGTGTGCGTAAGAAGAAACTGAGTCTGAGAAATCTCCATTTCCTATATGGAAATATCAAGAAAAACTGAGGAGACTTGCTATGTGCACCTTAGTTGTATTCTTTGCCCAATCCGAACCTGTTCCAACCAATGAAGCTTTGAATAATTATCACTGGATCACTTATATGAAAGAAGAGCTTAATAGTTTCGAAAGAAATAATGTGTGGTATCTAGTACCAGGGACAGAACATCAAGCTGTAATTAGAACTAAATGGGTACTTAGAAACAAGAAGGATGAGAATGGACTTGTAATCGGGAAAAAATCCCATCTAGTCGCACAAGGCTAAGACAGGAAGAATCCATAGACTTTGATGAGACATTTGCACCTGTCTCCAGACTAGAAGCCATCAGGATATTCCTAGCTTTTGCCGCCCATAAGAGGTTTATAGTATACCAAATAAACGTTAAGAGCGCATTCCTGAATGGAGACCTCGTTGAAGAAGTCTATGTTGAACAACCACCATGGTTTGTCAACACTAAAGGTGGAGACCTAGTGTATAGGCTACGGAAAGCTCTGTATGGACTTAAGCAAGCACCTAAAGCTTGGTATGAAACCCTGTCCTTGTACCTGATTAGTAATGGATTAGAGAAAGGTGCTGTGGACAAGACTCTATTTAAGATTGTTGAACACAGTATTTTGATGATGATCGCTTTCAAAACATTTAAGGAAATTCAACTATTAGGCTTGATTCATTGAAGACAAACTCAACGTATAGCGCATGCTACATACACGTAGCAGCACACGCTATCGAGAAGTTACCTGTAGTCAGAAAGTCACCTCCAGAGAGCTTGAAAACTCACCTGATGTTTTAGCGCACGCAAGCTTCAATTATTAGCGCACGCTAGTTGATAAAATTAGCGCACGCAACAAAGTGTTTAGCGCACGCTATCGGTTTCTTGGTTAAACAAGGCAATAAGGACAATGAGGTCTAGACTGAAAAAGGAACAACATTCGCACACGCTAAGAAGGAAATTTGCGCACGCTATGAAGAGGCATAACGCACGCTAAGGGGCATAAATTTCGCACACTACCTATTAGTGTATTCAAGACATAAAAGTCTGGAGTTTAAATGAAGCAACAGGTAACACACGTTATACTGAAGACTAACGCATGATACCTGGAGATACTTAGCGCACGCTATCTATTACATGTTACCGCATGCTAACTATTCAAAATCCTACCATTAGTCATTCAATCGTTGGAACAACAAAGTCAACAAAGAAATCATGGAAAATGTGGAAAGCAAATCTTGACTACCTAGCGCATGCTAAGGATGTTCATTAGCACATGCTAAGTTCAAATCTATCCATTGGAGAAGAACGTTGGAGACAAAGCCATATTATTATTCAAAGTCAAAATAAAGTAAGTTGACCAAATTGTCAACGCACACTAAAAAGAATGTCTAGCGTACGCTAGTCATGTTATATTACCGTTGGAACAATTTGAAGACAGTTCAGTTCATCAAAGTCAGACAACGATAGCGCACGCTATAAAAAAATATTAGCACACGCTAATAGTACCAGTTTTCAGCATATCAAGAGGGACTGAACACTATAAATACCCATGCCATTGGGTATCTCAAGACACACAACTTCAAGCATAAAAACGCACTTGAGCTCAAATTATTGCTATTTCTTTCATTCTAACTTGTGACGATAAAAGATACGTGTAACACCCCGATAAGGCGGCCATTACAGTGCCGTGGACCCCACACTGGGATCCACCAGGCGATATCCAAACTACAGATTAAATACACAATACATGTGATACCGAACCAGAAAACATAGTACTTACTCTGATGTGGAGTTTACAGTAGTATGGCCTACGGCCTTATTACACAGGATCCAAAACATAAGTATAATCCATATGGAGATGAATTATACCTTAAATAACAATACATTTGTTCAAACTTAAAATGAAGCGAAAAAAATAACATTACACGGTACGAACATGACCGGACACGAAAGACTTGGGGCCCCCGAACTGGTATCCTTCGAACCCTTCTTCGTCACCTTGATCTTCCCGTGCCTTGCCTTTTCCTCGACCTAAAATACAACACAAGTATTTCGCCCAACACAGGGTCAGATATACATGATAAATGATTCTCAAGATAGTATACAATTCACGTATATAAGATTTCAAGAATAACTCCCCGACTAACGAACATACCCCTCGGGCGTATGAACGCTCAGTCACAAAACGTCGAACACATCCAAGTATAAAAATGGACTGTGAGCGACTAAGATAGTATGGCTCGAGAGGGACATCACAGTACGCCCGATCCGAATATGTGTCAGTGCACATGTCCACCCCGTATACGGAATCCAGGATATACGTGGGACAATGTACCTAATTAGCCTCAACGAACTACGTCTCGTGTGCACAGCCTTTCACGGAAAAACATTCACGCATGACTATATATGTGCCCGGCTAAAAATCCTACACAATATCCAACCGGAACGTAGATATGACTCCGGATATGTCACGATGCAACATGACAACGAATTCAAAAATTCACAAAATCCGAATAAGGATCGAGGACTCACCGAGATGACAACAAGATCAACAATATCAAGGGTCCAAAAGTAACGAACTTGGGAATACAATCCCACGATGAAAACGGGACATCATTAAGAACAACATCAAATCACAAGACACAAGTTTATAAGTGCTTCATATACACGAAATGCATAATCATCATAAGAATTCACACATCATTATAACCAAGCAAGATAACTTGCCTCAATACGGAGGCGTGTAAAGTCCTTCTTTGTCGAACGAACAGCCGGCCCTCGATTCAAAATTGGTTACTCGGACAATCAACCTTGAATGAAGTATATTTTATTCAATAATGCGTTCATATGATCATCTATACCAAACTTCGACGAGACAACATCCTAATTCTCATTTGAGTAGTTCAACTTTAAGATGTTGGGTGTTACTCCAAGAACCTCATTCAATACCACTCTATTCTTACAATTGATTACAAGATGTTTACCAAATGTTTGCTGGATTAAGATGTGTTAACCAATAATCTCCTACTCTTTAAACTTATCAAGAACATCAAAAAGTAAAATCTGCACTTCAATCAATTACTTATGTTGAGTTAAGTAGTTATAATTCCATATTATGATCATGAAGACCACTACGGGTTCAACACTTTCCTTATAATCTTCTAGTTAACTTGGAAGTTTAAACATTACTCCTCTGGATTCACTTTAGCTTAGGTTCAAGAAGGTGATTCCATACTTCTAATGATCAACAAGGGTTTCTCAAAACATTTTATGGTAATTATTCCAAGAAGTTATTTACATCATAATGAAACAAAGATTATTAGTAGTCTATTGGTGTTATTAGTCCAGGAATAAGAGTTTGGTTTAACTAAACATGATCATCATCATTTAAGATACTAAGAACACAACCTTACCAAAACCCTTAACTATCATATTCATCATTAAGTTTGTTGGAAGCTTAACTATGAACATGTTTAGCTTGATTAAATCATCACTAGGTGGAGTATACTTAATCACTATCATTATAACTATGAGATTATAGGGTTAAAACGTATGACATACCTTCAGAATTGAAGAACAATACACCAAGACCACAAGAACACAATCTAAGCTTCAAGAATGACTCCAACTCCCAATCAACAAGCTCCAAAATCCAAATGTAAAGCTCAAACACAAGTTGGAAGAAGGTAAATTTGATCTAGGGGTGCAGGAGGATGATTATCTAAGTGAAAACTCAGAGTTTGGTCATGCAAAATGAAAGACACAAGCTATCTTTTTATAACAAAGAGACACTGCTACGTACGCTACCCCGATACGTACGTAAGCTCTGTCCAGATGCTACTGGACTGAAACACGAACATCGTTACGTACGTTACCTATCAACGCATTACGTACGTAACGTAGGTCAACTAGATTGCCTCCAAAAGATCAGATATTCGAATCCCGTCCGGCCCTACACGCCGAAAGTTGAGATCGGATACGATTACACTGGTTACGTACGTAACAAGCACACCTTTACGTATGTAAAGAACTAAGCATAACGTACGTTATGTTTAAGGATTAGCGTACGTTATACCCAGGTTAGTAGCTAAAAAAAATGTATTAATCTATGCGATGTTGAGAATCCAATTATAGTGCGAGTGATCGTTATTATTATGTTAATTTATGATATATTCCAATATCAATAACAATACACAAATGCAACAAGAGTACAACAGTATTTGAATTATCCGAACGATACAACAGTAAGTAAGAATTTCCGTCGGATATTACATACTCCCCCCCTTAAAAGGGGTTTCGTCCTCGAAACTAAGGGGTAAACAATTCAGGATACCTCTCTTGAATGCTTCTCTCCGTCTCCCACGTGGATTCCTCGACCCCGTGTCGTGACCATTGAACCTTCAGTAGGGGAATCGTCTTATTACGCAGTTGTTTGATCCTCCTCTCAAGTATTCGTACGGGGCGCTCCTCATACGAATGATCCTCCGCTAAATCGATCTCATCGAACTGAAGTACATGACTCGGATCAGCAACGTATTTCCTTAACTGAGAGACATGGAACACGTTATGAATTCGGCTCAGGGCTGGTGGTAAAGCCAGGCGATAGGCTAAATCGCCCACTCGGTCCAAAACCTCAAACGGCCCTATATACCTCGGACTCAGCTTGCCTCTCTTCCCAAAACGAAAAACTCCTCGAGTAGGGGACACCTTCATTAGTACATGGTCACCGACCTCGAACTCAAGCGGTCGCCGGCGGTTGTCTGCGTAGGACTTCTGTCGGCTTTGAGCCGTCAACAAACGACTCCTAATTAAGGCGATCTTCTAACGGGCTGCTAACAACATATCGGGTTCCGTACCCAGGGTTTCAGATGGATCGTCCCAACACAGAGGGGATCTACAACGACGGCCATACAATGCTTCATAAGGTGCCATCTGAATAGAAGTGTGCCAGCTATTATTATAAGTGAATTCCACCAAGGGTAGTTGGGCCTCCCAATCATCCTTCCAATCGAGAACGCACGCCCTCAGCATATCCTCTAAAGTTTGGATAGTTCTCTCAGTCTGACCATCCGTCTGCGGGTGAAATGCTGTGCTGAAGTTCAAATGCGTACCCATCGCACGATGAACTGCTTTCCAAAAATGTGACACGAATCGCCCGTCACGATCTGATACAATACTCTTAGGGGTACCATGTAACCTTACAATTTCTTTGATAAATAGTTGGGCCAATCTCTCGGGTCCCCAAGTATCTTTAATCTCCAGAAAGTGGGCTGATTTGGTCAAACGATCCACAATCACCCAAATCGTATTCATCCCTCGACGACTCGTCGGCAGGCTGGTAATAAAATCCATCGATATGTCCTCCCATTTCCACTCGGGAATCGGAAGCGGTTTCAGCAATCCTGCGGGTCGCTGGTGCTCAATCTTAACTTGTTGACAGGTTAAACACCTCGAAACGAATTCTGCAACTTCACGTTTCATACCTCCCCACCAATAATATTGTTTCAAGTCCTTATACATTTTGCTAGACCCTGGGTGGATAGAGTACGGGGTAGCATGAGCTTCTCTCAGGATAGAACTCCTAAACTCATCATCAGTGGGTACGCAAGCTCGGTTTCTGAAGCGTATCAATCCATCCTCGTGTATCACAAAGCCAGGAGCTTTCCCTTGAGTTATTTCGTTGCGGATTCGAGATAAGAATGGGTCCGTAACTTGCTTCGATCTAATTATATCCTCAAGGGACGATGAAATCTCAAGTGTACAGAGTTGCCCTTGAATACGCTGTAACCAGACTTCAATTTCCGGCCTCGCCAATTCTAACTGCAATACCCTCTGAGTTGGTAGGCGGGCAAGCATCTGCTCCTGTACTGTTTTACGACTCAAAGCATCAGCAACTACATTTGCTTTGCCCGAATGATAAAGGATCTCGATATCATAGTCTTTGATGAGTTCTAGCCACCTTCTCTGCCTCATGTTTAACTCCTTCTGAGTAAAAATGTATTTCAAGCTCTTGTGATCCGTAAAAATCGGCTGTAACTCCATACGTATAATGACGCCAGATTTTTAAAGCAAACACCACAGCTGCGAGTTCTAAATCATGGGTGGGGTAGTTGACCTCGTAAGGTCGTAGCTGTCTTGATGCATAGGAGATCACCTTCCCGTTTTGCATTAGTACACACCCAAGGCCCTGTTTAGATGCGTCACTATACACTACAAAACCTTCCGTTCCTTTTGGTAGAACTAAAATAGGCGCCGAAATCAACCGACTCTTAAGTTCATCAAAGCTCACGACATGCCTCGACTGTAAATACTTCTTATCCTTCCTCAACAAATTAGTCATTAGTTGGGCAATTTTGGAAAAACCCTCCACGAACCGTCGGTAATAACCTGCTAGTCCCAAGAAGCTGCGTACTTCCTTAACGTTCTTTGGTGGTAACCAGTCTCGGATAGCTTCTGTCTTCTGCGGGTCTACTCGCACCCCATCAACTGATATCACATGCCCGAGAAAGATAACTTCATTTATCCAGAACTCACATTTAGAAAATTTTCCATAAAGCTGCTCTCGCCTCAATGCCTCGAGAACTAGATGGAGATGACGCTCGTGCTCTTCATGGTCACGAGAATAGATCAGAATGTCGTTAATAAAAACGACTACAAAGCGATCCAGATAATTAATAAACACTCGATTCATCAGCTCCATGAATACTGCCGGTGCATTCACACCCAAAAGGCATCACTACGAACTCATAATGTCCATAGCGAGTACGAAAAGTGGTCTTCGAAATATCAGACTCACGAATCCTCAACTGATGGTAACCAGACCTCAGGTCGATCTTAGAAAACACAGCAGCCCCTTGAAGCTGATCCAATAAATCATCAATACGCGGCAATGGGTATTTGTTCTTAATGGTTACCTTGTTCAGCTCACGATAATCAATACACAGACGTAGGGATCCGTCCTTCTTACGTACAAATAGTACTGGTGCTCCCCAAGGGGACGCGCTAGGTCTAATGTAGCCCTTCTCGGTCAAATCCTCAAGTTGGCTTTTCAGCTCCTGCATCTCAGTCGGAGCCATACGATACGGTGCTTTTGAAAGTGGGGACGTACCAGGCTCTAACTCAATATTGAACTCTATATCACGATGCGGAGGTAAGCCTGGCAACTCATCTGGAAATACGTCTGGGTAGTCTCGGACTACCGGAATATCGATCAATTCAACTGGTCGATCCATTATCTTGGTCATGTAACACCAATAGCCAATACATCCTTGATTAAGCAGTTTCACCATTTTCATAGCGCTGATGATTCTCCCGGAACGGCTGGGATTATCACCCTGGAAGGTACACTCAAGACCATCGTCAGATGTGACGGTCACTGTTCGCTTGCGGACACTAATTATGGCATCATGACGGTCCATCCAATCGATACCCAAGATCACATCATCTTTAGGTAAATCGACCACAATTAAATTTGACAACCACTCACGGTCGTTCATTCGAATCGAGCAGTCCTGAACTTCACGATTTCCAACAATTCTTCTACCATCGGGTAGACCAATTATATAAGGTTCACAATTGATAACATGCTCTAATTGCAAACGACTCAAACAAGAAGTAGATAAAAAGGAGTGTGAAGCACCAGTATCAAAAAGAATACAGACAGGCTGAGATTGGATCTCGAGAGTACCTGCAATCATGCTGGCTTCGGGATCTTCAACCCTCTTCATCTCGTAAACTCTAGGTTTTGCAGCCCCTGCACCAGATGTACCTGCTTCCCATCCCTTTGTTTGCCCCGGTAGTCTGATAAGAAGCGGATGGAGGTACACGGTCCTGAACTGAAGATTGTACTGGAGCATGAGGTGCTGCGGGAATACGTCCTAGTCCACTCCTACAATAACGAGCACGATGTCCGTTCTTCCCACAAGTATGGCATGACACGGCTGGCCTAGGACATTTCGAATTGATGTGCCCCGGGTCTCCACAATTATAGCACACAACAGATAGGCTGACCGCTCGAGGTTGCGATCCGGTTGGCTTCGATGCCGTAGGTTGCCGTTCAGAAGGATTTGGCACTGGTTGGGGTCTCTTGAATGTTCCCCGGTTGCTGTCTGACTGGTTCTGGTTCCTGAATTTCTTGTTGTTAGACTGCGGTTGCTTCTTGGAAATTTCCTTCACGGTCAATTCGTACTCCAGAGCTTTCTCGATGAACTCCGGTAGGGTCACACAATGATGGTTCAACAGCTGCATCCTCATTCGGGGTTTAAGCCTTTTGAGAAAGTATTTGATCTTATCAGCTTTTGTGTGGACAATCGTCGCGGCAAAAGGGAGAAGTGCCTGGAATTTTTCGGCGATAGATAGTATGTCATCATCTTCGGACAGTTCCGGATTCAGCAATTCAGATAATTTGGCCTCGCGGAGAGGACCTGGATAGTAACGATCTAGCATGAGATTTTTAAATTCTTCCCAAGTGCATACGCCATCAGCTGGCCTCACCGAAAGCCACCAAGTGTGGGCGCCCTTGCCCAAATAGTAAGCTGCTACGGAGACGCGATTCTCTACTGGATAGTCTACCATATCGAACAATTTCTCGAAGTGTTCAATCCAATGCACGATATCAGCCGGCTCAGAGGAACCTTCAAAAATCGAGGGTCGTTGGCGCGAGATGTCGCTGATGATCCGATTCACTGGCCCGCCATGTACAGGAGGTGGCCCCTGATGCTGGTCGGTAGCAGCTCTTTGCATAGTTTCCATTAACTGACCCATTTGGGTCATCTGAGCCATCATGCCCTGCATTATAGTGTAAGGATCGACACGAGCATCCTCGCGTCCATTGTGGTGCGATTGGTCCCTAGAAGGCGAATTACTGCCTGCGGAACTATGCTCTGCGTTCGCACGTCTGTTAGCTCGCGGTATCGGGATTCGGCCCCTTCCGCGGCCTCATCCCCCTCTGCCACGGCCTCTCAAATTTCTTTCCATACTGAAAGAATCAATTTGTAATGATAATCATAAGTACAGTTCATGATACCAATCAGAATTCATGCTAAGTTAATGGCAGTAAGAAATTAGATATTCAAGAAAACAGTTCGTAATGAGTTATCATCACTACGGGAGTCACACAAAATATCATATCGACGTTTGAGTCGAACGATTTCAATCATATAATCAATCCAGAATTTTATTTGAATCATCAATCAGATAATTCCTGCCACAAACCCTTAAAATGCCGAGATCAACAAGGAGATCTATTCAGAGATCAATATCATGTCAATAATTTATTCATGGTTCATAAAGTACGTACCGCATTTGGCTCGTAGGATCAGGTGTTCGCACGGGTCACACGTGACACGAAGGTCTCTTGATACTAGTTTAATACACAAAGACTCAAAAGAAAGAAAACGACCTCTAGAAAAACTCTCTGATACCATCTTCTGTAACACCCCGATAAGGCGGCCATTACAGTGCCGTGGACCCCACACTGGGATCCACCAGGCAATATCCAAAGTATAGATTAAATACACAATACATGTGATACCGAACCACAAAACATAGTACTTACTCCGATGTGGAGTTTACAGTAGTATGGCCTATGGCCTTATTACACACAGGATCCAAAACATAAGTATAATCCATATGGAGATGAATTATACCTTAAATAACAATACATTTGTTCAAACTTAAAATGAAGCGAAAAAAATAACATTACACGGTACGAACATGACCGGACACGAAAGACTTGGGGCCCCCGAACTAGTATCCTTCGAACCCTTCGTCATCACCTTGATCTTCCCGTGCCTTGCCTTTTCCCCGACCTAAAATACAACACAAGTATTTCGCCCAACACAGGGTCAGATATACATGATAAATGATTCTCAAGATAGTATACAATTCACGTATATAAGATTTCAAGAATAACTCCCCGACTAACGAACATACCCCTCGGGCGTATGAACGCTCAGTCACAAAACGTCGAACACATCCAAGTATAAAAATAGACTGTGAGCGACTAAGATAGTATGGCTCGAGAGGGACATCACAGTACGCCTGATCCGAATATGTGTCAGTGCACATGTCCACCCCGTATACGGAATCCAGGATATACGTGGGACAATGTACCTAATTAGCCTCAACGAACTACGTCTCGTGTGCACAGCCTTTCACGGAAAAACATTCACGCATGACTATATATGTGCCCGGCTAAAAATCCTACACAATATCCAACCGGAACGTAGATATGATTCCGGATATGTCACGATGCAACATGACAACGAATTCAAAAATTCACAAAATCCGAATAAGGATCGAGGACTCACCGAGATGACAACAAGATCAACAATATCAAGGGTCCAAAAGTAACGAACTTGGGAATACAATCCCACGATGAAAACGGGACATCATTAAGAACAACATCAAATCACAAGACACAAGTTTATAAGTGCTTCATATACACGAAATGCATAATCATCATAAGAATTCACACATCATTATAACCAAGCAAGATAACTTGCCTCAATACGGAGGCGTGTAAAGTCCTTCTTTGTCGAACGAACAGCCGGCCCTCGATTCAAAATTGGTTACTCGGACAATCAACCTTGAATGAAGTATATTTTATTCAATAATGCGTTCATATTATCATCTATACCAAACTTCGACGAGACAACATCCTAATTCTCATTTGAGTAGTTCAACTTTAAGATGTTGAGTGTTACTCCAAGAACCTCATTCAATACCATTCTATTCTTACAATTGATTACAAGATGTTTACCAAATGTTTGCTGGATTAAGATGTGTTAACCAATAATCTCCTACTCTTTAAACTTATCAAGAACATCAAAAAGTAAAATCTGCACTTCAATCAATTACTTATGTTGAGTTAAGTAGTTATAATTCCATATTATGATCCTGAAGACCACTACGGGTTCAACACTTTCCTTATAATCTTCTAGTTAACTTGGAAGTTTAAACATTACTCCTCTGGATTCACTTTAGCTTAGGTTCAAGAAGGTGATTCCATACTTCTAATGATCAACAAGGGTTTCTCAAAACATTTTATGGTAATTATTCCAAGAAGTTATTTACATCATAATGAAACAAAGATTATTAGTAGTCTATTGGTGTTATTAGTCCAGGAATAAGAGTTTGGTTTAACTAAACATGATCATCATCATTTAAGATACTAAGAACACAACCTTACCAAAACCCTTAACTATCATATTCATCATTAAGTTTGTAGGAAGCTTAACTATGAACATGTTTAGCTTGATTAAATCATCACTAGGTGGAGTATACTTGATCACTATCATTATAACTATGAGATTATAGGGTTAAAACGTATGACATACCTTCAGAATTGAAGAACAATACACCAAGACCACAAGAACACAATCTAAGCTTCAAGAATGACTCCAACTCCCAATCAACAAGCTCCAAAATCCAAATGTAAAGCTCAAACACAAGTTGGAAGAAGGTAAATTTGATCTAGGGGTGCAGGAGGATGATTATCTAAGTGAAAACTCAGAGTTTGGTTGTGCAAAATGAAAGACACAAGCTGTCTTTTTATAACAGCACAGCTCATTACGTACGCTACCCGGACAGTATTACGTACGTAAGCTCTGTCCAGATGCTACTGGACTGAAACACGAACATCGTTACGTACGTTACCTATCAACGCATTACGTACGTAACGTAGGTCAACTAGATTGCCTCCAAAAGATCAGATATTCGAATCCCGTCCGGCCCTACACGCCGAAAGTTGAGATCGGATACAATTACATTGGTTACGTACGTAACAAGCACACCTTTACGTACGTAAAGAACTAAGCATAACGTACGTTATGTTTAAGGATTAGCGTACGTTATACCCAGGTTAGTAGCTAAAAAAAATGTATTAATCTATGCGACGTTGAGTATCCAATTATAGTGCGAGTGATCGTTATTATTATGTTTATTTATGATATGTTCCAATATTAATAACAATACACAAATGCAACAAGAGTACAACAGTATTTGAATTATCCGAACGATACAACAGTAAGTAAGAATTTCCGTCGGATATTACAATACGAGTGTTGTTCACATATTGTATTATCTTATATACTTCGTATCTTCTTTGATTGTTGTTAGTGTTGCATCACTCCTTCACGAGCTAGAGAGAAATGAATCAAGAGGTCTTAATCCGGTGTTATCAGGATCTTTGATCCAGCATTGTTAGTATTATAATCTGACGATCGTAAGTTAGGATTATCTAGTTCCTATACAACACCAGATAAGAAAATTTATATTGAGTATTTGGTTGTGCTTGGACCAATCGAAGACAAGCATTGTAACGGTTGTGCCCGGACCTATAGAAGACGAGGCAAAGTTGCGTGTGGTTTTTCTTGAGCTAATAGAAAAAGAAAATGGAGAGAGGACGTAGGCAAGTTGCCGAACCTCTATACATTGTTATGTCTTTTATTTCTGCATAATTTATTTTTCCTTCTCGAGAAAGTTTAATTATCCGCAATACCACTATTCAACTCCCCTTCTAGAGGTACATTTATATTTTCAGTTGGTATCGGAGAGGGTCTCTTTTTAAAGGTTTAAACACCTAAGAGAAAAAGATCCGCAAATGGCTCTATTGGGTCAAATCGAAGGAAATGCCCTCAACCGTCCTCCTTTCTTTGACGGCTCCAACTTCATGACTTGGAAAAAGAATATGGCTATATTTGTTCAAGCTTACGACTTTGAAATCTGGAAAGTCATGGTTCTTGGTCCAAAAATCGCCAAGAAGGAATATGGGTCGCTAAAAAAATTCAATGAATTCAACAACGAAGATTGGAAGAACACGCACATTAAATCTAGTGCTACTCAATTCCTATACTGTGCTCTTAATCTTGAATAACTTAACAGGATATCATCTTACGAAAGCGCGAAATAAATCTGGGAAATTCTTGAGGTAACTCATAAAGGAACCACTCAGGTCAAGGAGACCAAGATCAACATGCTACTTCATGATTATGAACTCTTTTCCATGAAGGATGATGAAACAATCACTAATATGCTGGATCGCTTTTCGGTTATAACCAACGGCCTTGCATCCTTTGGAAGACCTATATCAAGTAGCGACAAGACTAAGAAAATTCTTCGCTCGTTACTGTGTGAATGGGATGCCACAGTTACTGTAATCATGAATTCCAAAGATCTCAACAAGATTGAATTTAACGCCCTCATCGGGTCACTCATCAACTATGATATCGTTCTCAAATCGAGAGGCTCTAAACCAAAGCCTCGCGAAAAAGTGGTCGCATTCAATGTTGATAGCAATATTGAGGAAGAAGTTCCGGAAGATGAAGATGACGAGGAACTCGCTGTTTACGCCAAGAATGTTAGAAGATACAAAAACTTAATTCAAAAAAGGTTGAACTTCCTTGGTCAGGATGGTAAGATGGAACAAAAGAAAAATGCTTATGCTCCTACAAGGAAGTTCGACAATAATTGTTAGAAATGCGGTCAAGCCGGTCATTACGCTAGAGAATGCCGAGGATCTACTTCCAAGCCTCAATTCGAAAGATTAAAAAAGAAGGAAGTCCTAATTGATTCTTGGAGTGATGACGAGTAGGAGATTGAAAGATCCATAGACGCAAATCTCGCATTCATAGCTCTTGACTCAGAAAATGCTATCGAGGTAAGCTTTAAACTCAATGATGATGAATATGATTCATTTGATTTTTGTGACTCACAAGAAGTTAATCATGACGATGAGCTATTAAGCGCATTTGAATCCTAAAATATGGAATATGATGAAATGGTTAAATTAAATATGGCTTTAAAGAGGAAAAATGAAATCTCTAGAACTCAAAAATTCTACTCTTCAAAATAAAGGGAAAAATATAGAAATAGACCATACCTTATGCCTTGAGAAAGAAAATATTTTGAAAATTGAGTTGACAAAAACTCAAAAGGAATTGAAATACAAAATGAATAAATTTACTCTTGGAAACGAGAAGTTCGAAAAGCTTTTATCTATTAAAAAACCCCCGTTGTTAAAACATGGTGTTCGTTTTGATCCGTTTATAAGAGAACAATCTCTTATAAATCTTGACAAGATAAAGAATACAAAAACCGAGAACTCAAAAACTCTTTCCAAACAATAATATCATAATGTTAAAGTCCATTCAAAATTGAGAACCATCAAACCTAAATAAATATGGGTTCCAAAAGGGACAATCGTTACAAAGGCTATAAGTATTGTTAACTTTGGAGGACCCAAAAGGGTTTGGGTACCAAAACAACCGAAACACACTATTTTTGTAAGTACCAACGTCAAAGAAAAGCAAGTGGTACATTGATAGCGGTTGTTCGAGGCACATGTGTAGCACCAAAGAATTATTTGAAGATTTTGAATATAAAAAACAAGGACATGTGACCTTTGGTGACAACAAAAAGGGGAAAATTATAGGCACCAGTAAGGTTGGTAAGGAACCCTCTCCTTCTTTTATTAAAGTGTTATTTGTTGAAGGTTTGCATCATAATTTACATAGCGTTTCTCAATTGTGTGATGAAGGTTTTAAAATTTTGTTTGAAGAAACGCATTGCACTGCATTTAAAAATAACAAAATTGCATTTATTGATTTGAGATGTGGAAATGTTTATATTGTTGATCTTAATGATAAAAATTCATTTAAGGAAAAAATACCGTATTACTTTGGATGAAAACGCATTTTTATGGCATAGAAAATTGGGGCATACATCTCTACCTATCATTTCTAAATTATCGAGATATGATTTAGTTCGTGGTTTACCCAAACTCAAATTTGACCGCAAGCATTTGTGTGAATCTTGCATAAAAGGGAAACATACTCGAGAATATTTTAAACCAAAGTTCGAGGTTTCCACGAGTCGCATTCTTGAACTTGTGCATATGGATTTAATTGGACCATCTAGATATGTTAGTCTAAATGGTAAACTTTATACTTTGGTGATTGTTGATGACTATTCTCGATTTACATGGGTTAGATTTCTTGCCCATAAAGATGACACGTTTCCCGGGTTTTCTAAATGGTGTCGTTTGGTACAAAATGAGAAAAACCTTTCCATAATTTATATTCGTACCGACCACGGAGATGAATTTGATTGCACTCCATTTGAACTTCTGTGTGTCAAATATGGTATTAATCATAATTTTTCGGCTCCTAGAACACCCCAACAAAATGGATTTGTTGAAAGGAAAAATCGATCATTGGAGGAGATGTTGAGGACAATGTTAAACGAGTACTCTCTTCTGCAATATTTTTGGGCCGAAGGTATTTTCACGGCATGTTATGTGATCTACCGGGTTCATCTTCGTAGAACTTTAATTAAAACCCCATATGAAATTTGGGAGGGCGAAAAGCTGAACATATCTTACTTTCATCCATTTGGTTGTAATGTTTTCATCTTAAATAATGGCAAGAAAAAATTGGGCAAATTTGATGCCAAATCCGATTTCGGGATATTTCTTGGCTATTCTACAAATAGCAAAGCTTTTTGTGTGTCTAACATTAGAACTAATAATGTTGAAGAATCCATTCATGTCAAATTCAATGATATGATCTCACCGCCTGGAAAGGTAGAAAGTTTTGATGATGCAGGTATTCTTCCGGTCTCTCATCCCTCAAGCGAAATAGTGAAAGTGTCGGAAATTTAGAAGAATATAATTGATGATTTACCGAAAGATTGGAAGCATAACAAAGATCATCCAAGAGACCTTGTTATCGGGAATATTGAAGATGGTGTTCAAACACGAAGGAGAACCACCGAGTATATTGCTCATTGTGCTTTTGTATCCGAGATTGAGCCCAAGAATGTATCCGAAGCTCTTGATGACGAAAGTTGGGTGATGGTAATGTAAGAAGAGCTCGTTCAATTTGAACGCAATAAAGTATGGAATTTAGTTCCCGCTCCTAAAGATAACACAATTATAGGAACTAAATGAGTGCACAAAATTAAGTGTGACGAAGACGGTTATCCAATAAGAAATAAATCTCGCATGGTTGCACAATGTTATAATCAAGAAGAGGGTCTTGATTATGAAGAAAGTTTTGCGCCTGTAGCTCATCTCGAAGCCATTCGTTTGTTATGTGCTTTTGTATCCCACAAGAAAATCAAGCTATATTAAATGGATGTGAAAAGTGCATTTTTAAATGGCTTCATTCAAGAAGAATTGTTCGGACCTCCTGGTTTTGAAGATCATCAATTTCCAGATTATGTCTACAAGCTCAACAAAGCTCTCTATGGTTTGAAGCAAGCACCTCGGGTATGGTATGATCGTAAGTCAATTTTTAATTGCAAATAACTATACGAGAGGTAAAATCGATAATACCTTATTTGTGAAAATTTTAGATAATGATATACTTGTATGTCAAATATATGTTGACGACATTGTTTTCAGTGCTACTAACGAATCTCTTTGCCAAGATTTTCCTAATCTAATGAAGGGAGAGTTCGGAATGAGTATGATGGGAGAATTAGCATTCTTCCTCGGGCTTCAAATCAAATAATGTGAAGATGGGATTTTCATCCATCAAACAAAATATTCTCACGATCTCCTCAAGAAGTTCAAAATGGAAAGTAGCAAAGAAATTTCAACTCCAACGTCTTCCACGTTAAAATTAGACAAAGATGAAAAAGGAAAATCCATGGATCAAAGGCTATATCGAGGTATGATCAGATCTCTGTTATATTTAACTGCTTCTAGACCGGATATAATATCTGCTACTTGCTTATGTGATAGATTTCCATCAAATCCTAAGGAATCCCATTTAACTGCAAGTAAATGTATTTTTTGATATTTGAAATGGACTGTTGGTCTAAGACTATGGTATCCATCTTGTCTGAATTTTAATTTAATTGCATATAGTGACGCCGATTTCGGCGGATGTAAAATTGAGAAGAAAAGTACTAGGGGTACATGTCATTTCATTGGTTCATACTTAATCTCCTGGGGAAGTAAAAATCAGACAAGCGTAGCTTTGTCTACAACTGAAGCCAAGTATGTCGCAGCAGGGAGAGCCTATGCGCAGGTATTATGGATCAAAAATCAACCCCCCGACTATGGCATCTATTTTGAAAATACCCCCATTTTATGTGATAACACCAGTGCTATTAATCTGAGTAAAAATCATGTGTTGCATATTAGAACTAAACATATACACATTAGACATCATATTTTGCGGGATCATGTCCAAAAAAAGATATCTATCTAATTTTTGTCGGCACAATCAATTAGCCGATATTTTTACCAAACCCTTACCTCAGGAAGCCTTTAATACTATCAGATTACAACTTGGTATGGGACATCTCGATAATTTTTGAAATTTTTTTATCTTACGAGAAATTATTTCATGAGATGCATTTCCTACAGTAGCACGCGCTAGCATTATACACTTAATGCGCGCTATACATCCTCATCTGAAACTTCACGAGCCCTATAGCGTACGCTACCCCTTATATATTGCGTACGCTAATGAATTTCTTTTCTAAAAACCTGAAGGTCCAATAGCCTATTCTTTTACCTTCTAACGTACGCTATGCTTCAATAGCGCACGCTACGTGTCGGTCCTGCACTTAAATTACATACAGTCGGCCGATCCCCTTTCAAAATCTCATCAACACTAAAAACTCCAGCGCAAAATTCTCCAAAAATTCATCTCCTTCCGCGAAATTACTCCAAATTTCTTCTATATCGATGGCAAGCGGATCGAGAGTACCGATGAAGAAACAATATAAAAGCGCAAAACAGACTCGTGAACCCAAATTCGATTCGTCGATCTTCATTTTCGCTGCCGCATTCAAGGTATACTCCGACAATCTTCCGCAAAAACACGTAACGGAATGCTATTTCTTTAATCTTCAAAGTCCAGAAAGAGTTGGTGTTGCTATTCGTGAGTTATTTGGTCCACTGGGCATTGAAAAAATTGTTGAATGCTCGGTTTTGTAGGTATATATTAAATGTTTTGACATCATCAAAAAGGGGGAGATTGTTGGACACAGTATTTTGATGATGATCGCTTTCAAAACATTTAACGAAATTCAACTATTCGACTTGATTCATTGAAGACAAACTCAACGTCTAGTGCACGCTACACCCACGTAGTAGCGCACGGTATCGAGAAGTTACCTGTAGTCAGAAAGTCACCTGCAGAGAGCTTGAAAACTCACCTGATGTTTTAGCGCACGCAAGCTTCAATTATTAGCGCACGCTAGTTGATCAAATTAGCGCACGCAACAAAGTGTCTAGCGCATGCTATTGGTTTCTTTGTTAAACAAGGTAATAAGGACAGTGAGGTCTGGACTGAAAAAGGAACAACATTACCACACGCTAAGAAGGAAATTTGCGCACACTATGAAAAGGCTTAACGCACGCTAAGGGACATAAATTATGCATGCTATCTGTTCGTGTATTCAAGACCGAAAGTTCTGGAGTTTAAATGAAGCATCAGGTAACGCACGCTATACTGAAGACTAACGCATGCTACCTGGAGATACTTAGCGCATGCTATCTATTACATGTTAGTGCACACTAACTGTTCAAAATCATACCGTTAGTCCTTCAACCGTTGGAACAACAAAGTCAACAAAGAAATCATGGAAAATATGGAAAGAAAATATTGACTACCTAGCGCACACTAAGGATGTTCATTAGCGCACGCTAAGTTCAAAATCTATCCGTTGGAGAAGAACGTTGAAGACAAAGCCGTATTATTATTCAATGTCAAAATAAAGTAAGTTGACCAAATTATCAACGCATGCTAAAAGGAATGTCTAGCGTATGCTAGACATGTTATATTACCGTTGGAACAGTTTGAAGACAGTTCAGTTCATCAAAGTCAGACAACGATAGCGCACACTACAAAAAAATATTAGTGCACGCTAATAGTACCAGTTTTTAGCATATCAAGAGGGACTGAACACTATAAATACCCATGCCATTGGGTATCTCAAGACACACAACTTCAAGCATAAAAATGCACTTGAGCTCAGATTATTGCTATTAATTTCATTCTAAGTTGTGACGATAAAAAATACGAGTGTTGTTCACATATTGTATTATCTTATATACTTCATATCTTCTTTGATTGTTGTGAGTGTTGCATCACTCCTTCACGAGCTAGAGAGAAATGAATCAAGAGGTCTTAATCCGGTGTTATCAGGATCTTTGATCCGACATTGTTAGGATTATACACTGACGATCGTAACTGCGGATTATCTAGTTCCTATAAAACACTAGATAAGAAAATTTATATTGAGTATTTGGTTGTGCTTGGACCAGTCGAAGACAAGCGTTGTAACGGTTGTGCCCGGACCTCTAGAAGATGAGGCAAAGTTGTGTGTGGTTTTTCTTGAGGCAATAGAAAAAGAAACGAAGAGAGGACGTAGGCAAGTTGCCGAACCTCTATACATCGTTGTGTCTTTTACTTTCTGCATAATTTATTTTTCCTTCTCGAGAAAGTTTAATTATCCGCAATACCACTATTCAACCCCCCTTCTAGTGGTACATTTATATTTTCAGTTGGTATCGGAGCGGGTCTCTTTTTAAAAGTTTAAACACCCAAGAGAAAAATGGCTCTATTGGGTCAAATCAAAGGAAATGCCCTCAACCGTCCTCCTTTCTTTGATGGCTCCAACTTCATGACTTAGAAAAAGAAGATGGCTATATTCATTCAAGATTATGACATTGAAATCTGGAAAGTCATGGTTCTTGGTCCAAAAATCGCCAAGAAGGAATATGGGTCGCTGAAAAATTTCAATGAATTCAACGACGAAGATTGGAAGAACACGCACATTAACTCTCGTGATACTCAACTCCTGTACTGTGCTCATAATTATGAAGAACTTAACAAGATATCATCTTACGAAAGCGCGAAAGAAATCTGGGAAATTCTTGAGGTAACTCGTGAAGGAACCACTCAGGTCAAGGAGACCAAGATCAACATGCTACTTCATGATTATGAACTCTTTTCCATGAAGAATGATGAAACAATCACTAATATACTGGATCACTTTTCAGCTATAACCAACGGCCTTGCATCCTTTGGAAGACCTATATCAAGTAGCGACAGGACTAAGAAAATTCTTCGCTCATTGCTGCGTGAATGGGATGCCACGGTTACTAAAATCATGGAATCCAAAGATCTCAACAAGATTGAATTTAGCATCCTCATCGGGTCACTCATCAACTATTAGGTCGTTCTCAAATCGAGAGGATCCAAACCAAAGCCTCGCGGAAAAGTTGTCGCGTTCAACGTTGATAGAGATATTTAGGAAGAAGTTATGGAAGATGAAGATGACGAGTAACTCGCTCTTTACGCCAAGAATTTTAGAAGATACAAAAACTTAATTCAAAAAAGGCGGAGCTTCCTTGGTCGGGATCGTAAGACGGAACAATAGAAAAATGCTTATGTTCCTACAAAGAAGTTCGACAATAATTTTCGAAAATGCGTTCAAGCCAGTCAATACGCCAAAGAATGCCGAGGATCTACTTCCAAGCCTAAAATCGAAAGATTCAAAAAGAAGGAAGTCCTAATTGCTTCATGGAGTGATGACGAGGAGGAGATTGTAAGATTCCTAAATGCAAATCTCGCATTCATAGCTCTCGACTCAGAAAATGCTATCGAGGTAAGTTCTAAACTCAATGATGATGAATATGATTCATTTGATTTTTGTGACTCACAAGAAGTTAATCATGACGATGAGCTATTAAGCGCGTTTGAATCCTTAAATATGGAATATGATGAAATGGTTAAATTAAATATGGCTTTAAAGTGGAAAATTAAATCTTTAGAACTCAAAAATTCTACTCTTCAAAATAAAGGCAAAAATATTGAAATAGACCATACCTTATGCCTTGAGAAAGAAAATATTTTGAAATTCGAGTTGACAAAAACTCAAAAGGAATTGAAATATATAATGGATAAATTTACTCTCAGAAATGAGAAGTTCGTAAAGCTTTTATCTATTTAAAAATCCCCGTTGTTAAAACATGGTCTTGGTTTTGATCCGTTTAAAAGAGAACAATCTCTTATAAATCTTGACAAGATAAAGAATACAGAAACCGAAAATGTTTTAAGTCCACGTGCCCTATCTTAAAATTCAAACGTTTTATCCTTTAATGGGTTTAAAGACACATTGACTTTATTGCCTCAAATAGCGCGAGTTTAAATATTACAAAACCACTGTTTCGTGCAATGAGGGAAGACGAACTGTCAGAAGTGGGACCAGTTATCATTTAAAAAATAGATGGATAAGACGTGCTAGTTACTCTGAATCCATCATGTACGTTCTTTTAAAAGACGGTTGCCATCCCTTAAATCTGACCATTCACTGTACAAACCCTAATATTCCCTGCACCTTATAAAAGGACTGTATTTTTCTCCCTTAGACTCTTTATGCTTCACCACATTAAACGAGTCTTAAGCAAAACAGTTTACATATTTTCTACATTCTCTGCATTTCTTAGTGCGATTATCTATTACTTCACACTCTATTCTTCTGCAAAAATGTCAACCTCTCAGACTTCATCCCTATTACTGAAGAAGAAGGAATCAATCATCGACGGCCGCATCTTCGCCAGATTCGTGGTTTTGGAGAGAATCAATCTCGAATGAGAAGATGAAGCCAAAATGGAGATGGTCGTTTCAAGGGTGAGACAGCAAAGGCTTTACCGCCTTGCTAGGCATCATGCTGAGTTGTATGATGAACACATTATTGAAGAATTCTACTTGGACGCCTCGTTCAAGTACTCATCTAAAGGGAGAGGAGGTGAGATTTCTGATATCATTACAACAATTCAAGGGATTGAGGTCTCTGTGAACAGAGAACTATTGGAGAATCTGTACAGGCTACCATCCGATGGCATGATAATGGAAGAATTGGGGACCTTCGGATTGGAAAGTTTTCCAACAGCCCACTGGAGGTTGTTTACTGGCAATGAGTCGGCTCGGAATGTCCACCCATATTGCCACAAGTAATATTTCACACTGCCATATATCTATCTTGATGACTTCTGTTGCCGGGTGGTTGAGAACCGAACATGCGCTTTTGAAATTTGCAACCTACACTTTAGGATGATGGTGGCGATCATGTCCTGCGAGAAGGTTAACTGGTGTCAAATTTTGATGAAGAGGATTCAGGAAGAGGCTGCCAAACCTAAAACTGCAAATAAATCATTTGGCCTAATCCTGAACTACATCCTGACCTATTGCGGAGTAAAACAATCTGCCGATGCCAAGAAGATTGGCACAAGTAAATTTATTGGTGGGGTCAAGCCCCATGTGTTCAACAAATCCGCGTTGATGGCAAACAAGCCCCTTGCCCGACGTATGCCTATCTCCAGTGACTCGAGGGACGTTACTGTTAGAGCTTCAAGCGAGGAGAATATGAGGAAAAAAAGTGCCCCCGACAGCCAGTCACCTCATGTTGTCGAGAAGAAGAAGAAAACGACCAAGAAATCTTCAAAGGCTGAGACTACAGTAACTACATCGGTTGCTGTAGAGGCCCCCTCTGTTCCTGTCGCTGAACCAATCCCACATGGGCAACCCTTATAGAAGAAGCAGTTGCTGCTGAAACAACAGATCCTAAGCCTGTGGCGGCTATGACGGATGACGAACTACTTACCAAGTTGGAAGGATTCCGCGAGTCGGCTGCAACTTAGGAGCCAAAAGCCGTCACTCCTAACAGGGTCCCTATCCTATACGGAGTTCCTATTCCCACAGGGTACCATCCCCTGTTTGGGATCCCTCTCCACAAAAGGCTCCCATACCTGTTGAGGACCCCATCCGGACGACAGACCGAACTACTGTATGGAGTCCCTCCCCAAATGACATTA
Organism: Orobanche coerulescens; assembly: GCA_033398695.1. NCBI lineage: Eukaryota > Viridiplantae > Streptophyta > Magnoliopsida > Lamiales > Orobanchaceae > Orobanche > Orobanche coerulescens. Next base: position 64,704,366 of record CM065810.1, on the reverse strand, counting down.
TAAATAATACCTGATGTTTTAGCGCACGCAAGCTTCAATTATTAGCGCACGCTAGTTGATAAAATTATCGCACCCAACAAAGTGTCTAGCGCACGCTATCGGTTTCTTGGTTAAACAAGGCAATAAGGACAATGAGGTCTGGACTGAAAAAGGAACAACATTAGCACACGCTAAGAAGGAAATTTCCGCATGCTATGAAGAGGCATAACGCACGCTAAGGGGCATAAATTTCACACACTACCTATTAGTGTATTCAAGACATAAAGGTCTGGAGTTTAAATGAAGCAACAGATAACGCACGTTATACTGAAGACTAACGCATGCTACCTGGAGATACTTAGCGCACGCTATCTATTACATGTTAGTGCATGCTAACTATTCAAAATCCTACCGTTAGTCATTCAATCGTCGGAACAACAAAGTCAACAAAGAAATCACGGAAAATATGGAAAGCAAATCTTGACTACCTAGCGCATGCTAAGGAAGTTCATTAGCGCATGCTAAGTTCAAATCTATCCGCTGGAGAAGAATGTTGGAGACAAAGCCATATTATTATTCAAAGTCAAAATAAAGTAAGTTGACCAAATTGTCAACGCACACTAAAAGGAATGTCTAGCGTACGCTAGTCATGTTATATTACCGTTGGAACAGTTTGAAGACAGTTTAGTTCATCAAAGTCAGACAACGATAGCGCACGCTACAAAGAAATATTAGCGCACGCTAATAGTACCAGTTTTTAGCATATCAAGAGGGACTGAACACTATAAATACCCATGCCATTGGGTATCTCAAGACACACAACTTCCAGTGTGTTTGTAGATATATATATATATATATATTTGATAGCCTCTAAGTTATAATGTGGATGTTACCACTAGTTTTCCTCTCCGTAACATTATATGCACTTCACTGTTTTTTTATATAGTTAATGTGATGAATATAATATAATGCAACTTTCTCAATGTGTAGTATCTAATGTTTCTCTTTTGGGAGGCATCACTATTTGTTTAGCTCACACGTTATTCATTTGGGGACATGTTTATTTTGCGTCGGACATTGGATTTATAAAATAGCAAATTGTTCGAGATTCTTTGGTGAATGTCCCGATAGCTTTGTAGTAAATGTTTTGCGTCAATGTATCTGATTCTTTTATTTTGATTTGTATATGAACCTGAGATGAGCACTGTAGTAAGTTCAAATTTTACAAGGGAAAAGTGAAAGATTACCATCAGTAGTATCAAAAGATTGAAATCAGATGGGGGTGGTGTATGTTTACAGAATGGTTAGTTGTTGCTTAATACTCCACCCCAAAATGGGGACCAGTGATAGATTTCTTCAGCGCCTTGCTAATTTATTTCCCCCAAAAGAAGTATGTCAGTCTAGTGGGGAAGTAAGATGTAAAGTTGAAAAGAAATTTGATTCTAAATCCTACTCTCCGCAACTTCAAAATATAATAATATATATATTTACTTCTTCAAATGTTTGTCCTGTAGCGAATTTTTTAAATTGACAAAAAATTCAATATTATTGTAGGTATCTCCACAACATGTTGAAATTGTTGGGTAGATACGAGAAATATGGATTGATGTGCCCACTCACCATTCAAAGCACAGGCAATAATAAGCAAGACATAGCAGCATACGTTAGGACAAGAATTACAGCAGGAGATTTTGATTGTTTCCTTGCACCGTACTTTGCCGAGTAAGTAACACTAGTTTAAGTGAAATAGAAAAACTTCAGTTTTTCTAGTGCTTCTCAAAAGATTCATTATGTTTATTTTGTTTCCTGCTTTACTTTCTCCCTTGCTAAACTCTACTTTTTATGTTTATTACAGGGATCATTGGCAATTGATTGTTCTTTGCCCGAAACAGAATGTCGTCGCCTGGTTATGCTCCATAGGGAGAAAGCCCAAGAAGGACTTGATCAACAAGATTGAGACGTATGAGTTGAATAAAAAATCTTTTTATAGTGTTGTGTGCCTATTTTGAAATAAATTTTTTATTTATTATGTCATAGAGCGTTTGATGCATATCAAGTTATTAAGGGCAAGCACACTTACAAATTAAAGAAGCCCACATGGGTTTTTCCAAAGGTAAATTTTCTAACATGTTTACTTTTTATACTTATTTAAGTTAAGGCATTAAATATTTATAATCATAATTGTTCATTTTACTTTTTTTTGCAAGTGTCACAAGCAAATTGGAGGTTCGGCATGTGGGTACTTTGTTATGAGGTATATGCTGGAGATCATCACATTAGACATCGTCGACTCATTCGAAAAGGTACTTTATTGTGTACAACCCACTATTTTTATTTTGGTGTATTAAAACAGAACCCCCCCATCCCCCACCCTACTTCTTCTCTGTACAACCCAATAGTTGTTGACAATAAAAGAAGGAAAAATGGCAAAATATCAGTTGTTAAAAATCAAAGACATTAAAAATAATTATGGATATTTGATCAAATGGTGGCCTCAGACATTTGATATGGAAGAGCCTTATTTGAAGGATGATATTGATGATGTACGAAGACGTTGGACTCAATATTTTCTGGATTTTACATCTTTATTCAAGTAGTAAGAGAGGAATATGGGAACCGGGTATATAGGGATTTGATGATGTACTGATTGCATATTTATACTAAATATACTGATTATAAACATTGTTACTACTTATAATTTATCTTCTAATTGTTTCTTTATCAATAATCAATATATATCATGTTATATATAGTTTTATATCACTGATTATAATAAGCTACCAACTGTATATTCTGACTATCAGTGTGTAATCATATATCAAATTTGGGTGTGTTGCATTAAGATGAAGAATAGTGAATTAGCTATGCATTTTTAAATTATTATAGACTTTAATTTATGTGCTGAATTTAGTTGTTTTATCATTTATGACTGTAATATCCGTGTTTTCTATTTTTAGTAATTTCTATTTTAGTGTATATTCGTTTCGGACAACTCGCTTGACACTGGTTTGGATTTCTGAATCTATTTTGTTCTTGGAGTGTCTCCATTTGGACGAGTCTCGATGATGTTTTTACGTAATTTCATATTGAGTTATATTTTGTTGCATGTGTATCCGATTTTCGCTAAACTCGTTCGATTTCGTCATTTTCCTATTTTCATGAGTTCGTATGGTTGAGTAGAGCATGTTGTGAGTTTCGGATTGTTAATCCGACGTTGTATCGTGATTTTACGGATGTTTGGGCCGTTTTTGTAATTTCCTATAAGTTTAGGGAATTTGTTCCTTGTTCGGTTTTGATCGTGTATCTCGGACCGTTTTGGGTTACTGGTTATTGTTTCTCGTTGTGTGTATTTTCCTCGGACTGTTGGTTCGGCATATCGTGTTTTTATGATCGTCTTTTTCGTTCTTGGTAGCGTTGTTTTCTGTCCAGAATGCTGTCTGTCAGGACCTGTGCAAAACGGCGCAAGACCCGCGGCATTTTGCGCCGTGTCGCCCAGGGGGTCGATCACTGTCCGAGAAACGGCGCAAGACCCGCGGCATTCTGCGCCGGGTCTGTGCGCCGTGTTGCCCAGTGGTGCCCGCTGACTTGCGAAACGACGCAAGACCCGCGGCATTTTGTGCCGTGTCTGTGCGCCGTGTCGCACAGGGGTCGCCCGCTGACCAGCAACACGGCGCTGAACACGACGCTATTTGGACCGTTTCTTGCGCCGTGTTCTGTCCAGTATATAAAGGACATACGGGTGTTTTTAACCCCATTTCTCATTTCTCTTCCGTCTCTCCACCCCCTCATCGCGTTTTTGGGTGATTTCAACCGGATATTGCATTCTTTCATCTTGTAACTCGGAATTGGGCATCCTATCATGAATCAATCATCTTCCTTCCACCATTCCATCGTTGAATTGAGGTATTTGGTCATTATACCTAATTTTAGGGTTCTTGGCTATAATTCACTTTTCCTTTCGTTTTTGCTACGATTGATGATGAATATTTGTTGGGTAATCGTGGTGTTATGTTTTCCTAGAACTTTAGCGGATAAATTCCAAGTTTTTCCCCTTCGTTGATCGAACTTGAACTTTATGCCTCAATAGTGTTCGGCGGATTGTCCCTTAGGATAGAACATCGATTAATTCGTGATTTCTCAGTGGAATTGTAGTTGATTGAGTCTCTATTGTTGTTAGGACCAGATTTGTGAAGATTGTTCGGACCGAAACCTTTCCTTTCGCCGTTTTCCTTCACGTCGTGTTATCCAAGGCAAGTACATGTATTACATTTCGTTATGTATGTTGTGATTTTCGAAATGAATGATGAACTGTGATTTTTGGGTGCGTGAGTGGTGTTCCTTCCACCCGGAGTGTCCGACGGGATGTCTGGGGGTCGATACTAAGGGGTACGGCCGTGGAAGGGAACTTGTGTGCGTGTGTGATTGAACTTCCACCCGGAGTGTCCGACGGGATGTCTGGGGGTCGATACTAAGGGGTACGGCCGCGGAAGTGGTATCCCACCCGGAGTGTTCGACGGGATGTCTGGGGGTCGATACTAAGGGGTACGGCCACGGGATACCAGTTGTGATTTTGTGATATCGTGATGATTGGAACTGATTTGATTGCCAATGTAGTATTCCGGAATATATATATGGCAAATGACTTATGTTTGGGATGATTGTGTAAAACCGTATTTTGTATATAATGTTGTGTAATTGTGTACTTGCACTAGCTATTCGAATGCTAATCCCTTAAATGAGGGAAATGCGTCTTATGCATTTCAGGTACCGGGAGAGCTGAGGAGCAGACACGGGGCACGCACGCGAAGGATGGGATGGCTTGATGATAGTGGCTCGAGTCTGTATTGTTTTTTTTTTATGTTTTGTCATTGCATTTGTCGAGTGTTGGAGTTAAACTGCTTATTTCTGAACTTGGTTTAAGTTCCCCGCGTGGGCAATGAATTGACATTTACATTATGTTTCATGTACTCCGTTGAAATGTTTTGGCCGAGGCCACGGCCCTATTTACTTTTGAGTGCATCTTTTGGGGTTTTCATTGTGGTTATGTGTCATGTGTTAGCCTGGTAGACCTCACGAGGGTTCTACGGCGTGTAATGTCCCATTTGTGAATTGGGGTGTTACATTCATGGTATCGGAGCTTAGGTTTTGAATACCTAGGCTGTCGGTTAATTTTTGGGTCTGTTAGTTGCGTCATTAGAGTCAGTCGTTGAGCCTAATATCATCATGTTACCGTCTTTTCGTGCTACCCGTGGCTGTAAGTCTTCTCAAACTCTAATATTCTGTATTCGTTTTCTTGCGTTGTTCGGAATTGAGAATTATGATTACCATCCTTGTAAATTGTGAATCTTTCTGATCTTGTTCTTTTCGTATTTTCTTCAGTATGTTGAGAGGTCGTGGTAGACCAGCTAGGGGACGCGGCCGAGGCCGTGGGCGGGGTGCTGATAATGAAGAGGGCTCACTTTCTCAGTCCTCTGCAGACTCAGCCTCTCACTCAGTGCCGTCGGGTAATAATGCCGACGCCGGGGCTACTGCCGTACTTCAGCAGTTAGTAGCCTAGCTTGCCCAGATAGCTCAGGGTGGACGCCAGAATCCGCCCCCGACACCTGAAGAGGAAGCTAGTAAGTGGCTTCAGACGGTGACTAAGATGCACCCTCCTCGTTTCTCCGGATCTTCTGACTCTCTCGGTTGGGAGAATTGGCTCTTTCAGTTGTCCAGGACCTTTGATGCCGTAGCTTGTCCCGAAGACAGGAGGGTACATATTGCCCAGTACCTCCTGGATAAGGAAGCTGCGGAGTGGTGGGAGGCCGTTGCACCCAGAGATCGTCGGGCCACTTGGGAGGAGTTCAGGGCTACTATGGAAGCAGAATATTGTCCACCGCCAGTTAAGGAGCGCAGAATTGTGGAGTTTTTCACCGCTACACCTCAGGATGTGCCGATTTCTCAAGCCATTATTTCCTACAATCAGCAGTTGGGTTTTGTGAGAGATCAGGTGAGGACGGAGGCTGATAAAATCCGTTACTTCAATATGCGCATGAAGCCACATATCAGGCAGAGTATGGCACCGCTCATGTGTGTCACCTTGAAGGAATACCAGGATCGCGCTCTGGCGATCGAGATGGCTGTCCCGGAATCAGAGTCGGTTTCGGAAGCTAAGAAGCAGAAGACCACTGGCGGGTTCTCGGCCGGTAAAGGTGGTCAGTTTTCGAGGTCTCGTTCTGTTCCTACACCCGGGAAGAGACCGTTTCAGCAGGCTGGGGGATCTCAGGGTAATCGTTCAGTCCAGTCCGTTGCTTCTGGTGGCAGGGTTTGTTTTAACTGCAACCAATATGAGCATTTGATGAAGGATTGCCCTTCTCCTCCAGTTACTTGTTTTACTTGCGGGCAGACCGGGCATCGGGCAGCCCATTGTGAGAGGGCCACCAGGGCCGCTAGAGTCCCGACTACCACCGCCGATCAGAGGGAGCACAGCATTCCAGTTACTCATGTTCCGCAGGGTTCGGGCCGTGGTAGGGGTCGGGGTCAGCCGGATCGCCGTACAGCGTCGAGTTCGGGTTCAGTTCACCCCCGATTGTATCAGATGAGGCGTACAGAGGAGACAGACGTTCCAGTGGCGTCAGGTACCACTCAGATCCTTACTCATCCAGTTTCAGTGCTTTTTGATTCGGGTGCTACCCATTCCTTTATTGCTTCGGATTGTGTGAGTCGTATTGGTTTTGACTGCTTGTTTGAGTGTGAGCCGTTTGTAGTGGGTACACCCAGCGGGGATCGTATGGTTGGGGACCGGGAAGTTAGGGATTGCCCAGTGAGGATCGGGAGCCGGGATTGGCCCTCGAATCTCATTGTTATAGACCTTAAGGGTGAGGATTTGATCCTCGGGGACGATTGGTTGGATCGTCACGGTGCTATCATGAGCTATCGGACTCGTACCATCTCGATAGTTGCCTAGGATGGCACCGAGCATACTCTCGTCGTTTGTAAGCTGGGTAAATCGGGGAGTGTGATTAGCGCCTTGAAGGCGATGAAACTTCTGAACCAGGGTTGTGTCGGCTACTGGTGTTTCGCTCTGCAGGCGGAAGATGGTGGGGTTGACATATCGTCGATTCCAGTTGTTAGCGAGTATCCCGACGTATTTCCGAATGACTTGCCGGGATTACCACCGCTTCGAGAGGTGGAGTTTCCTATTGATCTTGAGCCGAATGCGGCCCCTATTTCTCGAGCACCGTACCGTATGGCGCCGTCGGAGATGCTAGAGTTGAAGAATCAGTTGGGAGAGTTGTTAGATAAAGGGTATATTCGACCGAGCGCATCACCTTGGGGTGCGCCTGTACTTTTTGTTAAGAAGAAGGATGGGTCGCTTCGTTTATGCATCGATTATCGAGAATTAAACAAGTTGACCATCAAAAATAAATACCCTTTGCCCCGGATTGACGACTTGTTTGATCGGCTTCAGGGCGACAGTCTTTTCGAAGATTGACTTGCGATCGGGCTACTACCAGTTGAGGATTCGGGACAGTGATATACCGAAAGCTGCCTTTCGGACGAGATATGGACATTACGAGTTTGTGGTTATGCCTTTCGGGCTAACCAATGCCCCAGCAGTGTTCATGCAGTTGATGAACAAAGTTTTTATTGAGTATCTGGACAAATTCGTAGTCGTCTTTATCGATGATATCCTTATCTATTCACGGAGTCGGGAGGAGCACGCCTTACATCTCTGGATTGTATTAGACATTTTGAGAGCCGAGCAGTTGTATGCGAAGTTCTCTAAGTGTGAGTTTTGGCTCGAGGAAGTGATGTTCCTCGGGCATGTGATTTCAGCAGAAGGAGTTCGGGTAGATCCGCAGAAGATAGAGGCAGTGATGGCTTGGGAGCCGCCTAAGAATGTGAAGGAGGTGAGGAGTTTTCTGGGTCTTGCCGGCTATTACCGTCGATTTGGTGAGGGATTTTCTAAGATTGCTAAACCGCTCACTCAGTTGCTCCAGAAGACTCAGAAATTCGAGTGGACCGCAGACAGACAGAGTAGTTTTGACGAGTTGAAGAGACGATTAACTACCGCACCCGTGTTAGCATTGCCTCAGGGGAACGAAGATTTTGTGGTATATAGTGATGCTTCGGGCCTCGGGCTCGGATGTGTTTTGATGCAGAGAGATAGAGTCATTGCTTATGCGTCCCTTGATTGAAACCTTACGAGGTGAATTATCCCACGCACGATTTGGAGTTAGCTGCGGTCGTTTTCGCCTTAAAGATCTGGAGGCATTATCTTTATGGGTCGTCTTGTAAGATTTTACGGATCACAAGAGCTTGAAGTATATCTTGATCGAAAGAATTGAATATGAGACAGCGTAGGTGGTTGGAACTAATTAAAGATTACGACCTCGAGATACTTTACCATCCGGGTAAGGCTAACGTAGTGGCCGATGCGTTGAGCCGAAAGCCAATGGCGTTGCAGATGTTAGAGGTACTTACACCACAGAGTAGGATCCAGCGGGATTTTATTTGTCAGGATATCGAGGTTTGGGTTCATAGAGTTCAGGGTCAGTTATGTGCGTTGGAGATCGCTTCGTCCTTGACTGATGATATCAAGGCGAAGCAGTATGACGATCCGTTTTTGGTCCAGTTGAGGGAGGATGTGAAGAAGGGGAAAGCCCCCGGATTTGTGGTTCACGATGATGGAGTTTTGAGATTTCGCGGTAGACTATGCGTACCGAGTGTTGTTGAGCTGAGACAGAAGATCTTGAGTGAAGCTCATGCCACGCCTTACTCCATACATCCTGGTACGAGTAAAATGTACAAGGATGTGAGGAGTAACTACTGGTGGAGTAATTTGAAGACAGACGTTAGCGAGTTTGTGTCGAGGTGTTTGACCTGTCAGCAGGTTAAGATCGAGCATCAGCGACCCGCGGGGCTTTTACGACCACTTCCTATCTCGGAGTGGAAATGGGAGGATATTTCTATGGATTTCATTACCGGTATGCCTAAGACTCGGACTGGGATGAACATGATTTGGGTCATTGTCAATCGACTAACCAAATCGGCTCATTTTATGGGTATTAAGGACACTTGGGGTCCAGAGAGACTTGCACGAGTGTTTGTTGCGGAGATCGTGAGGTTACATGGGACCCCTAAGAGTATTATTTCGGATCGTGATGGCCGATTCATATCACAGTTTTGGCAGTCCGTTCATAGAGCTTTGGGAACCGAGCTGAGACTTAGTACATCCTACCACCCTCAGACAGACGGACAGTCTGAGCGGACGATACAGACACTGGAGGACATGTTGAGAGCCTGTGCTTTAGATTGGAAGGATGATTGGGAGTTGCACTTGCCATTGATCGAGTTCACGTACAACAATAGTTGGCACGCCTCGACCAAGATGGCACCATTCGAGGCATTGTATGGGAGGAGGTGTAGATCGCCGTTGTGTTGGGACGATACATCCGAGCTGATTGGTACAGAGCCTGATATGGTAGTTGAGACGAGGGAGAAGATTGCTCTCATTCGCGGTAGGTTGGTGACGGCCCAGAGCCGGCAGAAGTCTTATGCCGATACACGTCGCCGGCCGTTAGAGTTTGAGGTGGGAGACCATGTGTTGCTTAAGGTGTCGCCGACACGGGGAGTTTACCGCTTCGGTCGGAAGGGTAAACTTAGTTCGAGATTTATTGGGCCGTTCGAGATCCTAGAGAGAGTCGGAGAGCTCGCATATCGGTTAGGTTTGCCGCCGTCCCTGAGTCACGTGCATAACGTATTTCATGTTTCCCAGCTTAGGAAGTACGTACCAGACCCTAGCCATATTATTGATTTTGGAGAGATCGAGTTGGGGCCCGACATTACCTTCGAGGAGAGGCCGATTCAGATCTTAGAACGTCGGGTGAAGCAACTCAGGCACAAAACCATTCCTTTGGTTAAAGTGCAGTGGTCGAGGCATGGATCCGAGGAAGCCACGTGGGAAACGGAGGAGAGTATGAGGACGAGATACCCCGAGTTATTCGTGTTGTAAGTTTCGGGACGAAACTTATTTTTAGGGGGAGATAATGTAATATCCGCGTTTTCTATTTTTAGTAATTTCTATTTTTAGTGTATATTCGTTTCGGACAACTCGCTTGGCACTGTTTTGGATTTATGAATCTATTTTGTTCTTGGAGTGTCTCCATTTGGACGAGTCTCGATGATGTTTTTACGTAATTTCATATTGAGTTATATTTTGTCGCATGTGTATCCGATTTTCGCTAAACTCGTTCGATTTCGTCATTTTCCTATTTTCATGAGTTCGTATGGTTGAGTAGAGCATGTTGTGAGTTTCGGATTGTTAATCCGATGTTGTATCGTGATTTTACGGATGTTTGGGCCGTTTTTGTAATTTCCTATAAGTTTAGGGAATTTGTTCCTTGTTCGGTTTTGATCGTGTATCTCGGACTGTTTTGGGTTACTGGTTATTGTTTCTCGTTGTGTGTATTTTCCTCGGACTGTTGGGTCGGCATATCGTGTTTTGGTGATCGTCTTTTTCGTTCTTGGTAGCGTTGTTTTACGTCCCGAATCTTTGCAGTCGGGACACATGCAAAAGCAGCGCAAGACCCGCGGCATTTTGCGCCGTGTGCATGCGCCGTGTCGCCTGTGGGTCGATCATCGTCCGAGCAGTGCAAGACCCGCGGCATTCTGCGCCGGGTCTGTGCGCCGTGTTGCCCAGTGGTGCCCGCTGACTTGCGAAACGGCGCAAGACCCGCGACATTTTGCGCCGTGTCGCACAGGGGTCGCCCGCTGACCAGCAACACGGCGCTGAACACGGCGCTATTTGGACCGTTTCTTGCGCCGTGTTCTGTCCAGTATATAAAGGACAGACGGGTGTTTTTAACCCCATTTCTCATTTCTCTTCCGTCTCTCCACCCCCTCATCGCGTTTTTGGGCGATTTCAACCGGATAGTGCATTCTTTCATCTTGTAACTCGGAATTGGGCATCCTATCACGAATCAATCATCTTCCTTCCACCATTCCATCGTTGAATTGAGGTATTTGGTCATTATACCTAATTTTAGGGTTCTTGGCTATAATTCACTTTTCCTTTCGTTTTTGCTACGATTGATGATGAATATTTGTTGGGTAATCGTGGTGTTATGTTTTCCTAGAACTTTAGCGGATAAATTCCAAGTTTTTCCCCTTCGTTGATCGAACTTGAACTTTATGCCTCAATAGTGTTCGGCGGATTGTCCCTTAGGATAGAACATCGATTAATTCGTGATTTCTCAGTGGAATTGTAGTTGATTGAGTCTCTATTGTTGTTAGGACCAGATTTGTGAAGATTGTTCGGACCGAAACCTTTCCTTTCGCCGTTTGCCTTCACGTCGTGTTATCCAAGGCAAGTACATGTATTACATTTCGTTATGTATGTTGTGATTTTCGAAATGAATGATGAATTGTGATTTTTGGGTGCGTGAGTGGTGTTCCTTCCACCCGGAGTGTCCGACGGGATGTCTGGGGGTTGATACTAAGGGGTACGGCCGTGGAAGGGAACTTGTGTGCGTGTGTGATTGAACTTCCACCCGGAGTGTCCGACGGGATGTCTGGGGGTCGATACTAAGGGGTACGGCCGCGGAAGTGGTATCCCACCCGGAGTGTTCGACGGGATGTCTGGGGGTCGATACTAAGGGGTACGGCCACGTGATACCAGTTGTGATTTTGTGATATCGTGATGATTGGTACTGATTTGATTGCCAATGTAGTATTCCAGAATATATATATGGCAAATGACTTATGTTTGGGATGATTGTGTAAAACCGTATTTTGTATATAATGTTGTGTAATTGTGTACTTGCACTAGCTATTCGAATGCTAACCCCTTAAATGGGGAAAATGCGTCTTATGCATTTCAGGTACCGGGAGAGCTGAGGAGCAGGCACGGGGCACGCACGCGAAGGATGGGATGGCTTGATGATAGTGGCTCGAGTCTGTATTGTTTTTTTTTTATGTTTTGTCATTGCATTTGTCGAGTGTTGGAGTTAAACTGCTTATTTCTGAACTTGGTTTAAGTCCCCTGCGTGGGCAATGAATTGACATTTACATTATGTTTCATGTACTCCGTTGAAATGTTTTGGCCGAGGCCACGGCCCTATTTACTTTTGAGTGCATCTTTTGGGGTTTTCATTGTGGTTATGTGTCATGTGTTAGCCTGGTAGACCTCACGAGGGTTCTACGGCGTGTAATGTCCCATTTGTGAATTGGGGTGTTACAATGACAATAGATTTGCTTATGATTGTCTTATTGTCTATAAATTTATAATGTTTTACATTATAGACCATGTATAAATGTATATTTGTTCAGTTTTTTGGAGCATGCATTTTTTTTAATTATTGATATTGTGAAAGAATATTTATCATATATGACAAATGATCAGATAAATATATCATTTGATATTTTCCCACATTTCGGGATTTGGGACTCTCGAAGTCCCAAACGGGACCGGGATCGGGACCATAAATTTGACGATTTTCTAAATCGGGACTTCGGGACTTCGGGACGAGTACCCGGTCCCCTCCCGATTCTCAGCCCTAAAAGACTATTTTCAGGAGGAATACAATAAACTTAAGTTCATAAGTTATCTGCATTGTTATATGATTTTGACATATCCCTATACAACCAAACTACCCAACATTTGCTGCCATGATTTGATGTTATTTTCTAATGACTTGTGTATCTGCTTCACTGAGGATATTCAGATAGATAAATAACTTCATCTTCTGTATTCTGAAAACTCAAGTCCTCAAATCTGTTTGAGAACAAATATCAATAATTTTTTTTTAATTATTGATATTGTGAAAGAATATTTATCATATATGACAAATGATCAGATAAATATATCATTTGATAAATATGCAATGTTTTTGATATAGACATAAATCACCTACTATATAACACACACACATGGGATAATGCGGGTAAGATGGTAATAATTAATCGATTAATGTGCTCATTTCATTTTCGAGTATGGATTGCATTATGCTGACGTTATATCTTGTGTCATTGTGACAGGTCAGAAGAACTATATCTAAGAATGTCAGCAAGTAGATATCAAAATGATGGAAGAGGGGTTTTTGTGCTGAGTTTCTCGTCAAGAGGTCCATCAATAGTATATGAAGATCACATAAGTGTGAGTTTCTTTCTTTTCCGTTCTTCTGGTGTTTATCCTGCTTCATTTGTTTTCGTACTTATGTTTCATATAATTTTTATATGTTAACTTGTTTGCCATGGACTGTGCTGTCAGGTTTGAACTTCGTACAATAAAATGCGGAAGGAATCTTCAAGTTTTCACGTTATGGAAATCATTTTGCTCAAGTATTCAAGATCTGTGAAGCTTATGAATCCTCGCGAAAAATATTTTGTTGAACTATTTTAGACATTCGAATCTTAAGTAGTATTTACTGATTATGTTTCATTTTAATGTTAGACTTGATTACGAGAATTGTTGGTTTTATTAGAGTCCAAAGTTTATAGCAGTTAAAGCTGCATAATGTTTATTTTTGTTAGTTTGAGTTTAGATATTGTGTTTTGTAATGCTGTTCATTGTGAAGACAATTCAGTTTTGTCAGGTACTCAAAAAAATTGCCACTTTTGTGAACAGGGCTTTTCTAAATCTGCCATTTTTAAAAAAAAAATAATTTTTCTAAATCCGTTAAAGCAGAACCCGATGTAGAATGTATATTCTTTCTATATCGGTTAAAGCAGTACCTGATTTAGGATGTCAGACATTCTAAATCGGATAAAGCAGTACATGATTTAGAATGCCAGCCATTTTAAATCGGTTAAAGCATTAACCGATTTAGAATGTCTGACATCCTAAATCGGGTTTCTGAATATCCGATCTGGAATATGACATTCTAAATCGGTTATTTGCACTTACTAAATCGGTTAAATAATCGATGTAAAAAGTATTTTCTACATCGGTTAAATCACCGATCTTAAATGCGTCGATTTTCTACATCGGCTGGATCTATAACAGTTCGATACCCGATTTAAAAGGCCTATTTTAACCAATTTAAAATGTGTTTTTTTAGTAGTGATATGATTCATTTGATTTTTGTGACTAACGAGAAGTTAATCATGACGATGAGCTATTAAGCGCATTTGAATCCTAAAATATGGAATATGATGAAATGGTTAAATTAAATATGGCTTTAAAGAGGAAAATGAAATCTCTAGAACCCAAAAATTCTACTCTTCAAAATAAAGGCAAAAATATAGAAATAGACCATACCTTATGCCTTGAGAAAGAAAATATTTTGAAAATTGAGTTGACAAAAACTCAAAAGGAATTGAAATACATAATTAATAAATTTACTCTCAGAAACGAGAAGTTCTAAAAGCTTTTATCTATTCAAAAATCCCCGTTGTTAAAACGTGGTCTTCGTTTTGATCCGTTTATAAGAGAACAATCTCTTATAAATCTTGACAAGATAAAGAATACAAAAACCGAGAACTCAAAAACTCTTTCCAAACAACAATATCATAATGTTAAAGTCCATTCAAAATTGAGAACCATCAAACCTAAATAAATATGGGTTCCAAAAGGGACAATCGTTCCAAAGGCTATAAGTATTGTTAACTTTGGAGGACCCAAAAGGGCTTGGGTACCAAAACAACCGAAACACACTATTTTTGTAAGTACCAACGTCAAAGAAAAGCAAGTGGTACATTGATAGCGGTTGTTCGAGGCACATGTGTGGCACCAAAGAATTATCTGAAGATTTTGAATATAAAAAACAAGGACATGTGACCTTTGGTGACAACAAAAAGGGGAAGATTATGGGCACCAGTAAGGTTGGTAAGGAACCCTCTCCTTCTTTTAATAAAGTGTTATTTGTTGAAGGTTTGCATCATAATTTACATAGCGTTTCTCAATTGTGTGATGAAGGTTTTAAAATTTTGTTTGAAGAAACGCATTGCACTGCATTTAAAAATAACAAAATTGCATTTATTGGTTTGAGATGTGGAAATGTATATATTGGTGATCTTAATGATAAAAATTCATTTAATGAAAAATACCTTATTACTTTGGATGAAAATGCATTTTTATGGCATAGAAAATTGGGGCATACATCTCTACCTATCATTTCTAAATTATCGAGATATGATTTAGTTCGTGGTTTACCCAAACTCAAATTTGACCGCAAGCATTTGTGTGAATCTTGCATAAAAGGGAAACATACTCGAGAATATTTTAAACCAAAATTCGAGGTTTCCATGAGTCGCATTCTTGAACTTGTGCATATGGATTTAATTGGACCATCTAGATATGTTAGTCTAAATGGTAAACTTTATACTTTGGTGATTGTTGATGACTATTCTCGATTTACATGGGTTAGATTTCTTGCTCATAAAGATGAAACATTTCCCGACTTTTCTAAATGGTGTCGTTTGGTACAAAATGAGAAAAATCTTTCCATAATTTATATTCGTACCGACCACGGAGATGAATTTGATTGCACTCCGTTTGAACTTTTGTGTGACAAATATGGTATTAATCATAATTTTTCGGCTCCTCGAACACCCCAACAAAATGGATTTGTTGAAAGGAAAAATCGATCATTGGAGGAGATGTTGAGGACAATGTTAAACGAGTACTCTCTTCCGCAATATTTTTGGGCTGAAGCTATTTTCACGGCATGTTATGTGATCTACCGAGTTCATCTTCGTAGAACTTTAATTAAAACCCCATATGAAATTTGGAAGGGCAAAAAGCCGAACATATCTTACTTTCACCTATTTGGTTGTAATGTTTTCATCTTAAATAATGGCAAGAAAAAGTTGGGCAAATTTGATGCCAAATCCGATTCCGGGATATTTCTTGGCTATTCTACAAATAGCAAAGCTTTTCGTGTGTCTAACATTAGAACTAATAATGTTGAAGAATCCATTCATGTCAAATTCAATGATATGATCTCACCGCCTGGAAAGGTAGAAAGTTTTGATGATGCAGGTATTCTTCCAGTCTCTCATCCCTCAAGTGAAATAGTGAAAGTGTCGGAAATTCAGAAGAATATAATTGATGATTTACCGAAAGATTGGAAGCATAACAAAGATCATCCAAGAGACCTTGTTATCGAGAATATTGAAGATGGTGTCTAAACACGAAGGAGAACCACCGAGTATATTTCTCATTGTGCTTTTGTATCTGAGATTGACCCCAAGAATGTATCCGAAGCTCTTGATGACGAAAGTTGGGTGATGGCAATGCAAGAAGAGCTCGTTCAATTTGAACGCAATAAAGTATGGAATTTAGTTCCCACTCCTAAAGATAAAACAATTATAGGAACTAAATGGGTGAACAAAATTAAGTGTGACGAAGACGGTTATCCAATAAGAAATAAATCTCGCGTGGTTGCATAAGGTTATAATCAAGAAGAGGGTCTTGATTATGAAGAAAGTTTTGCGCCTGTAGCTCATCTCGAAGCTATTCGTTTGTTATGTGCTTTTGTATCCCACAAGAAAATCAAGCTATATTAAATGGATGTGAAAAATGCATTTTTAAATGGCTTCATTCAAGAAGAATTGTTCGGACCTCCTGGTTTTGAAGATCATCAATTTCCAGATTATGTCTACAAGCTCAACAAAGCTCTCTACTGTTTGAAGCAAGCACCTCGGGCATGGTATGATCGTTTAAGTCAATTTTTAATTGCAAATAACTATACGAGAGGTAAAATCGATAATACCTTATTTGTGAAAATTTTAGATAATGATATACTTGTATGTCAAATATATGTTGACGACATTGTTTTCGGTGCTACTAACGAATCTCTTTGCCAATATTTTCCTTATCTAATGAAGGGAGAGTTCGAAATGAGTATGATGGGAGAATTAGCATTCTTCTTCGGCTTCAAATCAAATAATGTGATGATGGGATTTTCATCTATCAAACAAAATATTCTCACGATCTCCTCAAGAAGTTCAAAATGGAAAGTAGCAAAGAAATTTCAACTCCAACGTCTTCCACGTTAAAATTAGACAAAGATGAAAATGGAAAATCCGTGGATCAAAGGCTATATTGAGGTATGATCGGATCTCTGTTATATTTAACTGCTCTAGACCGGATATAGTATTTGCTACTTGCTTATGTGATAGATTTCAATCAAATCCTAAGGAATCCCATTTAACTGCATGTAAATGTATTTTTCGATATTTGAAAGGGACTGTTGGTCTAGGACTATGGTATCCATCTTGTCTGGATTTTAATTTAATTGCATATAGTGACGCCGATTTCGGCGGATCTAAAATTGACAAGAAAAGCACTAGGGGTACGTGTCATTTCATTGGTTCATACTAAATTTCCTGGGGAAGTAAAAATCAGACAAGCATAGCTTTGTCTACAGCGGAAGCCGAGTATGTCGCAGCAGGGAGAGCCTGTGCGCAGGTATTATGGATCAAAAATCAACCCCGCGACTATGGCATCTATTTTGAAAATACCCCCATTTTATGTGATAACACCAGTGCTATTAATCTGAGCAAAAATCCTGTGCTGCATATTAGAACTAAACATATAAACATTAGACATCATATTTCGCGGGATCATGTCCAAAAAAAGATATCTATCTAATTTTTGTCGGCACAATCAATTAGCCGATATTTTTAGCAAACCCTTAGCTGAGGAAGCCTTTAATACTATCAGATTACAACTTAGTATGGGACATCTCGATAATTTTTGAAATTTTTTTATCTTACGAGAAATCATTTCATGAGATACATTTCCTACCCTAGCGCGCGCTAGTATTATACACTTAATGCGCGCTATACATCCTTATATGAAACTTCATGAGCCCGATAGCATACGCTACCCCTTATATATTGCGTACGCTAATGATTTTATTTTCTAAAAACCTGAAGGTCCAGTAGCCTATTCTTTTACCTTCTATCGTACGCAATGTTTCAATAGCGCACGCTACGTGTCGGTCCTGCACTTAAAATACATACAGTCGGCCGATCCCCTTTCAAAATCTCATCAACCCTAAAAACTCCAGCGCAAAATTCTCCAAACATTCATCTCCTTCCGCAAAATTACTCCAAATTTCTTCTATATCGATGGCAAGCGGATCGAGAGTACCGATGAAGAAACAATATAAAAGCGCAAAACAGACTCGTGAACCCAAATTCGATTCGTCGCGCTTCATTTTTGCTTCCGCATTCATGGTATACTCCGACATTCTTCCGTAAGAACACGTAACGGAATGCTATTTCTTTAATCTTCAAAGTCCATAAAGAGTTGGTGTTGCTATTCGTGAGTTATTTGGTTGACTGGGCATTGAAAAAATTGTTGAATGCTCGGTTTTGTAGGTATGTATTAAATGTTTTGATATCATCAAAAAGGGGGTGATTGTTGAACACAGTATTTTGATGATGATCGCTTTCAAATAATTTAACGAAATTCAACTATTTGGCTTGATTCATTGAAGACAAACTCAACGTCTAGTGCACACTACACCCACGTAGTAATGCACGCTATCGAGAAGTTACCTGTAGTCAGAAAGGCACCTGCAGAGAGCTTGAAAACTCACCTGATGTTTTAGCGCACGCAAGCTTCAATTATTAGTGCACGCTAGTTGATCAAATTAGCGCACGCAACAAAGTGTGTAGCGCACGCTATTGGTTTCTTTGTTAAACAAGGCAATAAGGACAGTGAGGTCTGGACTGAAAAAGGAACAACATTACCACACGCTAAGAAGGAAATTTGCGCACACTATGAAAAGGCTTAACGCACGCTAAGGAACATAAATCATGCACGCTACCTGTTAGTGTATTCAAGATCGAAAGTTCTGGAGTTTAAATGAAGCAACAGGTAACGCACGCTATACTGAAGACTAACGCATGCTACCTGGAGATACTTAGCACACGCTATCTATTACATGTTAGTGCACACTAACTGTTCAAAATCCTACCGTTAGTCCTTCAACGTTGGAACAACAAAGTCAACAAAGAAATCATGGAAAATATGGAAAAAAATATTGACTACCTAGCGCACGCTAAGGATGTTCATTAGCGCACGCTAAGTTCAAAATCTATCCGTTAGAGAAGAACGTTGGAGACAAAGCCGTATTATTATTCAATGTCAAAATAAAGTAAGTTGACCAAATTATCAACGCACGCTAAAAGGAATGTCTAGCGTATGCTAGACATGTTATATTACCGTTGGAACAGTTTGACGACATAAAAACGCACTTGATCTCAGATCATTGCTATTTATTTCATTCTAAGTTGTGACGATAAAAAATACGAGTGTTGATCACATATTGTATTATCTTATATACTTCAAATCTTCTTTGATTGTTGTGAGTGGTGCATCACTGCTTCACGAGCTAGAGAGAAATGAATAAAGAGGTCTTAATCCGGTGTTATCAGGATCTTTGATCCGACATTGTTAGGATTATACTCTGACGATCGTAACTGAGGATTATCTAGTTCCTATAAAACACTAGATAAGAAAATTTATATTGAGTATTTGGTTGTGCTTGGACCAGTCGAAGACAAGCGTTGTAACGGTTTTGCCCGGACCTCTAGAAGACGAGGCAAAGTTGTGTGTGGTTTTTCTTGATGCAATAGAAAAAGAAACGAATAGAGGACATAGGCAAGTTGCCGAACCTCTATACATCGTTGTGTCTTTTACTTTCTGCATAATTTATTTTTCCTTCTCGAGAAAGTTTAATTATCCGCAATACCACTATTCAACCCCCCCTTCTAGTGGTACATTTATCTTTTCAGTTGGTATCGAAGTGGGTCTCTTTTTAAAAGTTTAAACACCTAAGAGAAAAAGATCAACAAATAGCTCTATTGGGTCAAATCGAAGGAAATGCCCTCAACCGTCCTCCTTTCTTTGATGGCTCCAACTTCATGACTTGGAAAAAGAAGATGGCTATATTCGTTCAAGCTTATGACATTGAAATCTGGAAAGTCATGGTTCTTGGTCCAAAAATCGCCAAGAAGGAATATGGGTCACTGAAAAATTTCAATGAATTCAACGACGAAGATTGGAAGAACACGCACATTAACTCTCGTGATACTCAACTCCTGTACTGTGCTCATAATTCTGAAGAACTTAACAGGATATCATCTTACGAAAGCGCGAAAGAAATCTGGGAAATTCTTGAGGCAACTCATGAAGGAACCACTCAGGTCAAGGAGACCAAGATCAACTTGCTACTTCATGATTATGAAATCTTTTCCATGAAGGATGATGAAACAATCACTAATATACTGGATCACGTTTTGGCTATAACCAACGGCCTTGCATCCTTTGGAAGACCTATATCAAGTAGCGACAGGACTAAGAAAATTCTTCGCTCATTGCTGCGTGAATGGGATGCCACGGTTACTGAAATTATGGAATCCAAAGATCTCAACAAGATTGAATTTAGCACCCTCATCGGGTCACTCATCAACTATGAGGTCGTTCTCAAATCGAGAGGATCCAAACCAAAGCCTCGTGAAAAAGTGGTCGCGTTCAACGTTGATAGCGATATTTAGGAAGAAGTTATGGAAGATGAAGATGACGAGTAACTCGCTCTTTACGCCAAGAATTTTAGAAGATACAAAAACTTAATTCAAAAAAGGCGGAGCTTCCTTGGTCGGGATCGTAAGACAGAACAAAATAAAAATGCTTATGTTCCTACAAAGAAGTTCGACAATAATTGTCAGAAATGCTTTCAAGCCGGTCAATACGCCAAAGAATGCCGAGGATCTACTTCCAAGCCTAAAATCGAAAGATTCAAAAAGAAGGAAGTCCTAATTGCTTCATGGAGTGATGACGAGGAGGATATTGTAAGATCCCTAAATGCAAATCTCGCATTCATAGCTCTCGACTCAGAAAATGCTATCGAGGTAAGTTCTAAACTCAATGATGATGAATATGATTCATTTGGTTTTTGTGACTCACAAGAAGTTAATCATGACGATGAGCTATTAAGCGCGTTTGAATCCTTAAATATGGAATATGATGAAATGGTTAAATTAAATATGGCTCTAAAGAGGAAAATGAAATCTTTAGAACTCAAAAATTCTACTCTTCAATATAAAGGCAAAAATATTGAAATATACCATACCTTATGCCTTGAGAAAGAAAATATTTTGAAAATCGAGTTGACAAAAACTCAAAAGGAATTGAAATATATAATGGATAAATTTACTCTCGGAAATGAGAAGTTCGCAAAGCTTTTATCTATTTAAAAATCCCCGTTGTTAAAACATGGTCTTGGTTTTGATCCGTTTAAAAGAGAACAATCTCTTATAAATCTTGACAAGATAAAGAATACAGAAACCGAAAATGTTTTAAGTCCACGTGCCCTATCTTAAAATTCAAACGTTTTATCCTTTATGGGTTTAAAGACACATTGACTTTATTGCCTCAAATAGCGCGAGTTTAAATATTACAAAACCACTGTTTCGTGCAATGAGGGAAGACGAACTGTCAGAAGTGGGACCAGTTATCATTTCAAAAATAGATGGATAAGACGTGCTAGTTACTCTAAATCCATCCTGTATGTTCTTTTAAAAGACGGTTGCCATCCCTTAAATCTGACCATTCACTGTACAAACCCTAATCTTCCCTGCACCCTATAAAAGGACTATATTTTTCTCCCTTAGACTCTTTATGCTTCACCACATTAAATGAGTCTTAAGCAAAACAGTTTACATATTTTCTGCATTCTCTGCATTTCTTAGTGCGATTATCTGTTACTTCACACTCTTTTCTTCTTCAAAAATGTCGACCTCTCAGACTTAATCCTTATCACTGAAGAAGAAGGAATCAATCATCGATGGCCGCATCTTCGCCAGATTCGTGGTTTTGGAGAGAATCAATCTCGAATGAGAAGATGAAGCCAGAATGGAGATGGTCATTTCAAGGGTGAGACAGCAAAGGCTATATCGCCTTGCTAGTCATCATGCTGAGTTGTATGATGAACACATTGTTGAAGAATTCTACTTGGACACCTCGTTCAAGTACTCATCTAAAGGGAGAGGAGGTGAGATTTCTGATATTATTGCAACAGTTCATGTAATACCCGATATTTCTGCTATGTATTTGGAACTTGTGATATTGTAATCGTTGTACTTGATCTGAGTATTATTCTCAGTATTTCATAATCCGATGTTGTCGAGCGTATGATTTCATGTATGTGATTTAAAAATTGTAATTCTGCGCATGTAGCGCACGCTATCGGCTATGTGTAGCGTACGCTAACATGGACTCAATAGCGCACGCTACAAAGGATTATTAGCGCACGCTATGCGTGGTCAATTTGATTGAGACGTGCGGTAGGTGAGATCTGGCCGGGGGACCCCTGTCGGATCGTGTCGGGATGAACCTGGACGGCTTTCGGGAAAAGCCAAGTCAACGCCTTAGCGCACGCTACAGGTATATGCGTAGCGCACGCTAAGTGCTGAATACAGTTAAGTCAGTGAGCCGTTAGTGCACGCTACGAGCAGGGACTAGCGCGCGCTAATAGCCATTTCTTATAAATAGGACAGCATCCTATACGTGATTTCAGTTCTTTTTTCTCCCATAACCCGAATTCTTACACTTAGAGCATAACTTCCTTCATCCTTAAACACTTCATATCAACATCCTAGCTCGTGATTGAAGATCGTATAACGTTGGAGATTGGTGTTCAAGCCTTCGGTGTTGGATTGCTTCGATTTCCTCCGTGTTCTTCACTACTTTGAGGTAGGTGATTCTTCACCGATGTTAGTAATGTTCTTAAGGATGTTTGATCATGTTTTGATAGCCAGTTATTTCGTTTTTAATCGGTCATCACATGTTAGAAGGATACTTTTAACGTATCGGCACTATATATCGTATGAACCTTTGAACCATCTTAGTATATGGACTCCTAAGCATTTTCAAATCGATTTATGATCAGTAATCGGATATTACCTAGATTGTTACGTTTTACACATTGGAATCATGCGTTTTGGAACGTAGGACGAACGGAACTTAGAATATTTCTTGAAGATCCTAGATGAATTATGATGTTGAGATGATTATCCGTATATTTGTATCTCATAATCATAGAACTTCCACAAACCTTATTAGCATGATATGCTCGAGGATGACTTGTATTATCACCATAGAATTCATGAGTTCATCACCATTCAACCCAGTTTTCTGTTAGCAGTATTCTGCCATGCAAGATTAGCGCACGCTAACATATGTAAGTTAACGTGCGCTATCGGGGTTAAGTTAACGCTCGATTACGTACGTAACGTACGTTATTGAGATCAGCCGAGTCAAACTGTTAGTCCGTGGCTAGCGTATGCTAGGCTTATACGATAGCGTACGCTAACAGGCAGGCTTAGCGCACGTTACGTAGAGTACGTAGCGCACGCTAAGCAGTCCAGGCAGATTGTTTATTTTGAGCTTTTTGGCCGTAGACCGAATTGCTAGGCCATCGTTCGACTTGAGATGATTTGTATATCATTCCTTTTGTTAAGGTTCGAGCTTGTTACGTTGATCGAAGGAGGCGGCCTTCGAGTGTGTTGAGATCATTGAAGTATTCCATTCTTGCCATTTTCGAGGCAAGTATCATATGTCGAGTTCGATTTATATTGAAACTTTGATCATGCTTGTGGTTTTGTTCATGTTGTTGAATATGAGATGTATTTCTGAAATTTCTCGTGGTATTCGTTGTTATTTGTTCGTATTGATGAACATATTGAAATGCATATATGTATGCATAGTTGATTGATTTATGGTATAAATGATCCGAGGGGATCATGAGGATCATGCTGAGGGCGCTGGATCGAATGTCCACCATGCGTTGGTCCGACGGGATCATCATGGGGATCTATGCTGAGGGCGCTGGATCGCTGGACGGGTTTTCCACCATGTGTTGGTCCGACGGGATCATCATGGGGATCTATACCAAGGGCGCTGGATCGCTGGATTACCCTGTACTGTGTTGATGGAATCGTGAGGATTCGCATCGTTGGATTCCGGTGGCGGAAGTCCGTTTTGCATGTTTTATGATGCATTGATGATTTATGTATTACGATACTTGTACTAGCATTGTTTTGCTAACCCCTTCGGGGGTGGACATTGTTTTGATGTTCAGGTAGCCGAGGAGCGGGGAAGCAACCATAGTACCGACAGGACGATGAAATGGCTCAGTGACGTGGTTGATGTTTATTGTTATTGTGATTTGTCTTCTTGGGCTATTTAGTACTCGAGTACGTCTGTTTTTAATAACGTCTTTTCGATATGGTTGTATAAGTTAACTCATTTGATCGGTTGAATCAAATCTGTATTTGAATTTCAGTTGTACGATTGGATTATATTTACCTTTCTTTTAAATTAGCCTTGTAAACCCTTACTTAAAGGGTTTACGGCGCTGTAATTATTCTGAATATCTCGGGGTGTTACAGTTCAAGGGATTGAGGTCTCTGTGAACAGAGAACTATTGGAGAATCTGTACAGGCTACCGTCCGATGGCATGGTAATTGAAGAATTGGGGACCTTCGGATTGGAAAGTTTGCTAATAGCCTACTGGAGGTTGTTTACTGGCAATGAGTCGGCTCGGAATGTCCACCCATCTTGCCACAAGTAATATTTCACACTGCCGTATATCTATCTTGATGACTTCTGTTGCCGGGTGGTTGAGAACCGAACATGCGCTTTTGAAATGTGCAACCTACACTTTAGGATGATGGTGGCGATCATGTCCGACGAGAAGGTTAACTGGTGTCAAATTCTAATGAAGAGGATTCAGGAAGAGGCTGCCAAACCTATAACTGCAAATAAATCCTTTGGCCTAATCCTGAACTACATCCTCACCTATTGCGGAGTAAAACAATCTGCCGATGCCAAGAAGATTGGCACAAGTAAATTTATTGGTGGGATCAAGCCCCCTGTGTTCAACAAATCCGCGTTGATGGCAAATAGGCCCCTTGCCCGACGTATGCCTATCTCCAGTGACTCGAGGGACGTTACTGTTAGAGCTTCAAGCCAGGAGAATATGAGGAAAAAAAGTGCCCCCGACAGCCAGTCACCTCATGTTGTCGAGAAGAAGAAGAAAACGACCAAGAAATCTTCAAAGGCTGAGACTACAGTAACTACAGCGGTTGGTGTAGAGGCCCCCTCTGTTCCTGTCGCTGAACCAATCCCACATGGGCAACCCTTATAGAAGAAGCAGTTGCTGCTGAAACAACAGATCCTAAGCCTGTGGCGGCTATGACGGATGACGAACTACTTACCAAGTTGGAAGGATTCCGCGAGTCGGCTGCAACTTAGGAGCCAAAAGCCGTCACTCCTAACAGGGTCCCTATCCTATACGGAGTTCCTATTCCCACAGGGTACCATCCCCTGTTTGGGATCCCTCTCCACAAAAGGCTCCCATACCTGTTGAGGACCCCATCCGGATGGCAGACCCAACTACTGTATGGAGTCCCTCCCCAAATGGCATTATAAATAATACCATTCTCCATGTACAAATTGATGAAGCTTATGAACGCTTCAAAATCTGGAAGTCCTACAGAGTCTCCTTCTACGACACCCTGTACTGCTGGGCTGACTAGAAGGAGGAGGAATTATTTGCTCTGGAGGTGATGGATACCCAGAATGTTGCCGCGAGCTAATCTCTGACTTTTACACGGCAAAGTAGAAGGCTATACTCAAAGGAAAAACACAGTCCATCGACAAAGCTCTATCAAACAGCCGCCACCCCGACCCTGACTCGGACAAAGATGACGATGCCCTACAGGCCAATCTAAGGATCAGCCGTGAAGAGGCCAGGGAAGCTGAGATGGCCTATCGACAAAATCAATAGGGTCAGGGGACATCAGACAGAAAAGAGTCCCCTCCCACACAACAGGAAGATGCACAAGGCCAACAGGAGGAATCAGTCCCTCTTGTTATTTCTGAAGAGCAAGCTGCTCCCATACAGGAAGCCCATCCTGTATCGTTACCTCAAGATGGCACTGCGCCATCCGCCAAGAGGATTCAGTCCCTCTTCTGGATCAAGCAAAAGCTGAGAGTCGGCAGGAGGATTCAGTCCCTCCTGTACTTCCGACTACTGAAGAACAATCCAAACAGGAGGAATGAATCCCTCCTGTCAACGAGACTAAACCATCTGCACCCTTCCGAATTCCCTGCATCTGAAGCCCCTGCTCAAGATGCTACTGCATCTCTCATCTCTGTTAGCTCAAAATCAGATTCTGATGATGGTCTTCTATGATAAGACAGACCACGATGACCTCATCATCATGTGGTTCTTCATAAACTTGGAGAACCTAAGGATTCACCTATTTCGCACCCTGGCTCCCTGTGCACCGAGGCCCACATCGAGAAACTCCATGCCATCGGTCGACAGACAGGGTTCTTGCAAGATGCAGTGAAGGCACTGTATTATTTCGGAAAAGAACTCGATTTGATTCGAGAAACTGCACAGTATGAGCTCCCCAAACCGAAATCTACGATCAACAATGTTGAGGATGCGTTCCGCCTGATACCTGCATCATTGTGGTAAGCACTCACCCAACTCAAACAGCATTAGGATAAAATCTCAAGGTAGGAACAAGAAAATCTCAGAGTTGCGGAGGCCAAAACGGTGGCCGTCTTTGTATTCACCGGCTCTAAACGGAATGGTCACGATCACAAGATCGATGATTTGTCGTTTAAGGTCGATAAGCTGGTTGATACCGTGAATGATCTGAAGGCCAAACAGGATGAGTCCATGAAGATCGTACAAGAGATTCATAGCAATCTATAAGATCTTGATGATGCCAAAAAGGGGGAAGAGGCTAGAGAGGATGCCCGCTGATGGAGATTAGAGACAGAGCGAGAAACTGATGCAGCGCTGGAAGAGAGTGTTGCGACTGCTATTGGACGACTGGATGGACCTGGACCTAGTCAAGCTGTTAAGGGATACATGGTAATTGGCTCTCAACCTGAGTTCCAGTATCCCAACTTCCCGTGGAAGAATACAGTGTGGAAGCCATCCGAGATCTTGTTGCCCACTGACCGACAGTCTTCAGCCGATGATCTGAAGAGTTGGAATAAGAAGACTGGATCCTTACCTACGATCAAGCTACTCAAGGAAGAAGTATTTATCGGGATCGAGGCAACGAATCCTTATTAAACTGGTGGAAAGGAACCATGAATGATCCTGACCGGAGACCTTGGAGACATTCTCAATATAGTAGTTAGCCCTTTCACTATATTTCTTTTCACTATGTTTTTCAATGCAGTACCTATCTGTAATTTTTGTTATTTCTTTTCAAGACTTGTAACAATTCAATCATCAATAAAATTTGAGTTCTTGAAAGATTACAGCTCGTAATCCAAGTTTACTATTTTTACTGTATTGATTACAAAGATTTGCTATAATTCAACAAGTTCAAAATTTGTTAAGTCTCAAGCTGTAAGAACTTGTCTGCGAACAGTTCATAGGTTAAGTTGTATTCAACCTAGACGACAATGTAAGATTGTGCATGCGTGCCCATCATAAGTTAAGTTGTAATACACAATATTGTAGGATTTTCCATTTCTTAGACCTTGTCTATGAGCAGTTCAGATTTCTAGACCAAATAATGAAGATCAGATTGATCGACGGGAGACTTGAAGACAACCTCTCTATATCTAGAAGATGGTATCTAGAAGAAGTTTTGGCATTATCAAAAAGGGGGAAATTGTTGGGATAAATATTTGTTTTTTGATAATTGCCAACATACAGCAAAGAAGTCTTGAAGCGGTCAAAATATCGCTAAGTATGGAAGCTGTCAGGGAACTCCATATAGCCCGTCCATAAAGCAAAGAGATATTCTACAGAGCCTACTTCATACAGCAAAGAGAAATAGTGTGTTGGATACAGCATGCAGGCTGAAGGTGTTTTACTTAGGAAAAGTAAAATACACCCAACAGGATTGAATAAACAAAGCTTTAAACCGTTGTGAAATAAAAATTGTTTATTCATAAAGTATCCACGGTTAAAGCAGTATTTATTGCTGAAAGGACAATATTTAATGCAACTGGAGAGAAACAAGTCTGAACGCGCTGAAGAGCATTTAATGCAAAGTAAAAAAGAATGTCTGAAGCATTAAATGCGATCTGCTTTAATTTAAATATTCAGCAAGCCGCCAATCTGAGACGTCAACATCTTCCCAACCAGCAATGGCTACATTAACAACGGATACATTTCCAAGGTTATAAATAGCACATAGCAAGAGGACTTACATACTGAAGATTATTCATTCTCGCGTATACTCTGACAAGATTACTTTGACAATCTATATATTAAAGAGCAGTATATCTCGTGAGCATACAGCAGTATTCAAGCGAAGTAATATACTAAGTCCTCAATGCAAACACCACAGCATACAACAAACATTCATCAAAGATCTAGATGCTGTTTGGAGTTATTATACCCTTATCATTTAGATTATCATTAGCCATGTGCGGACAAAGAATCCTTGCGTATTCCGACCTGTGTGGGAAGAATAACATTTAATACGAAGATTCGATCTATGTGAGAAGAAACGAGTCGAAAAAGAGCTTGAATCAAATCCGTATGAAGGGCCAAAGCTGCAGTCCCTGTATCAATCTGTGTGAATGATACAGAGACATGTTTAGTAAAAGTCACGTATTTGTGTTCGCAGTGATTTAATAAACTCTTTACTCCTGTGTGGAGGACTAGTGGATGTAGAGGGGTTTACCTCGAACCACTTTATACTATGTGTTATTTACTTTCAGTCTTACTGTTTTCATTCTACTATAATTTATTAAGTATAAATTGCAAAAGCACGTACGCATCAAGCAAATAGGAGATCACAGTTGCTATATTTATAGCAACTCACTAAACTGACTTCCGATACACAATTAACTTTGAAAATCGTACAGCTTATTGTATTTTCTGTTGGGATTCGGTGCCTAAAACGAAGGCACAATGGAGGCAATATACGAATCTAATTCGATCCAAATCCCATAAGATGATTGATCAAGCTACATATATACGAATATAAAAGGAAACAAAGGAAGATTCGAAATCATACCCTCGTAGTCCGATGATTAAATGGTGCCCAACACAAAAGCGATTCCCTAAACTTTAGGTGTTCACGAATCCGATTCACCAAGCTTTTGAAATCCCGAGCACCGAAGCACCGTGCCTCTACTTGCCACGCGCTGGAAGTCGATCGGAATAACAACCACCCTATTAACCTTGAAGGTTACGGCTAGAATAGGATGATGAAGCTATATATTTTGATTAATACACTCCATGTATATTTATCAAATGATTTCTCTCAATATTTCTCTTAGAAATAAAATGATGAATTGAATAGGAAGTTATGAAGAATAGAAAACAATTTTCTTTCTCTCTCTTCTTGCTGGGAACCGTGAGTATCAAAAGTCTTCAAAGAGAAATAAATTCTTCACAATTTATTCTTCATCCTTTCACCAAAGTCACCTATCCTTTATTAAATGAGATATCAAAATCTCTTAATTTCTATGGTCTCCCACCTATTAAGGTGGAGACAAAGACCAAGAGAGGAGGGAGTAGGTGGAGGCGGCCTTCTAGAAGAACCAGACGGGTTTGGTTCGTTTCGGTATCCCGTGAGTCCAAATAGATAAACCCCAATCCGTTCCGTTGTATTTATATCAATTAATTAATCTAATTAATTAATTACATTAAATACAAAATAGAATAATTAACTTCTCTAAGAAATAATTATATCTATGATTTAAATTAATCACCCAGTAATTTATTTAATTCATTAGGCCGTAAATTAATTTATCCGATAA
Organism: Orobanche coerulescens; assembly: GCA_033398695.1. Lineage (NCBI taxonomy): Eukaryota > Viridiplantae > Streptophyta > Magnoliopsida > Lamiales > Orobanchaceae > Orobanche > Orobanche coerulescens. Next base: position 64,674,629 of record CM065810.1, on the reverse strand, counting down.
ATTAATTTAGACATCTAATGTCCAATAAATTAGATATCCAATATCTAATATTAATAAAGAGAGATAAAGCTCGATTCATTTCGTCGTCAATCCTATTGCGCGACTCGGTAGGTCTGTCTCAGTTAGCAATGGGAGGAACCAAAGAGTAGTAGCACCACCTAGCCAGCCTCGCGGCCTACACTGTACCCTAACTGAGAATAAATGAATGAGATCATTCAAAAACCTTTCTGTTGTGAATACCAATATACATATAAACCCTTCTTTCAAATGTCTCGATCAAGTTATAGGGTCACGGTCAGTCAAACCCTATCTGTACTTGACTCTATGCATGAGTTAATGCAAATCGAGATCATCGTGCTCTCGTGTATCCAATACAAATAGCTCCAATACTTTGGCCAAAGACTTATGATCTCATCTGCCAATAACCGCATAGGACATATAACCCGTTCACTAACAGGAGAAAGAATTCTATCTTAGTATTCAGTAGAACCTGCTACTTGCCCGTCAAGAGGCACGTCGAGGTTGACCCAAACCTTCAAGTTTTCTGGGTCGAACTACTCTAATGAAAATCTTAACACCACAAGAATATCCCTACTAAATCCTCAAGTCGAAGGTTCACGAATACCTATCACAACCTTTAGATTCCGTCATTGACTGCCCCGGAGTGAAATTCATGTGATGAATCGAGGGTGAGTTGGTTCGAGTATACTAATATCATTAGCATACCTATAATGTGTGCTCCCACTAACAATTAGAGTTCGATAGGCACTCTCCAAGTCAAAGAACACGTCATACAAGTCTTCACATAAACTTAACGCCCAGTCAAGTTTCATCGACTTGCGAACAATTAAGTATTTAAGCCATAAACCTTTCCAGTACCGATCCCTTTTCCAATAAGGAGTGAAATGCTTTGCTCTCAAATACATGGACTAGTTTCTATATATGAATTTATGAGTCAGGAATGTCAGTGACTACCAGTAAATAAAGAAACATACAATTGCCTTTAGATAATGAATTACATAATAAGAAGTACAATGCCCTCACTCAACATCCTCTGAGTGGCATGCGAGGGCATACTCCTATCAATCTCCCACTTGCACACAATACCACACATTGTGGTATCTAATACCCATGTTCTCCAGATGACACTCCAAGCTAATCCGAGAAAGTGTCTTGGTCAGTGGATCAGCGACGTTGTCGGCTGAGTCTACTCTATGAAGCACAATGTATCCCTTGCGAACAAATTCTCTCACGAGATGATACATCCTCTCAATATGTTTGGTACTGTTGTGAAACCTTGGCTCCTTGGCCTACGCTATAGTCCCATCGTTGTTACAGAAAAGCAGAACAGGCAGCTCAGCACATGGTATCACTTGAAGTTCTCCAAGAAACTTCTTAATCCAGAACCCTTCCTTAGAAGCCTCCGAGGCTGCTTGATACTCAGCATGACTGGTGGAATCAGCAGTCGCGGTTTTCTTGGCGCTACGCCAAGATACTTCTCCTCCATTAAGAGTAAATATGTATCCAGAAGTAGACATCAAATCGTCTTTCTATCCTTAGAAGTATGAATCAATGAATCCCATCACATTAAGTTCTCCAACGCCATGCATAAGAACCAGATATCTAGTCCTTATTAAGTACTTGAGAATGTTCTTTAAAGCAATCCAATGTCCCCTACCTAGGTTTGACTGAAACCTAATTACCACACTCACAGCGTGAGCAATGTCATGTCTCGTACACAACATTGCATACATAAGGCGACCCACGGCCGAAGCATATGGTATATTAATCATTTCCTTTCGTTGCTCCTCATTTTGAGGACACATCTTCGAGGAGAGTTTTATTCCATGTCGCATCGGTAGGAACCCTATTTTAGAATCATCCATCTTAAATCGCTTTAAGATCTTATATATATAGAGGCCTTCGGAAAGACCTACCATTCTCTTCGCTCTATCCCGGTAGAGCCGAATTCCAAGAATATAGGTGGCTTCTCCCAAGTCTTTCATGGAGTAACTACTCGAGAGCCAAGCTTTTATAGAACTGAGCATTCCCACATCATTTCCTATTAGTAGAATGTCATCTACATATAGTACTAAGAAAGCGATCTTGCTCCCACTAACCCTATTGTATACACAAGGTTCCTCTTCATTTTGCACGAAGTCAAACTCTTTGACTGCCTCGTCAAAATGAAGATTCCAACTACGTGAAGCTTGCTTCAGTCCATAGATGGAACGCTGAAGTTTGCACACTTTCTAAATATCGACCTCAGACACAAAGCCTTTAGGCTGCTCAATATAGATCTCCTCCTCGAGGAATACATTAAGGAAAGCCGTCTTCACGTCCATCTGCCATATCTCATAATCATGGTAGGCAGCTATAGCAAGCATCATTCAAATAGACTTGATCATAGCTACGGGCGAGAAGGTATCGTGGTAATCGGTCCCTTGTTTTTAGGTATAACCCTTTGTCACAAGCCTGGCCTTATAGGTGTCAACCTTGCCATCCCCATCAGTCTTTCTCTTGTAGATCCACTTATTCCCAATAGGCACTATGCGCTTGGGGCGGCCTACTAGAGTCCAGACCTGATTGACATGCATCGAGTCTATCTCAGCTTCCATAGCTTCACGCCGTTTCGCGGAGTCTATATATACCATCGCTTGGTCATAGGTCGCGGGATCGGTCTCTTAGCTATCACCTGGAACCTCATGGAGACCCAGCTCCTCCAGGTGCACAAGGTCATACCTCTCAGGTATTTGAGACACCCTACTAGACCAACGAGGTGGTTGTACTTGTGTTTCAGAAGGTTCGGTTCTAATTTCTTGTACAGGTGTCTCTTGAGGAGTTTCATTGTATTCTTCCAAAGAAATACTTCTACCTGCTCAGCCTTCCTGAATGAACTCATCTTCCAGGAAGTGTGCTTGCAAAGCAGCAATGATCTTTCGATCTTCGGGCATGTAGAATAGATAACCCATCGTCCCAGATGGGAATCCAATGAAACGTCCCTTCATGGACATAGCTTCCAACTTCTCCACCTTAGTCTTCTTGACATAGGGGGGACATCCCCAAATCCTAATGTGATTAAGAATTGGTTTCCCACCCTCCCACATATCATGTAGAGTTTTAGAAACAGACTTGGAAGGATATCTATTCAAGATATAAGCACCAGTCAGGAGTGCATACCCCCACAGGTAAATTGGTAAGTCAGTATAGCTAAGCATAGAACGAACCATGTTCAACAAGGTTCGGTTCCTTCTTTCTGACACACCATTTAACTGAGGAGTTCCTGGAGGTGTTAGTTGCGATACTATTTCATGCTCCTTAAGGAACTCGTCAAAATATGTACTCGTATACTCGCCACCTCGGTCCGACCGAAGTGCTTTGATATGATTACCAGTTTGTTTTTTGACTAGGGCCTTAAATTCCTGGAATTTCTTAAAGGCCTCGGATTTATGTTTCATTAAGTATACATAACCATACCTAGTATGATCATTTGTAAACGTAATGAAATACCGATATCCGTCACGTGGTGCTTCTAAAGCACCATATATGTTGGTATGGACTAATATAAGTTTATCAGCGGGGACTCAGTCATTTTGCCTTTAAGGCAAGATTCACAAGTTGGAAAGGGATCTGATCCTAATGGACCCATAAGTCCATCCTTTTCCATTTTGTAAACCTTGGTCTGACCAACATGACCAAGTCTAAGATGCCATTTCAAAACTTGATTAGTTTCATCCCTACCACACTTCCTAGTCATAGTATTCACAACGACTTTGTTACTAAGGTTTAGATGATACAATCCATTTAACAATATAGCAGTGCCTACTAGTTTATTTCTAAAATAAATTTTGCAGGAACTATCACCAATGAAAAATGAAAAGCCTTTCCGATCCATGATCGGAATGGATACAATGTTTTTATGCCCCTTGGGCAAAACAAGTACATAATCTAATGTCAAAACAAGGATGGATTCTAAATCCAAAAGAAGTGATCCTATGTTAGTTGCTTCGACACTATGCCCGCTTCCAACAGTAATTATCACTTCCCCGAATCCAAACTACCTACTTTGTTCCAGATCCTGATTCACGGTACAAATGTGAGAACTAGCACCTGAATCCAGTATCCAAGAAGTAGAAAATACAGTAGTAGAATAATTTGTTTCCAAAACTAAAAGTTCTGTACCTGAAATGCCATGAAGAATCGGACAGTCTCTAGCCCAGTGGCCTAGCTCACCGCATTTGAGACATGCGTCCTTCTTATTGCTCTTGGGAACCATTGGGGCCTTACCATACCCTTAAGGCCCTTGATTTGTGGTCCCGTCTGCTTCTTGGTCTTTTTCTTCTTATTCTTAGACCTCTGAGGTCCAGAAGAAATCATAAGGGCAGACTCCTTCACCCGCAGAGTCTTCATCTGAGACTAAGCGGTTACCAGTTTGTTCATAAACCCTGCTAAGTTGCAAGAATCTCATTGCAGTTGAAATTCATAACAAACTGTGAGAAAGAATTAGGAAGAGAATATAGGATAAGGCGGCCTAAAGAGAAGTATTCATCTTAAAATCAAGAGCCTCCAATCTCTCGATCATAGATATCATTTTGAGGACGTGGTCCCCAACCTTCTCACCTTCCTTCATCCTAGCACCGAACAGTTGCTTGGATATCTCATATCTAGCAGTTCGACTGTGCTCACCATAAAGCTCGGTTAAGTGAGATAAATCTGCCTAGCATAAGTCATTTTCTCATGAGCTCTCTGAAGCTCATTAGACATAGATGCCATCATATAGGCACGGACTTTTATGTCATCCTTAACCCATTTTTCGTGGTTTTCAATTTCTCCCTGATTGGCTCTAGTCCGCACAGGAGGTGCCGGAATGTCCATCTCCAAGACGTATCCCAGTGCCTCTATACTGAGGATAATCACCAGGTTGCGGAACTAGTCCACAAAGTTAGGGCCAATTAAGGAGTTCTTTTCGAGTAGTATTGCGAGTGGGTTCATTGTCATATTGAGAGGTGATGTTTGTCTGCATTAAGTACGACAAATTTATTAGTGACTCATTTAATTATGATCTGAGTATAGAATTAAGGTCTTTTCTATTCTTTTAACCCAACTCCCACTATTTTTCTCGGAATAACACACTCCCATATGAAATCCGGAAGTATTGTTTGCATTACTTCATAGCGGTGATCGAGTTCTTTATAAGTTTTAATAGAGGGCAACTAAACAGGTTTGTAGTCTATTAATTTTCATAAAGTGGTGTCCAACACCAACCCATCTAATGGATTATTCGATCTTCTTTTTTCCCTTGTTCATTTCCCTCAACCTATACGATTTCTATGGTTCGTGAACAAGTTAAGTTTATACCATCGATGCAAATCAGGTTCACAATTGAATCTTATCTGGCAACCAAACAGGTTTCTAGGGATAAAATTTTCTCCAACCGAAGGCATCCAATGCGCTGTCAGTTATTTATCGATCCTACCCAAACGACTACCACAATAACTCGGAAGCATAGCATATGCGGTTTGGATTTTAATTTTCCGAAAGCTCGATGGAGGGAAGGAAAACCTTGAAACCTTTTAAACTTAATAATTTGTCGTGGGAGAATTTTCGCGATAAATGTTACACTTTGCATATTAATTCATTTAAGCGCGTTTGTAGCATTCATACCATATGAATAAAATATTCACAACCTAGTTGCTACCAAAATGTAGTTCATCGACCGTTCCTAGAACAAAAATATCATAATCTAATTACAAATCTTCGTTTCGAATCTTCGTCTTCCCGAATGGATCTTCCTCCTGTCTTCGTCATTACATATAAATTTTACATTTGAAAAAATGCATCCTATACAAATTTTCTAGTAAAATAAATAGGCTCAAAATGCCCTTTACAACCCAATCGAATAAAACCGAATGATTCAAAACTAGATTCATGAACTACATCACCATTCACAAGCATATATCCAATAAATACTAAATAAACCGATTTAAGCAATACAATATATTGATCCAACTAATATATCAAATTAACCATCCAATAGAATTAATCTAATTAATTCATGAGCATAGTAATTTTAATTGGTTCGTATGATCTGGACGATTTGAAATATTTCACAATAATTAATTTCCTCAAAATAAAAACATCAAGTATTTTATTTAGTCAAATTAAATCCAATTTAAATTGCCGGAAATTATTATAACGAAACATAAAAATTAAAACTGAGTCGAAACAAGAAATCCCGGAGCCCGTCCCGAGGCCCTGCAACCACTGCCGGGCCAGTGCAGGCAGCATTCTGTCGGGCGGTGCCCGGCAGCTTTCCAGCTGTCGGTCCGGCGATTTTCTGACCCATTTTTCGTCCCGATTTCAAAAAATTTATTTTCTAATTTTAATAGTACCCATATAAATCAGTTTTAATAAATAAAACCAGATTTATATATAGTAACATAAAATATGAAAAATTAAATTTTCGACGAACAATTAAAACAACGAATAAAACTGTCGTGATTCCAAATCACTAAACATTTAATCAAGCATTCCAAATGCTAAATATCGTATATTTGGTTGCAAGACTTACGCTCCGATATCACTGTTGGGATTCATTGCCTAAAACGAAGGCGCAATGGAAGAATATACGAATCTAATTCGATCTGAATCCCATAAGAGGATCGATCAAGCTACGTATATACGAATATAAAAGGAAACAAATGAAGATTCGAAATCATACCCTCGTAGTCCGTTGATTAAATGATGTCCTTCACAAAAGCGATTCCCCAAGCTTTAGGTGATCTTCCTCACGAATCCGATTCGCCAAGCTTTTGAAATTCCGAGCACCGAAGCACCGTGCCTCTACTTGCAATGCGCTGTAAGTCGACCGGAATAACAACCACCCTATTAACCTTGAAGGTTACAGCTAGAATAGGATGATGAAGCTATATATCTTGATTAATACAGTCCAAGTATAATTATCAAATAATTTCTCTCAATATTTCTCTTAGAAATAAAATGATGAATTGAAGAAGAAGTAATGAAGACTAGAAAACAATTTTCTTTCTCTCTCTTCTTGCTAAGAACCGTGAGTATCAAAAGTCTTCGAAGAGAAATGAATTCTTCACAATTTATTCTCCATCCTTTCACCAAAGTCACCAATGTTTTATTAAATGAGATATCAAAATCTCTTAATTTCTTTGGTCTCCCACCTATTAAGGTGGAGATAAAGACCAAGAGAGGAGGGAGTAGGTGGGGGGCGGTCGTTTAGAAGAACCGGCCGGGTTTGGTTTATTTCGGTCTCCCGTGAGTCTAAACATATAAACCCCAATCCGTTTCGTTGTATTTATATCAATTAATTAATCCAATTAATTAATTATATTGAATACAAAATAAAATAATTAATTTCTCCAATAAATAATTATATCTATGAATTAAATTAATCTCCCAATAATTTATTTAATTTATTAGGCTGTAAATTAATTTATCCAATAAATTAATTTAGACATCCAATGTCCCTAAATTAATTAAACATCCAACGTCCCTAAATTAATTAGACATCCAATGTCCGATAAATTAGATATCCAATATCTAATATTAATAAAGATACATAAAGCTCGATTCATTTCATCGTCAATCCTATTGCACGACTTGGTAGGTCTGTCTCAGTTAGCAATGGGAGGAACCAAAGAGTAGTAGCACCACCTAGCCAGCCTGGCGGCCTACACTGTACCCTAACTGAGAACGAATGATTGGGATCATTCAAAAACCTTTCTGTCGTGAATACCAGTATACGTATAAACCCTTCTTTCAAATGTCCCGATCAAGTTATAGAGTCATGGTCAGTCAAACCCTATCTGTACTTGACTCTATGCATGAGTTAATTCAAATCGAGATCATCAAGCTCTCGTGTATCCAATACAACTAGCTCCAATGCTTTGGCCAAAGACTTATGATCTCATCTGCTAATAACCGCATAGAACGTATAAGCCGTTCACTAACAAGAGAAATCATTCTATCTTGGTGTTCAGTAGAACCTTCTACTTGCCCGTCAGGACGCATGTCGAGGTTGACCCCCACCTTCCGGTTTTTTGGGTCGAAATACTCTAATGAAAATCTTAACGTCACAAGCATATCCTTACTAAATCCTCAAGTAGAAGGTTCACGAATACCTATCACGACGTTTCGATTCCATCATTTACTATCCCGGAGTGAAATCTGTGTGATGAATCGAGGGTGAGTCAGTTTGAGTATACTAATCTCATTAGCATACCTATAATATCTGCTCCCACTAACCATTAGTGTTCAACAGGCACTCTCCAAGTCAAAAAACACGTCATACAAGTCTTCATATAAACTTAATGCCCAGTCAAGTTTCATCGACTTGCGAACGATTAAGTATATGAGCCATAAACCTTTCCAGTGCTGATACCCTTATCCAATAAGGAGTGGAATATTTTGCTCTCAAATACACGGACCGGTTTCTATATATAAATTTACGAGTCAGGAATGCCAGTGACTACCAGTAAATAAAGAAATATACAATTGCCTTTAGATAATAAATTACATAATAACAAGTACAATGCCCCCACTCAACATCCTCTTAGTGGCATTCGAGGGCATAACATTTTCACTATCTAAGATGTTTACTGTATACTACGTGGCCAACACTTATGTAGATTAAATCAACCAGCAAGACTCAGACCTGTGTGAAAAGAAGTTTACTTTCTGAATGAAATCTAAGATGTGAGGAAATGCGGAGATTTAAAGGCCAGTTTGAACACCAATTTGAATGGACGGTGTTGACTATGTAATTAGAAATGTATCAACCTGTGTGAACGATAAAATTTTAGTGTATTACTAGAAGTACATGTTTGTTTCATACTACCAAGTTTTTGATTGAATATCTCCTATGTGTGTTCGAGTAGACGTAGAAGATTTCTTTCGAACCTACGTAAAACTGATGTCTCTTAACTGCTTTCCACATTTTCTAACTGTCATCATAAAACCATAACATACTTGTGGTCTTATTAATATACTTCTGACTACACTATAAGCAAAGCTTCTTACCAAATCATTCTTGTAAGCACAAAGCCTATAGACAGTAACACCTTTGCGGTAACTTTGTCACTTTGGTTCCTACACTAAAGACCCTAAGTGTTCTTTGAAGCACTTTAAAGTTGTAAATTAGATATATCTTATTCACCCTCTATGTTATCTCTTATAGTATATTATGACTAAGAAGTAGTATCAGAGATGTTGGTTCTGCAAATAATCAATTATCTTGATTTTTACTTGAAATAGATCATAAATTCACAAGTTGAAAAGTTGCATTACTTTTCAAAACATTTCGATGCATTCCATCAGTACGGGCTCTTTTATGATTAATAAGGTCGCTATGTTTCCATTAACGAGTTTGATGACTTGAGAACTGGGATAGAAGCACTCCTCACTACCATGCATAAGGAAATAATATTTGTCATACATGAAGGACCTATCAAGACCATGAAGGTCAATCATGCAGCCAAGACAGAAGGTCAGTCATTCGTTGAGATGTTGGAGAAGCCTCGGGAGCAATGGATGATAGTTGACATGAAGAGAGCCAACCTGGATAATATCGCGAAGAATGGACATTATATCACTCTTGATAATAGAACATTCTCGAAGGCCAAAGGAAGTAGGACAACCAAGGAAAGGTCGTATAAACTCCAGATGATCAGTGAAGGCACAAATCTTTCAAAGAATTTTTTTAATGAACTAAATCGGGAGTTCTAGACTTTTGAAATGAAATCCAACAAAACCATTGATGAAGTCAATCTCAGATTCACTGACACTATTGGTGAACTTAAAGCACTAGCAAAATGTACTCTCAAAAAGAAAAGAATCTAGAAGATTTCCGAGCACTCACTGCTTGGTGAGACATCAAGACTACAACCATGCATGTCTTTTATAAGCTTAACACAATATAAACTTCCAATCTATTCTCTTATTTAAAATCTTTCAAATTTGATATAGATAGGAGAGAGAAGGTGGAAGAACCTCGCACAAGAACTACAACACTAGATGATATAAGATATGAGAATAACCACATATATGCTTTTAGTTCCTCGAAGTGTACAGGATAAGATGACGTGCCGCCACAAAATGAGATGGATCTTCTGATGCAAAACTTCCAAAAATTCATGAAGAACAACTCTGAAAACAAAACCGTACATGCTGAAGGCATCTAGCCCATCCAAGGTTAGTGATGACATGCAATGCTGAATCTAACATATGTTATAATTACAGGAAGTTTGAACACTATGTGAATAGATGTACCTTCCAAAAGGTCTTAAATTACCCCAAGGGGAAAGAAAACAGAGACAATTAGAGATACTTAGGACCCAGACTAAAAAACTGCGCGCGCTACTGGGGGAAATGAAGACAACGCCTACAGTGAAGGATACAGAGACATGTATCGGACGATGACATGTCCAACAAAGAAGAAGCTTATTTATGCATGATGGTTAAAGAAGAAGAAGATGTCAGTGATGATGAGGTAACAACATCATCCTTTAATCTTAGTCATTATACAAACATGTCACTAACATTTAGGAAATATGAATGATTTTAGTGTATCACCCCCAAATTTTCGCTTGTTTATTATTGTGCAGTGGATCCCACACACGGAATCCACCAGGCTAACATGATAAAAAATCCTACACTAACCAAAAGGAAGATCATAGTCCATACCATGATGTCCAACATAATATTCCGATTTAGAACTTCAATGACAAGGTGGGCCTACATGGCCAAATTACAAATACAACAACATCCACGAGCCTTGCTCGAATAACTCAAAATAAATAGGAAAATACTCTAACAACACTGACAAACCAATATGAACCCGAAACAACTCGGGACTAGTATCGCTCGAATGCCTCATCACCATCGCCATGCCCCTGTGTCTAACCCCCTCCTCGCAAATACCTGAAACATATAAACATGTTCCGCACTGACAGGGTCAGCCATCCAGATAATGCATACCAGATACATGCATAACATGATGTATATCCAAAGGAAATCAAATGATGTGGCAATAATACAAGATGCTCACAAAAACGGTAAATACCAAACAATCACGTAGATATTATGCCCATGGCATATAGTCAATACCTATTCAAAGTTAGAATACAACTACCCAATTGCAAATAGTCAGTACTAGACATGAAACAACAAACTGTCGAAAGGCAACCCATCCAAAGTTGAAACAGATAAACAACAATAATGCCCAAAGGCTCCAATCAAAAGCAATACATCACAAATATCCTGAGAGCCTCCAGCCGAAGTTGCAATACATCACAATAGCATAAGAGCCCCCAGCTGAAGGTATAAAACATCACAATATCTTAAAAGCCCCCAATCGAAGCTATAAAACATCAAAATGACATAAATGCCCTCAGCTGAAGCTGTAAGCCCTCAGCTGAAGTTGCAATATGAGATCATCCAATGACCATGACCTATTGAATTGCAGGTGTTGGGAAACCTAATACAAGAAGTTCAAGCTCCATAGTTACCCATAATGAGATCACCAAGTGACCGTGATCTGCTGAGTTGCAGGTGCTGGGAAACCAACCGCGAGAAGTTCAAGCCCCACACTTACCCATAATGAGATCAACAAGTGACCCTGACCTACTGAGTTGCAGGTGTTGGGAAACCTACCACAAAGGTTGAAGCCCCAAACTTACTCATAATGATATCACCAAGTGACTATGACCTACTAAGTTGTAGGTGTTGGGAAATCAACCATGAAGGTTCAAGCCCTAAACTTACCCATAATTAGATCACCAAGTGAACGTGACCTGTTGAATTGCAGATGCTGGAAAACCAACGGCGATAAGCTCAAGCCCCATACTTACCCATCAAACACTCGCCGAGACTAGCCTCCAAAATATAAATAATCACAAACGGCAATGGTCAAAAAATTACCGAGTTCACAAGAATGATAGGGTGCTGCCTTGAGTAGGCCAACATAATAAGAATAATTCACACATGGGCACCATACTTAGTTGTTCCAATTCAAGTACCTTGGTTGTTTGATCGGCCAATCAAAAATTATAGAATAATGGATGGGCACTGTCATTACAGTCCCACCTCAAATACCTCGACTGCCTTCAATTTCCCATTTGATAACAATAGAATAATGGATAGGCATCGCCATCACAGTCCCAATTAAAATACCTCGATTGCCTTGAGACGGCCAATCATTAACAACGACACAATGGATGGGCACCATCCTCGACAGTCCCGATTCAATACCTAAAACAACCAATCGATAACAACAATGATAAATGATTTCTCCAAACCTTTAATATAAAACCAACGACAGAGATGATAATCGAATAAGTCAATACCTTCAATCGACCAATACAACATTTGCATCAAAACGCCAATATCAATAGGAGCAATCACGATGACGTCTTAAATCAACATCATTATCAACGATAACAACTGATACAACGATAACATTTGATACAATGATACTGTGAACTGGTATCGACATTAATATCAACAAGAACAATCGATACATCGATATTGCAAACCGGATATCAACGTCAACATCAACATTATCAATTGATACATCGATATGGCGAACCGACTACCGACATCAATGATAACAACAAACATCTCAATGCCTAAAACCGGCTATTAACGAACAACAATAACATTTGACATAATTACCGAAGGGAATTATATCGAAGAATTACCTGATATCAACAAAATCATGACGGGACTACATCGCGACATGATCCAATACACTCATATACATAAATGATAAAATTAATCTCATTGACTAATACAAGTATAGAACTGGCCTCAAACCAAAGGCGATGAAGTCCTTCCACGATCAATGTCCTCAACGAAATGATCAACCACATGAACAACCTTGCATGAACATAATTCACTCAATAACAATGACTTAATAATAAGTCTAAAGAACTGCAACAATTGATTACCCTCAAAAAGGTATCATATCAACTCAATCCAATCCAATAGAATCATCAAACAACTCATCGTAAACAAATCTTTAGAAGTTTACCAACAAAACTCAATTAATCTTGTGAAATTATAACACTGATTAATTCTCGATGTATAACATCATCCAACCCGAAGATCATATCATAATTCAAGATTATAACAATCCACAATCAAAAATTTTAAGTTTATGCCCATCTTCATAATATTCTTCAAAACAAATTCCAAAAACTTAAGAAATCAACATAACCATCTCGTAATCATACATATAAACTCATATATAATATGATTACAACTAAAGAACATCATAATCCATTCGAAAATAAAATTTGAGATGAAGAACAATTACCTTTTGAAGATTTAGATGAAAAGCTATGTTAAATCCTCTCCAAGTCACTTGTCAAGCTTCAAAATCGTCTTAGATGAACAAAACTATGAACTCTTAACTATTTAGATGTCAAAAACCTCCCCAATGAGTGTTCTCTCGGAAGAAGCAAAGAGAAGAAAAAGAGGGACTAAAATGATCCGAAACTGGATCTGCACAAATATATATTTATAATATATGTTAATAGCATGCGCTAAAGATATCTTTAGCGCACGCTAATGCGGTTTGACAGAGAGCTGTTTTTTTCAACCCTTCTAGCGTACGCTAATGCCAATGGATAGTGTGCGCTAACCCTATATATTACACGTACATAACAAATATTAACTACCTCAAAACACGTGCTAAAAACAGTCGGGACCACACGTTAGATACCCTTGGAATGATATAAACTTAGCGTGCGTTAGTCCTGTGCTTTAGTGTGCATCAAATGTTGTTGACGCATCCATACGTATGCATGCCGAAAGTTGTCGACCACTGGAGCCACCTGTCCGCCACTGGCTAGATCTTTGCCTGATGTGGTCTTGTGTACGCTAGTATTCACAATTAGCATGCGGTAAGCCTGCATACTAGCATACGCTATGTGTGAAAGCAACATACGCTAGTTTTGGCAATACCTAGCCAAAAACACAACTCACCAAGCAACATCCAGTCAGTAAAAATGATACCAACGACAAACATAAACTGTTCAATTCTATAGAATATACATTATATAAGTCGAGGACAACATTACTTGTACAATTTCAAATGAATACGTACAGTACAACAGTAAAAACAAACTCCAGATATTACATTTTAAACCATTCAATCAACACACGAGTTATTGAAATAAGAAAACCTACAACTCACTATGTCCAATGCCGGGCTTAGAGATAAAATTAACTTGCTAAAAGACCTTTCAAAAAACCAATCTTCAGATCTTGAATAAAGCAAAGTCAAATTTGAAAGACTCATAGAGAGTATCGACAGCTTATCACGGGAGTTAATGAGATAAAAATAAAGAACCATGCTATTACTTTGAAATCACATGATCGGAACAAGCTAAGCAATTATGTATCCCAGCCTGTTAATAAATTTCAATCTTGAAAAACAAAGAGAAGAACTCGCGGCCATTCTTAACTCTTTAAAAAAAATCTTGAAAGTGAAGGATATTCCAAGTGTTGGTGGCGTCTTAATAACAAAAGATGCCTTGATAGCCTGAAATGATCAATCTAGTACGATCTTTATCAAATGAGTTGAACCTACAACAAATACACACCCAGGAGGCATGTTGAAGGTAGTCCCAGATGCGAAGGACAAAGACAAAGTTGTAGCTGTGACATCCTCAAAATCATCCGTGGATATTACAGAACTGTGGGTCCGCACTGAAATCCACATGGTTAAGAATCATTTTCACAATTATTTCAAATATATAAAAAGTCTAACGGTAATATATTTTAAAATCCTCAAAGACTTTCTAAAATTTATTTTCAAAATACCGTCATAAAATTCCATTTGAAAATACATGGCTAAAATGCCAAACTTAAATAATTTCTAAAGTTTGTGTTAAACCATTGCTTACACGTCCAGACAAAATAGTTTAGGAAATCAATTTTTCAAAACATATCCAAGTTCGAAAAGTATCAAAAATTATTTTAACATAAACGCTCATCTATAGTTAGAAATACATTTGCAGTCAAAAAAATTATAGTCAGTTAAAATACTCAATTCCCAATCACATATCATAGATGGTATCTCCCGGGAAGCTCATCTATTCACGACCACTAGAAGCATGATCTCCAAGCACCTAAAATAAATCCAGTGATCGGGTTAACCATAATACTAAACAATTATTATGATCAAACCAACATAAATAATTATATATCAATGTAATCACAAGGTCAGGAATATCAGCAATATAATCTCACCATTCAAACTTTACCAACTCCTGGAATCCATATCAAATATTTCCTTACCATATTCAAATCTTATATTCTCAAATGATGAAATGGACTCAAATACAAAGATCTGTAATGTATCTCAAATAATACCAAAATCCTCAATACATCATCATAACTCATGATCATTCATATCAAATCATGTTCGTCGGATCATAAAATAAAATATCAATCATGATAAACAATTATCAATCACGACAAAAATTAAGACCACACAACATATATTTGAATCAACCAAACAATCAATGCCAACAACTTTTGAATTGTCGATGCAAACACATAAGATCAACAAACAAAATCAACCAAGAATACCATCCACATGATAAATCCCAACAAGATCAACTAAAGAATTAATCGAGAATACCATTGATATGATCAACTCCAATATGATCAATCGAATGATGAACCTAAATCGAGAATGCCATACACATAATAGGCTCCAACAAGATCATATAAATCATAAGAAAATCACTCAATCATGGACCACACGCAAGCAAACATGTTGTATGGATCAAAAATTTATAATCTCAAATTCCATAGATATATGCAATCATGCATGACGTATAAACCATATAGCATCATAATCTCATATTGTTGATCACACGCAATCAAACATGTTGTATGAATCAACCAGATCAAAAAATTTAAACATCCATACAATATACACAATTACACATACTATATAAACCCAACTACGTCATAATCTCAAACCATTGATTACACGCTGTCAAACATGATGTGTAAACCTAACAAATCATAATCTCAAATCGTTGATCACACAGTAAAACATGATGTATGAATCAACCAGATTATATTCAAAATCATGGAATATTCTCAATCACACATTTTGTATAAACCCAACATCATAATCTAAAACCAATTGTATGACTCGACTAGATTATAATGTCAGACCATAAGGCTTATATGGAGGACGTCATACTATGTCTAGGATGGAAATGTGTCCATGCACAAGCCACTGTTATATAGCTCGAATGCACATACGCTCTTATAACCGTATAGTGTGCAAAGTCCAATGTGAGAACAACTATCAACACATGACTATATATGCCCGATTAAAACTCCTACATATTCCAACTGGCACGCAAGTGTGATTCCAGGAATATCACGATATCGGCATGACAACAAAACTCAAAGAATCAACATATCTAGTAAGGATCAAAAGAACCTCACTGAATTGAAACAGTGATTTATCCATAAAGAACGAACGGCATGATCAACGATATCAAAACAACAATCTTGAGATCTCCATCGCTCAATGATCGATCAATACGATCAACAATAGTGCCTTAATATGAATCACAATTCATAAATAAAACAACATACAACAATACATACAACATTTACAAGAATCATTATCCTCATTATCAAGCAAGAATTAACTTATGTTGGAAAAAATCCTCCTTATGTTTTGATAATTGCCTCATACAGCAAGAATCTTCAAGGTCAGAATATCAGTTTAAGTGTGGAAGCTATTAGGAGAACATCATACAGCATGTCCATATAGCGCAAGATCTTCCATCAAAGTCAAGAGCCCTTTCCATAACACAGTCTTCAAGATACAACAAAGACGAAGATGTTAGATACAGCAAACATGCTGTAAGTGTTTTACTTAGGAAAAGTAAAAAATAAATCCAACAGGACTGAATAAACTTTAAGCCATATAGAAAGCAAACATTCTTTATTCATAAAGTATTTACGGTTAAAGTAGCCTGAAGAGCATTTAATGCTAGTCAATAAGAATGTCTGAAGCATTATATATAAATCGCCTTTAATTTGAAATATTATGAAGTCTTTAATCAGAGCAGTCTCAATCCCACCAATCGACCAACAGATACATTTATAACAGATCTATTTCCATGGTTATAAATAGCCCCAAGCAAGAGGACATTGCTAATAAAGAATTAATCTCACAAACCAATCTGACGATTCAAAGAATTGACAATCTGATTATCAAGCTTTCAAGAGCACTATATTTCCCCAAGCATACAACTTCATCAAAAGATAAGAAATATATAAAGTCCTCAATGCGAACAGCACACTTGAAGCGAACGCTCATGAAGCATACAGTCGTTGTTCAATCTTATCATACCAATCTTACCATTGAGTTTATTTTGCTATCTATGACATGTTTGGGACGAATAACGCCAAGAACGAAGCTTCAATCTATGTGAGAAGAAGCGAGTTGAAGAAGCCAAAGCGAATCTCTGTGAATGGCCCAAACTGCTGTCAAGCTGTATCAATCTGTGTGAACGATACAATGACGTGTTTAGTTAAAGTCATATAGTTGTGTATGTCATGATTTTAATAAACAAATTACTCCTGTGTGGAGGATCAGTGGACGTAGAGGGGTTTACCACGAACCACTTTAATCAGTGTGTCTTTACTTTATGTCTTTACTGTCTTTTATCTGCATGTGTGATTTTAGTATACATATCGCAAAAACTTAGCACGCATCAAGCTAATAGGAAATCATTTAGTTGTTGTATTTATAGCAACTTAACCTTAGAATTCCGCTATGCAAACAAACTTCGAAAAATAAACAGCTTATTCAACCCCTGCCCCCCTTCTAAGTTGTTTATATTGTATATCGGAGAGGTTGATTCTACAAAGAATCAGTCGGATTTTAACCTAAAACAGATCCATAAAATCACTAGCTTTTGAAACCTTTATTTTAGTATCTTTATCATTCATCTTACTTCTATCATGGACATATCTATGATCAATAAAGTCCCTATGTTTTCCATTAATAAATGTGATGATTGGAGAATTAGGATGGAAGCTCATCTTGCCGCAATGCATGAATAGATGATCTTCATCATCTAAGAAGGATCGATCAAGATAATGAAGGTCAACACTGCCGCAAGAATCGATGGACACCCTTATGCGGAGATGCTCGAGAAGGAACGCGAGCAATGGAAAATGGATGATCGCAAGCGTGTGAATCTCGAAAATGTTGCTAAGATGTGCTATTTGTCACTCTCGACAAAGGCACATTCTCCATGGTAAAATCTATAAGGTAGAGAAAGAAATCTGGGAGAAACTCAAGCTAATTTGTGAGGGAACTGAGCTCTCGAAAGAAAACAAAATTTCTAAACTAACTCAGCAGTTTGAATCTTTGGAAATGAAATCTTCCGAAATGCTTGAGGAGCTTGAATTCCAGTTTACCGGCATTATCGTTGAACTTGAAACATTGGGGTAAGTGTATACCCTAAAGGAGAAAAATCCAAAAATCTTTAGATCACTCCCTACCCGATGGGACATTAAGACCACAGTTGTGCGTGTGTCTTGTAATTCAAATGACATATCAACTTTCGATCTCTTCTCTGACCTCAAAGCCTTTGAGTATGACATTGACAGGAGAGAGAAGGCAGATGAGTCACCTACCAAGACTACAATACTGGCTATTGTATTTGATAGGAGACACAGCTCCGCACCTAGCACATCAAAATCTGCATGCAAGGCAACTAACAACGACGATGAAATCCTATCGCAAGATGAGATGGCCTTGCTCATTCATAAATTCTGAAAGTTCATCAAGAAATATGGAAAGGCCCCATACAAGCCCAAGCCATTTAACAAGATGAGTTCTGAATCACCTTCATCTGCAGATTCCAACATGTGCTACAATTGCATGAAACCAGGACACTATGCAAATAAGTGTCCTCATCCCAAAGTATAGAAATTACCCAAAGCCGAGCAACAAGAGAAGGATGAGAAAAGGCGCATTTGGCGAAACAAGCTCAAGGCCCTAATCGGAGAATCAAAAGCCTCGCCCGCATCAACCAAGACCAGGGAGTGCCTTCACGCAATCACTGACAGTGACTCCCCCGATGATGAAATAGGAGATAAAGCATATATGTGCTTTATGGCCAAGGAAGAAGAGGATGATGAAGATGGCGATGATGAGGTAATCTCAACCTCAGCTACTCCCATCAATGCATCACATACTTTTGAAAATATGATGAATGAGTTTAGAACCATTCAGAAAGCCAATGATATGCTTAAACGGGAAAACCTACAACTCTCCCTTTCAAATTTAGACCTAAAGGATGAAAATGATTTGCTGAGAAATAATTATGAAAACATGTCTTTAGACTCTGAAAACAACAAAATTATCCACGAAAAACTCATGGAAAGCAATGATCAACTTTGAACAGAACTAAATGAGGTAAAACCTCATAATAATTACAAGACAAATGATTATACTTTGTTAGAATCTAAGATACAGCTTCTCAAGAAAAGAGAAGGAGAACTCGAGAAAATCCTTAAATCCTATGAAAAATCATCAAGGAGGATGGAATACATTCTAAACAGTGGGCAGCATGTCCATGACCAACATGGCATAGGATATGACTCATTCTCCCACAAAGGTAACACTAGTACGGTGTGTTTCAAGGGAGTGGAACCCATTTTGGAACCCTAAGAAGCCCCAAGTCTTGTAAAGGTCATAGTTGTCCCATCTCGGACAGCAAAGGCAGGGATTCCTCCACCCAGTTCATATCATAAGCAGCGGAAGCCCCAGCCTCATAAACCTGTAAGATATAATACTAGTCATCAACAGTATGCTCCCCGAGCATACCAACAACATCAGTAGCTATCCAGAAAGAAGGTTGTACCTAAGTATCAAAGGTATGCACTGCAGTACTATCAATAGTACAGAGCACCTAGACACTGGTACAAGAACCCAGGTATTCGTTCAGAAAGCAGGCTATCGCACAGTCCTATCATAAGCAGATCTAGGAATCCAACTAGAAACCTAGAAAGAAAGCATTGAGGCCAAAGAAAATAGTCCCTCCACCGAGATGGCAACCGTACTAGAGCCAAAACACCAAATTTTATATGCATAATAATCAGGCTTACGGTGATTACATGACTGCCCCACGTAAATCTCGCAAAATAGGACCAAATACAACATACAGCAAACCAATTGCTGTCAGGAAAAAATGGGTACCTAAAGGCACTAACAACTATGGACCCAAAAAACAAAGGGGGACCTAAATCCACTTAATCTTTTGATTATATGATATCAAGGAGAAGGACATCTGGTATTTCGATAGCGGATGTTCTACCACATGACAGGAGATATCAGAAATCTATTAGATTATGTAGAAGATCGCGGTCCAAAGGAGTGATTCGGTGACAAATCTAAAGGAAGAACAAGAGGGAAAGGAACACTATTGTAGGAAAATTCAAAGTCACCGATGTAGCCTATGTTGAAGGACTACAGTACAATTTGCTTAGCATTAGCCTGTTCTGTGACAAACAGTTATCGATCAAAATTATATATAGATCACTGTAGGGTGAAGGACACCAAGACCAAGCAAATTGTCCTCATAGGAAGCCAGTTCGGTAACATGTATATTGCTGACTGGAAGCGCACAAGCTCCATAATTCCGTGTTTTCTTACCAAAGGCACTGCAGATCAAAGATGGCTATGGCACAAAAGGACGTCACACATCAACTTTAAGACCATCAACTAGCTAGCTCGATAAGGAATGGTCAGAGGCTTGCTCGATGTTTCATTCATAAAAACAGTGTATGTGGACCCTGTCAGAAAGGCAAGCAAGTCAAGACCACCTTGAAAAGCAAGTGATACATGTCCACCCACAGGGTCCGAGATTCACTACACATGGATCTCTATGGTCCTGTAGACCCTTCAGTCTGGGAGGTAAGAAATACTATCTTGTTATTGTTGATGATTTTTCCAGGTATGCTTGGACCATCTTCCTGAACAAGAAGAAAGAAACTATCACAAAGCTGCCAGAACATATGAAAAGCTGTGAAACGAGAAAGGGTTGAATATTGTATCAATTCATTCCGATAGAAGCACAGAATTCACAAATCGCTTTATAGAACTATACTGTGCGGACAATGGCATACAACACGAATACTCAGTATACTGAACTCCTCGATAAAATGGTGCTGCCGAGCGTAAGAACAGGACGCTGAAAGAAGCAATAAGGACCATGTTAGCCGCAAGCAAGTTGCCACAGCATTTTTGGGGAGAAGCAACGAATACAACATGCTACACACAAAACTATTGTATCATCAACAAGCATCACAACAAAAAAACATACAAGCTATGGAACAATAAAACTTCAATGGTTGCATACTTGCACATATTAGGATGCAAATGTTACGTGCTCAATAATGGGAAGGATCAACTGAAGACCTCCGATGAAAAGTTGGATGAGGATATTTTTGTTGGATGCTCATCTGTCAGCAAATTATTCTTATATTTTGCAAAAAGAGACTGACACTAAAGGAATCTGTCCAAATAGTATTTGATGAACCGAGTTGTGACCATATAGAAGTAGAAGACCTAACCAAGAGCAGTCGGAGACTCTCTATTGATGACTCCCAAACCCCAATAGAACCAGTTGTGAACCTAGAAATCAATCTTTCCGCTATAAGAATAGAAGCAGTCGAAGCTGATGCTATAGAAGCTGAAGTTGAGGCTACAGTTCAACAGGTTACATCTCGAGATGCCGAACTATAACCAGATAGGAGGTGGTTGAGAGATCAACCCCAAGAGATAATAATTGGAGCTATCAATGCCGGTGTGACCACCTGTAGAAAATTATAGAGTACACAAGGCACTGTACTTTGTGCATAGGAAGAGACAGATTCTGAGAAGTCTCTATTCCCTATGTGGAGATCCCAAGCAGGACATAGAAGACTTGCTATATGCACCCTAGCTGTATTCCTATCCCAATCTGAACTTGTTTTGACCAATGAGGCTATAGATACTTATTACTATATCACTTCGATGGAAGAAGAGCTCAATAGTTTCGAACGGAACAATACCCATTTCCTGAACCAACCCATCAAGCAATCATAGGAACCAAATGGGTATTCTGAAATAAAAAGGACAAAAATGGACTTGTTATCGTAAATAAATTTATATTAGTAGCCCAAGGATATAGACAAGAAGAGGGAATCGACTATCATGAAACCTTTGCCCCTGTAGCTCGACTAGAAGCCATCAGGATATTCCTAGTGTTTGATGCTCACAAGAACTTTATTGTATATCAAATGGATATTAAGAGCGCATTACTGAATGGAGACCTCACTGAAGAAGTTTATGTCGAACAACCTCCAGAGTTTGCCAACATAGAAGGCGGAGACCTTATGTACAGGCTAAGGAAAGCACTACACGGACTCAAGTAAGCACCTAGGGCCAGGTACGAAACCCTATCACTATATCTGATCAATAATGGATTTGAGAAATGTGCAATCGACAAAACCCTTACAAAATTATAAAAATTCAAGAGAGATTCTAATCATATGCGATAGCACGAGTGCAATTGCAATCATGCAAAAATCCTGTATTGCACTTGCGGACTAAGCATATTGATATAAAGCATCATTTCATTTGGAATCGTGTTGAGAAAAAAGATGTTCAGATCGAGAAGATTCACACAGACGTCCAGTTAGCCGACATCTTTACAAAACCTCTCAGCACCACCAAATTTTGCATGCTTTGCCAAGAATTAGGAATGCTACAGCCCGACTCCCTGTACGTTTTTACATTTTACTCATAAATTGAGGGGGAATGCTGTAAGACCCATGAATACTGTATCCATTTTAATTAATTGTACACTCAGAACTCCAAGTTATATCCTTACTCTAAGAAGAAGAATACATTATTATCTTCCTACAGACGACGTATGGACTAATTAAAGGGGAAAATAGTATGACCCAAGAATACAATGTTAATCCAAAATTGTTGTAAGAATTGAATCCTGTATGTATCTTTTATGGGGGAACGCTGTATTTTCGCGGATGGAGCACATGCATTGTAGGATATCAATTAATATTTTAAACGTATCTAAATTCATACCATTGAACGTTACAAACTATTTTCAGTTCATGTGCAATGTCTGAATTTAGAACGATTTATCTCTCAATACTAAAGAGACACGTGGACTTTAATGCCTTAAAAACCCACGATTTTCAAACCGCTGTATCATGCAATAGTGAAAGTCGAACTGTTTCAGAAGTGGGACCGATCATTAATTTCAAAAAACTGACAGATTAGACGTACCAGTTACATCTAGCTCCATCATGTACGTTTATTGAAAGACGGTTCCCATCCATTAAATTTGACATTCATTGTAACCTAGCTTCCCTTCACACTATAAAAGGTTCACAATGTTGATCCATAGACTCTTTACTCTTTCTGCAATTTTAGATCCTACAACATACAACCTACATACCCTCAAAGCTTTCTAACCTACTTTATATACACTCCTGTGAATATGTATTCTTCCCAGACTTTGTCTCTTTTACTGAAGAAGAAGGACATGATCATTGATGGACGAATCTTTGCTCACTCGGTTCTGTAATAGTGTATCATTTCAGAGTATGAGGACATGGCCGGGATGAACCTATACGTCTCCCGTGTGAAGCAAACTAGTCTCTATCATTTGGGTAGTCTGCAACGTGAAAACTACGAAACCAAATGGTAGAGGAATTTTATTCTGACGCTAAGTTTTCTGTTTGCGTCGGACAAGAATGTTCTGACCTCACTGCTATCGTCAGCACTGTGTAAGAAAAGGAGATCTCCGTTAACCGGGAACTCCTCAAGCGTCTGCACATGCTGCCCTCCAATGGTTTGACATTGGAGGAATTATGAATTGTTTAGGTTATATGAACTACTGAAGGCCTTTGGAATCTGTTTACTGGGAACTCCCATCCTTCACAAGTTCATCTCTCCTGCCATAAGAAGAACTTTACCTTATCCTATTTGTACCTGCATGACTTTTGCTGCAAAATTGTTGAAAATCAGACTGGAGCATTCGAAATGTGAAAAAGTTTATGATTTTGGATGGTGGTGGCCATCATGACCGGAGAAAAGGTTAACTGGTGACAGATCATTTTGAAACGGCTTCAAGAGGAGGCTTCGAAACCGGATTCTACCAGGAAGTCTTTTGGCCTTACTCTGAATTTCATGATGACTAGCTATGGCATACAACAGTCACCCAATGCCAGAAGGACCCTTGCTAGGAAGTTTCAACAAGGAGCCACTTCTCGCCAGCAAGAAAATCCCATTCTCCCTCTCGATATCGAGTGATCCCTGAGATGTTTTTGATCACCCGTCAAAGACGGAAGCTGTATCTGTAGCAATCCCGGTGGCTACATAGGTCACTGAGACAGTTCCGCCTACTGCACCTGCTGCAGTAGTTATCCCATAGGGTGCAACCCTTATGGAAGAAACTCTGGCTGCTCCCACACCAGATCCTGAGCCTGTGACGGATGACCAGACGTTTGTCAAACTAGAAGGAATAGGTGAATCGGCTGCCCCTTTGGAGCCAATGATCACCACTCCAGACAGGGCCCCCACCCCCTAACGTGTCCCTCTCCTGACAGGGCATCCCACCCTGTCAGGGATCCCTTTCCTCAGCAGGCTCCCTTACCTCTAGAGGATCTAAACCGGACAATGGAACCATCTACTATTCGGAGTCTCTCCCCCACAGACATCGTCAATAACACTCACCTATAGGTCCAAGTCGAAGAGGCGTTTGATCGCTTCAAGATGTGGAAATCATACAGGGTCGCCCCATATGACTCCTTGTACAATTAAAAAGACTGGAAAGATGAAGATTTCCTCATTCTGGAAATCATGGACACCAGAATGTCGAAGTCTTGATCAGAAGGGATGATCCCTTTTGCTATGAACTGATCACCTCTTATTTTGTGGCAAAACAAAAGACCCGACTGAAAGGGAAGTTACAGTCCACCGAAGAGCCACGAAGCCCAAGACATCACTCAGATCCCGATTGAGACAGAGATGATGATGACCTATATATAGGTCTGAGCAGGAGCAATAAGGAGGCTCGTTAAAAAGAATTTGCTCATTCCAAGGCCAATGATGGCCAAGGGACTTCTGCTGAACCACCATCTTTAGCTCCCGCGAAGGAGGAATCAGTCCCTGCGATCGGAGCAGATGAGACCCGCGTCATCCAACAGGAGGAACCAATCCCTCCTAAGGAACAAGTGGTCGCTGCGAGCCAATAGAAGGACCAAGTCCTTGTACCCCATGCTACAGAGTCCAAGAAACAAAGGAATCAGTCTCCTTTGTCTCTCCAACAGCACAACAAGCGGAACCATCCGAGGTTCGTTCGCCCCAACAGGTATCCACTCATCTTCCTATAGGATCCCCATATGGATCATAAGAGGACTTCCTAGCTGATGACGAACCCTAAAGGCCTCGTCACAATGTCATACTTAAATAGCTTGGAGAGCCATATAATTCCAAGCTTGCTCACCCCAACTCTCCACGAACAACAACTACAAGCAATCAGTCGCCAAACTATCTTATTACAGGATGCTGTCAAATCCTTGTACGACATCAGTAAGGAGATCGATTAGATGAGAGAAACTGCTCAGGATGAGCTTCTGAAGCTTCAAAGGGCCATACAAAATGTGGAAGAGGCTTTTCGCCTCATGCCCAATACATTATGGCAATCCCTTAACCAATTGAAGTAGCATAAGGAGCGCATCCTGAAGCAAGAACAAGAAAAGTTGCGAGTCGCAGGGGCCAAGACAGTAGCTGCCATCAAATTCACTGGATCAAAACTAAATTCTCATGAACCAATGAACTTACTGCAGTGGTTGCGAGTCTGGTGGATTGCATCACACATCTAAAGAAGAAGCAGGCCGAGTCAATGGATATCCTTCAGGACATTCACGACAAGGTATCTAATATTGATAACGCCAAAAAGGGTGAAGAGGTGCGAGAGGCTGGTAGGAGATGGCGACTGGAGAAGGAAAAGGATATGGAAGCCATCTTAGATGACAGTGTTGCATTTGCAATAGGAAGACTAGCCGGACCCGGACTAGGTCAAAGAGCCAAAGGATTCAGGGTTTCTTGTTCTCGTCCGAAGTTCCAGGATCCCAACTTGTTGGGATCTGATGGTGGAAGCAAAAATGAAATATACCGAACTCCTAAAGAGGTTCGATCATGCATCGCATATACGAATATAAAAGGAGAAGAATAAAGATATGAAAACATACCCTTTAAGTCCTTTGATTGAATGTTGAAGTTGATGCCGGTGACCGCAAATCCGATTTGATAAGTCCTCGATGATCCAAATGCGGAAAGCACTGCATCTCTACTAGCCATGCACCGGGAGATGATCAGAACAATGACTAATCAATTATCCTGCAAGGATACGGCTAGAAAGCAGCAGTAGGAAATGATCTCTCGAGATTATGATCACTCTAAGTTATATAAGCTTTTGATCTTGATCTTATTTCTCTCTCTAAGAATGCAAGAATATCAAGATGAACTCTCCCTCTCAGTATATCTTGTGATGGTCGATATTGTTGTGGAGGAGGAGGATGTTATTTAATGGCAAGTCCACACAAATCCAAAGTCCCCACCTCATGGTGTAAAATGATAAGATCTAATCTTACCACTCTCTTTTGTCCTCTCTACATGGAACCAACTCATCAAAAACCAACAAGGGGACAAAAGGCACCATCAAGGAAAGAGCACATGAGGGGGGCTCCCATAAGGAAGAAAATAAGAGGTTGGTTCGTTTTGGCCCGTGAAACAGACCTTTGTGTATCCAGTCCGACTGAGACATCTTGATTCGTCTCAAATACAATTAATTTATCTAATTAATTAATTAAGATATTATTTCTCTAAGAAATGATTATCCATGAACTAAATTAGTTACCCAATAATTTATTTAATTCACCAAACGATTTAATTTATCCAATAAATTAAACAAGACATCCAATGTCTAAAATTCACAATAAGAGATCGCGTTCATATTATTTCTTCGTCTCCCTAATGCGCGACTCGGTAGGTCAATCTCAGTAAGCAATGGGAGGAACCAAAAAGTTATAGCACCACCTAGCCATTCCCGTGGCCAACACTGTAACCTTACTATTCGTTAGGGATCATTCAAGAACCATTCCGTCGTGAATACCAATAAATGTATAAACCCTTTTTTCATATGTCCCGATCAAGTTATAGGGTCATGATCAGTCAAACCCTATCCGTACATAATGCTATGCATTAGTTATTTCAAATCGAGATGACTGAGCTCTCATGTATCTAATACAACTAGATCCAATGCTTTGGCCAAAGCATTATGATCTCATCTGCCAATAACTGCATAGGACATATACCTATTCACTTACAGGAGAAAGAATCCTATCTCGTCAT
Source organism: Orobanche coerulescens (assembly GCA_033398695.1). Lineage (NCBI taxonomy): Eukaryota > Viridiplantae > Streptophyta > Magnoliopsida > Lamiales > Orobanchaceae > Orobanche > Orobanche coerulescens. The sequence continues at coordinate 64,647,112 of CM065810.1, read as the reverse complement.
TTAGTAGAACCTTCTACTTGTCCATCAAGACACGCGTCGAGGTTGACCCCCACCTCTCGATTTTATGGGTCGAAGTACTCTGAACATTTTAACGTCACAAGCACATCCCTAGTAAATCCTCAAGTCTAAGGTTCATGAATACCTAACAACCTTTCGATTTCGTAATTGACTTTCATGGAGTGAAGTCTGTGCGATGAATCGAGGGTGAGTCGGTTCAAATATACTAATCTCATTAGCATACCTATAACGTTTGCTCCGACTAACCATTAGTGATGACATGCACTCTCCAAGTCAAAGAACACGTCATATAAGTCTTCACATAAACTTAACGCCCAGTCAAGTTTCATCGACTTGCGAACGATTAAGTATTTGATCCATAAACCTTTCTAGTGATGATCCCCTTATCCAATAAGGAGTAGAATGTTTTGCTCTCAAATATACAGACTAGCTTCTGTACATATATTTACCAGTCAGGAATGCCAATGACTATCAGTAAATAAAGAAATATATAATTGCCTTCTGATAATAATTTACATAATAACAAGTACAATGCCCTCTCTCATACATCCTATGAGCTGCATCTGAGGGCATATTCCTAACAATCTCGCACTTGAACTCAATACCACACACTATGGAATCTAATACCTATGTTCTCTAGATGACGCTCCAAGCTTATTTGAGAAATTGGATTGGTCAGTGGATCAACGATATTGTCTTCTGAGTTTACTATATTGTAGCACAATATATCTTTTGCGAAAAAATTCTCTCACGAGATGATACTTTCTCTCAATGTGTTTTGTACTATTGTGAAACCTCAGCTCTTTGGCCTGTGCTACAACTACGTCGTTATCATATAAAATCATAACAGGCAGCTCAGCACATGGTGTCACTTGAAGTTCACCCAGAAACTTCTTAATCTAAAGCCCTTACTTAGAGGCCTCCGAGGCTGCTTGATACTCAGACTGACAGGTGGGATCAGCAGTCGCACTCTGCTTGGCACTTCGGCAAGATACTGCTCCTCCATTAAGAGTAAAAATGTAGCCAGAAGTAGACATATCGTTATCTTTCTTTCCCTGGAAGTCTGATTCAGTGGATCCCATCACATTAAGTTCTCCACAAGTATACATAAGAACCATATCTCTAGTCCTTCTTAAGTACTTGAGAACGTTCTTTACGGCAGTCCAATATTCCTTTCCTGGGTTTACCTGAAACCTACTTACCACGCTCACATCGTGTGCAATGTTAGGTATCGTACACAGCATAGCATACATAAGGCTGCCCATGGCCGATGCATATGGTATGTTACTCATTTCCTTTCGTTGTTCCTCACTTTGAGGACATATCTTCAAGGTGAGTTTCATTCCATATGGCATCGGAAGGAACCCTATTTTAGAATCATCCATCTTAAAATGCTTTTAGATTTAATCTATATAGAGGGCTTGAGAAAGACTTATTATTCTCTTTACTCTAACCCAGTAGATCCGAATACCAAGAATATAGGTATCACTAGTAGAAAAAACATCAAAGACTTCGGTACATCTCATTTCGGTAATGTATATTAGCGAAGTAAAAACAAAAAACAACTTCGCTTTTCAATTTACTGAAGTAAACAACACACATAGACATCAGTAAATAGTACCAAACAAAAAGACATGAGCTAGTTAGAAATTTTAAGTTCAAAAGACTTCGCTAATTTTATAATTACTGAAGTGAAAAGTGTTTAATTTTATTTTTGATGCAATATATTTACAATAGTGAAATGTTTACTTAACCTCATTTTTTTTTTCAGATTCCAAAAAACCCTCACCTTCTTCACCCGCTAATTATTTCCTCCATTATTTCCTTCCCAAAATTTTTTCCCACTCCATTTCTTTTTCAATAAAAACCTGCTACCGCCTGTAGCCGCCGGCCCACCCCTCATCCAACCCTTCAAGGAGCGTTCTCTCGATTCTTCCCTTTCGATAGACGCTTCCTCATCGCGTCTCCCTCGTATCATTCATTGGGCGGCGGATTTTCCCCCTTTTCTTCGGCCAATCTTCATCTATATTCCCTAATCTCATAAGAGTTTGTTTGAACGATTGTTGTTCGGAATTTCATTGCCTTCCTTTCGATATTTTTAATCGGATTTATGACCCAGTTCCTCTTTTGCCTTGGTGGTGCTCCGCCCCAGTTGACCACTTCACCGTCTTCTATGGCAGGTATTAAAGGTATCACGGCAGAAAATTTATGCCACCAAATTATGTTTAGGTTGGGTACTTTAATTCGGTTATCAAATCTGATGCGTTCGTTTTTTTAATTGTTCCTGTGTTACGATTTTTTAAGTTGATATAATGGATTAATCAACCTATAATCAATATTTTACCTACTGAAATTTGTTGTTCTTGTTCATGTATTCTGTAGTAGAATCGGAAATGGCGTAGGGTTAGGGTTTCATTTTGTGGTGCAGCTTTGCTTCTAAAGGTGATGGATGCAGTTCTGTTCTTACATGCGTATATGTATGAGGAATTCAAGATTTGATATGGAATCTTTTAACATTATTTTATTCATTTTCATACAATCAAAATATTTCCTATCGGTTATTTTATTCAGGATATCGACTTCTGAATTATGCTATTCTTTTTAAGTTTTCCCGGTGAAGCTAATCATCTTCATGTTTTAAGAGTATGGTGGGTTGGGGCGGATAAGGTTGGGGCTCTCTAGTGATCTTCTTGTCTTGTTGCATTATGGTGTATCCTGGATTGCCTATAGAGATTTGTATTTCTTTCTTTTTCTTGAAATCTACATCATGCCAGCTATTGATGGGTCGTCAAATTATACGTCAAGGACATGTATTTATGAGTGTAAGAGGTATTGTTATATTCAATGTATTCGAAGTTTTAGGAGTCAGAAATTGATTGAGCTCAAGATGTTCTATTCACTATGTCTACATATATGTCTAGATTTGCTGGTTTTAATGAACTATGTCGGTGCATATATGCTTAAGTTATGAAGAATTATCACATATTGTCGCTATATGAGATAGTGCAACTAACTGCCTGCATTATATTTATGGATTTTCGTGAAGACTCAGGAACTGTATGCAGTTGTCTTCTTGGCTCGGTACCTCGATTTGTTTACTGACTTCATTTCAGTGTATAACACTATAATGAAACTGGTGTTCATTGGAAGCTCTCTGGCAATTGTGTGGTGCATGAGGTTTCATCGAATTGTGAGGCGATCTTATGATCGTGAGCTGGACACCTTTAGGCATTACTTTCTTGTGGGAATTAGTTTTCTTTTGGCACTTTTTGTTCAGGGTGGCCTTGGGATAAACAGAAGCTTAGATGAATTGGCTGCCAAGTATTTGAGATACGACTCTTTGGAGTCTCCTCGGCTGGTGAGTTCTAAAATATCAGTTCGTGTAAACTTTTCCTTTCATGTATTAACTTGTGAAAGTTCCTAGCCCTAGGTAAGCTATGAATGCCCATCAAGGTGGTGGTACATTCTTGCAAGGATTGTAAAACTTGCACAAGTTTCTACCTTAGAGCATGCAGAATCTTTTTTTCATTGTAGGTTGAAAAGATTAGCATGAATACACGTGGCTCATTTCATCTGTCAGATGAATGTAATCTTTTTTTTTCATGTTAGCTTCTTTTATTAATTTTACCAACATATTTTTGCCATCATTTTTGTAGTGAAAAATGTTCATTTGCACTTTTCCGGACCTAATTTTGTCATTAGTGACTCTGGATTTCGATATTACTTATTGCACAATGTATGCTCCATATGCCTGAACTTCAATATGCTACATCCAATTGTAGAATCTCATGAGTAAATGATTTTTGGCATGAGTTTTTGCTTATCTCTAAGTGTGATTGAAGGTTTGCTGGACTCGGAGCTGGTCTTGCATGGGGCACTATTCAGGAATCTGCAAAGAGGATCGTGTTCGGTACACCCAACTCAGAAAACAACCAACATTCCCTTTCCCCATTCTTGTCTGAGAGAAACACAGAACGTTTAGCTCTTGCCCTATGCAGAATGCGTGGAGCAGCTCTCAAATTAGGCCAAATCTTGAGTATCCAAGATGAATCTCTTGTACCTGCTCCAGTACGTAAATGAATATTCTTTTGAATTTTTATATATTTTGAAATCAGTAGAAGACATCGTAGGAAAATTACATTGTCGAATGATTGTCAGCTGACTCATGCTATGCTTTTTATATGAAGATCCTTATATGTATTAACCAATAGGAACTAGTAGCAATCAAAGTGCCGTTGCATAAGAGCAGATTATGTAATGCAGATTAGTTCAGTACTTGCCTTTTTAATCCTGATTATTTTATTTATTTTTTCTTAAACAGTTCCTCGGTTATCGAGCATTTCGGGCTGACATTTTAATATCCTTTCGAACAGTTAATTTCTAGGTTTCTGATTAATTGCTAGCTCGTATGCCCTCTCAGATCTTGGAAGCTTTGGAAATTGTTCGACTATGAGCCAATGGCTGCAACAAGTATAGGACAGGTAATGAAAGTCGAGCTCTGCTAATATTTTACTTGCACAAGAGGAACTCTCTCGATCATGTTTCCTTCACCGTACCTTCTTTTTAAGGTTATGTTTGAAAGTTTTATGGAGTTGGGTATGCAGTGGACTATACTATAGTAAAAATACCTGTTGATCTTCTTTGGAGTTATATTGGTGGTTTTATTAGTTCTAGAGGTCGAGGTTTTGAAATGTGATAACCCGTGCGCTGTTTTGATCATTGTGGCCCGAAAGAAATATAAGAATCATTGAAGGTATAGGAGTCCTTAGAGGAGGTGTGGTATAGGGCTAAGTTTAGAGCTGCATGGTGGGTCTCAAATCTCAATCATAAAGGAGTTTGGGATTTTTTATTTTGGTATTTGATTTTGTTAGAGCTTGGAGTTGTATCCAGGTATATTGCTTTGGTGTTAGTATTTGGGGTTCCTCGCCCCCTTGCTTTCTGTACTATCTTTCGTATTGACAAAATTAGTTGTTTCTTATCAAAAGAAAAAGAAAAGAAAAGCGAGGGATGGGAGATTAAGTGATCAGAGATTGACGTTAGTAATCTCTTAATGCTCTCATCCTGCGATTTTAGTGTTTCCTCTAGCGATTTATAGTTCCAGTTTACATTTTTTTACAAGTATTTCACTCGTGTGAATTTTACCGAAATAATTTGTAGTGATTGCTACTAACCATCATGACCATTATTTGGATTGCTAACTATCTGTTTCATTTATGTTTTAGTGAACATGAAGCGGATTTTGGAGAAGAGAAGTACTATTATTTCAAAGAAACATTCCTATTCAGGATTGCAGGTGGAGGCAGTACTAGTTCAGCATGCTCAGCAGGTCGGGGTGATGTTAGTGATGATGTAGCAGATGACATAGCCCTTGATTCAAACATACACTCCTTAGTCAGGCCCTATAACATATCATGTCAGTTTTCTTTACTTATATACTCGATCTATGCTTATTTGCTTGTCTTTGTTACAAGAGTTGTGATAGCTTGTTTGGTTAAAGTTTATACACTTGTTCACCATAATTTGGATTGCTAACTATTTCTATTCATTTATTTCGTAGTGAACATGAAGCGGACTTTGGAGAAAAGAGATACAAGTAATTTAGAAAGAAACTCATATGCAGGTAGATGTAGCACTAGTTCAGGAGGCTCAGCAGTTTGGGGTGATGTTGTAGCAGATGATATGATCCTTGATTCAAACGTACTCTCCTTAGACAGGTCTTCTAACAGATCATGTACGGATTCTGGGATGCAGAAATGCAAGCCATAATCGATGAACGTGCTGCCGAAATTTTGGATTGTGTCGATCATAATATTTCTGTGGTTCATCACACTTTGTAGAAGTTATTTTTGACTGTTTGATAATGTTGTAGTATGTGTGTTATGACACATTATGCTAATATGTTTTGAATTGGTTGGAACGCATGTTATTTTTTTTTTTAAGATGGGATGATATGAAATTGTTGGTTCTTATATTATTGAGCTCTTGTGGTTGATGGTTAGTTATAGTTGAATGTAGATTTTGACAATGGATTTTAATTTGAAAATATTAATATATATTACTGTCGAAAATACTAATATATATTATACAATAACTGAAGTAAATAGTTCTTTATTTACTACGCCAGTTATAAAATAACCGAAGTTAAAGGCATTCTTTTACTTCACTTACCCCACATTTGGATCATAATTAGGAAAAACAACCGAGATAGACTTCGGTTATTAGGATATTAGACTTCGCATAAAAAGCGAAGTCTAAAGTATACCTTTTACTACACGAACATAGACTTCGGTAATTATAATGTTTTTACTTCAGATATTATCCGAAGTCTTTGACGTTTATTCTTATAGTGTATCTTTTCCCAAGTCTTTCATGGAGAACCTACTTCAAAGCCAATCTTTCATAGAACTGAGCATTCCCACATAGTTTCCTATTAGTAGAATGTCATCTACATATAGTACTCAGAATGCAACCTTGCTCCCGTTAACCGTTTTGTATACACAAGGTTCCTCTTCATTTTGCAGGAAGTCAAATTTTTTGACATCTTCGTCAAAACGAAGGTTCCAAATACATGAAGCCTGCTTCAGTCCATAAATAGAATGCTGAAGTTTGCACACTCTATAGATATCGAACTCGGACATAAAACCTTTAGGTTGCTCCATATACATATCCTCCGTGAGGAATCCATTAAGGAAAGCCATCTTTACATCCATATGCCATATCTCATAATCATGGTAGGCAGCTATAGCAAGCATCATTCGAATAGACTTGATCATAGCTACGGGCGAGAAGGTATCGTGGTAATCAATCCCTTCTTTTTGGGTATAACACTTCGCCACAAGCCTGGCCTTATAGGTGTCAACCTTGCCATCTCTATCAGTCTTTCTCTTGTAGATCCCCTTGTTCCCAATGGGCACTATATCCTTGGGGCGGTATACTAGAGTCCACATCTGATTGGCATGCATCGAGTTTATTTTAGCTTCTATAGCTTCCCGCCATTTTGCGGTGTCTACGTCTACCATTGCTTGGTCATAGGTCCCGGGGTCGGTCTCTTGACTATCACCTGGAACCTCAAGGAGACCCAGTTACTCCAAGTACATAAATCCATACCTCCCAGGTAATTGAGTCACCCTACTAGACCTACGAGGTGGTTGTACTTGTGTTTCAAAAGGTTTGGTTCCAACTTCTTGTACAGGTGTCTCCAGAAGAGTTTCATTATAATCTTCCAAATAAATACATCTACCTGCTCCACCTTCCTGAATGAACTCATATTCCAGGAAGTGTGCTTGCAAAGCAACAATGATCTTTCGATCTTCGGGCATGTAGAATAGATAACCCATCATTCCATATGGGAATCCAATGAAATGTCACTTCACGGATCTTGCTTCTAACTTTTCCACCTTAGCCTTCTTGACATAAGCGGGACATCTCCAAATCCTAATATGTACTGAAAAAATATTAAAAGATAAGATCACATGGTTTCCTGCCCTCCCACATCTCATGCGGAGGCTTAGGAACGGACTTGGAAGGACATCTGTTCAAGATATTAGCAGCAGTCAAGAGCGCAGAATCCCACAGGTAAATCAGTAGCCGGTGTAGCTAAGCATGGAACGAACCATGTCCAACAAGGTTCGATTCCTTTTTTCCGACACGCCATTTAACTGAGGAGTTCCTGGAGGTGTAAGTTGTGATATTATTCCGTCCTCCTTTAGGAACTCATCAAACTCTATACTCATATAATCTCCATCTCGGTCCGACCGAAGTGCTTTTATATGATTACCAGTTTGTTTTTCGACTTGGGCCTTAAATTACTCGAATTTCTCAAAGGCCTCAGATTTGTGTTTCATTAAGTAGGCATAACTATACCTAGTATGATCATCCATGAACATAATAAAATACTGATATCCGTCATGTGCTACTTCTAAAGAACCACACACGTCGGTATGGACTAATTCAAGTTTATAAGTGTCTCTTTCAAAAGTCCCTGTGAAGGGGGACTTACTCATTTTATCTTTAAGGCAAGATTCACAAGTTGGAAAGGGATCCAATCCCAATGGGCCCATAAGTCCATTCTTTTCTATTTTGTAAACTTTGGTCTGATTAGCATGGCAAATTCTAAGATGCTATTTCAAAGCTTGATTATTTTTATACCACACTTCCAAGTCATAGTGTTCACAACGACTTTGTTTCTTAGGTTTAGATGATACAGTCCATTTAACAATGTAGCAGTGCCTACCAATTAATTTCAAAAATAAATTTTGCAAGTATTGTTACCAATGAAAAATAAAAAGTCTTTCCGATCCATGATCGGAATGGATACAATATTATTATGCCATTTGGGCAAAACAAGTACATCATCTAATGTTGAAACAAAGTCGAATTCCAAATCCAAAAGAAGGGGTCCTATATATCAGTTGCTTCGACATTATGTCTGTTTCCGATAGTAATCATCAATTCCCTAGCTCTAAGCTTCCTACTTTGTTCCAGATCCTGATTCTTGGTTCAAATATGAGAACTAGCACCTAAATCGAGTATCGAAGAAGTAGAAAAAACGGTAGCAGAACAATTCATTTCCAAATCTAAAAGTTATGTAGTTGAAGGCCCATGAAGCTTCGAACAGTCTCTTGCCCATTGGCCAAGCTCACCACATCTGGGACATGCGTCTGTCTTCACCTTCTTGCTATTAGGAACCATCGAGGCTTTGCCCTTATCCTTAAAGTCCTTGCTTTGTGGGCCCATCTGCTTCTTGGTCTTTTTCTTCTTATTCTTGGACATCCGAGATCCAGAAGAAATCACAAGGACAGACTCCTTCACCCGCGGAGTCTTCATCTGAGACTAAGCAGTTACAAGTTTGTTCATCAACCCTGTAAAATTGCAAGCAATCTCATTGCAGTTGAAGTTCATAACAAACTGAGAGACGGAATAAGGAAGAGATTGCAGGATAAGGTCACTTTGGAGAGAACATGCATCCTAAAATCAAGAGCCTTCAATCTCTCGATAGTCGATATTATTTTGAGGACGTGGTCCCTCATTTTCTCACCTTCCTTCATCCTGGCACCGAAGAGATGCTTCGATATCTCATATCTAGCAGCTCGATTATGCTCACCATAAAGCTCAGTTAAGTGAGAGAAGATCTGCCTAGCAGAAGTCATTTTCTCATGATCTCTCTGAAACTCATTAGACATAGAGCCCATCATATAGCCACGGACTCTAATGTCATCCTTAACCGACTTTTCGTGGTTTTCAACATCTTCCTCACTAGCCCTGGTCCGCACTAGAGCCTCTGGAATGTACGCCTCTAATACGTATCCCAATGCCTCCATACTGAGGACAATCATCAGGTTGTGGAGCCACTCCAGAAAGTTTGGTTCGGTTAAGTTGTTCTCCTCGAGTAGAATTTCAAGTGGATTCATTGGCATTTTGAGAGTTGATATTTTGTTTGTCTGCATTACGTATGACAAATTGATTAGTGACTCATTTGATTATGATCTGAGTTTAGAATTAAGGACTTTTCTATTCATTTAAACTAGTTCCCAGTATTTTTTTTAGAATAACACACTCCCTTGTGAAATCCGAAAGTATTTGTTCGCATTACTTCATAGTGGTGATCGAGTTCTTTATAAATTTTAATATAATGTAATCGAATAGGTTTCTGGTCTATTAATCTTCATAAAGTAGTGTCTAACACCAACCCATCTAATGGATAATTCGATCTTCTCACTACTACAAAACTAGCCTTTAACATCACTATTTTAACAGTGATTGTTCGGAAACCGCTTTTAAAATGACGCGGTGGCATACTTGTAAATTTGGTGTAACATATTAACAGTGGTTTTTTAAAAACCGCTGTAAAAATAGCACTTTAACAGCGGTTATCAGAAACCGCTGTTAAAAGTAATATTCACATCGGTGTTTTTGATAACCAATGTGAATTATTTCCAAAATTTTTTTAAAAAAAAAACGCTGTTGTATTATATAAGTTTAACAACGGTTGTCCTAAAAACCATTGTTAATTTGCCAAACAAAAACGACAGTGGTTGTTAGAAACAACCGTTGTTAAATTGCTGCGATAACAGCGGTTATGTTTAACAATCGCTGTTAAACTTCAGCATTAACATCGATTATTTTCTACAACTGATGTTAAAGCTTCTTGGAAATATCAAAAGGAAAAATATTTCGGGCGAGAAATAACAAATCTATTTCTCCTCTCACTGAAAATAACACTTCGCCCATTTCTCTGAAAACAACTAATCTACTGCCGAACTTGAACTTTCCCTACGCCGAACTGTCGTTCCGTCAGCTACCGGTCCGCTAGATCGAATTTTTTTTCTGGTTCTCTCTCTCTCTCATCCGCCTCACTTACAATCGCATCCAGCTCTCTCAGCCACGTCCTTCGCTGTAACCTCAATTGCAGCTCTCTCTCAGCCGCCACGCTTCCAATCACCTCCAACAGACCTCCGTTCTCTGCCTCGATCAACATCCTGCCGGTCCCAGACTCGTTGCAGTCATCCCTCAGGTATGGTTGTTGCCTCAATTTTGGGTGCATGAAACTTCTTATTCCACTATTTGAATGAATATGTGATGCTACTTTTTGGATGAATATTTGGATAAATTATGTGATGCTACTTTTTGTATTAAACAAGGCAAAGCTATCTAAAAATAAAACATAAACCAAAGCTTGATTGATGTGGGATACTTCTATATATGTTGTGTAATTTGCGGCTCCTAAGTTGTGGAATTGGGGCTGCTTCTTCCTATAGCAAAATTAGGCTGATGTTGTTGTGCCGTGGGGCTGTCCGGCTGTATATTTTGGGACTGTTTGGTAGTGTAGGAATTGGGTGATTAACGGCAGAAGCAATGGGGCTGAATCTGATCGAAGTGGATGCAAAACTCCCTTCTTATACAAGTGCAGATTATGTGGTTGTTGCATATGGAAATTGTAGCTGTAATATGAAAAAGACCAAGTGATTTTCAGATAATAAAATGCCATTTGTTAGCTTAAATAAGTGATTTTCAGATTCATAGCAATGGTTGTAACTGTTATGTGACTGGGTGACATTTAGACGTGTATTTATCCTCTAGCAATTTGATTATAGGTAGGTATGAGAGTTATCATTAACTATACTGCGTGTAGTTAACTTCACAGTTCATACATAATTTAGGTATAATTATGATTAAAATCAATATTAATAGCAACAACAGTTGTACGTTATGGTAGATGATTAAAATAACACCAAATGTGGTTGATTCTAACTAAAGGAATTGCAAATTGAATTTCACTGTGTACAACAGAAAATAAGAAGAATGGATCGAAGTTGGATGAATGCAAGTCGTAGCAGTGATGACTATGATAATGGAATCGAAAAATTTTTTGAGTTCACCCAACAAAATCGCTCGGAACCCAATGAAAGATATTTTTGCCCTTGTGTCAAGTGTATGAGCGGGAGACGACATGAAGCTGACATAATTCGTGAACATCTTATTTGTGAGGGAATAAATACGAACTATAAGATTTGGATATGGCATGGCGAACTAGTAGACATTCCAACTAAAGACACACACACGTAGATATAGATGGTGATCAATTTGAAGACACGATTCGTGATGTTGGGGAAGAATCATTCCGAAGAGGGCATGTTTATGATGCATTGAAAAGTGATTCAGAGACTCCTTTATATTTTGGGTGTAAAAGTTTTACACGCTTGTCTGCTGTGTTGAAGTTGGTTAATGTGAAAGCAAAAAATGGATGGAGTGATAAAAGTTTCACCGAATTGCTCGAGTTGATACAGGAGATGCTTCTAGAAGGTAATAAATTGCTTAACCATACTTATGAGGCGGAGAAGGTTTTGTATCCGATGGGTTTGGCGTATAAGAAAATACACGCCTGCCCCAATAATTGCATATTTTACCGAAAAAAGTTTGAATTATTGAATAAGTGTCCTAGGTGTGGGGCATCACACTACAAAGTGAAGCATGATGATTCTAGTGTTGGAGAGAGCACACAACAAGGGCCTCCAGCGAAGGTGTTATGGTATCTTCCAATTATTCCAAGGTTCAAGCGACTGTTTTCTAATTAGGATGACGCAAAGAACCTCATATGGCACGCAAAACGGAGAAATGTGATGGTCTAATTCGTCAACCTGCTGATTCTGTACAGTGGAAGAAAATAGATCATTTATTTCCAGATTTTGGGGGTGAGGCAAGAAACCTTAGGCTTGGACTTTCCACAAATGGGATGAAGCTGTTTGGTAATTTTTAAGCACTAAGCATAGCTCATGGCCTGTCCTACTTGTGATCTATAATTTACCTCATTGGTTATGTATGAAACGGAGATATGTTATGTTGTCAATGATGATTTCAGGCCCAAAACAACCAGGAAATGACATAGATGTTTATCTAAGTCTGTTGATTGATGATTTGAGAATGATGTGGGACGAAGGGGTTTTCGTGTTTGATGGGGTACCACCAGCAAAGTTTCAAGCTATGTGCAATTATATTTTGTACCATTAATGACTTTTCGGCATATGGAAAGTTGAGCGGGTACAGTGTGAAAGAGCATCATGCATGTCCTATATGTGAAGAAAACACAATCTACGTTCAGTTGAAACATGAAAAAAAAATAGTTTACACTCAACATCAGAGGTTTCTCAATCGCCATCACCTATAGCGTATATTGAGAAAAGCTTTTAATGGGTACCAGGAAGAGGGATCTGCACCGACACCATTAACAGGTGAGCAAGTTTACGATCGCGTTAAGAATATTAATACTATATTTGGGAAAACTACAAAAAAGTCTGTTGCGACAAACATATGGAAGAAGAGGTCCATATTCATTGATCTTCCATACTGGAGCAAAACTAGATGTTAGACATTGCATAGATGTTATGCATGTCGAAAAAACTGTGTGCGATAGTGTGATCGGCACACTTCTCAATATTAAAGACAAAACAAAAGATGGTGTTCAGGCTCGTCTAGACCTAGAGGAAATGGGTATGCTGTAACACCCCCAAGATATTCAGAGTAGATTACAACACTGTGGACCCCTACATGGGACCCACCAGGCTAATTAAAAAATACTACTCGTCTAGCCATCTCAGTTAACGAGAAAACACACATCGCCAAGACGAAAATTAAATAGAACGCCCGGTATAACCGGCAAAACAGACATCAATGACAATCATAAATAACATTTTATAATACAAACCATAATCCCAGTAAAAATACCTAAGTACTAGCGAGTACTATCTATAAGTTCACAAGTTTGAAACAACCACGTCAAAAAAGGATAACGGAAATAAGGAGACTCGTTTGCACACGTCATCAACCCTGGCCGGGATCCTCGTACTGTCCCAATACCCGCTCATCCGGCTGAACATAACCTGAAATTCATAACAAGAATTTCCCCAAAACGGGTCCCCAAAGGGGTTAGCAATTATGCTAGTACAAGTAATCAAGGCAAACCATTCGCTTACACATTTCATAGTGCATGCATCAATTCATTTCAAAATCAAAACGAGACATGCCTATTCGGGAAACAAACAGTCAATAATCAATTTGCCTAGGACCGGGGTGAAGCCACTGGTCCCACTCGAGGCCTCTAAGGACCCTCCTGGGTTGGCCATATCATAAAAAAAATCACGCACAGGCATCGCCTAGGACCGGGGTGAAGCCACTGATCCTATTCGAGGCCTCTAAGGACCCTCCCGAACTGGCTAGCGAATCAAGCTCGTGAATCCGAAGTGAAGTCATGGATTCTCCCGAGGCCTCGTCAGACCCTCCTGGAGTGATCAAAGCATACACAAATACATCACTATTTCATGTTAAGCATAAAAGTTTCCAAGAGTACTTGCCTTGAGTAATTGACGACGACACGACGGAAAGGAAAATCAACCACGATCGCTAGGAACCGATAAACCCGAACCTAACGATTCGAAGAACACAATCACAAACATTTCTAAACGAGTACAGAAATGGAATACACCCGAAAACCCACCTACGATTCATATAAGTTCGTATAAAAACAACGACGAGGATGGATCGCAACTGAGCCCTCTCGATTTCACAAATATCACGAAATTTACCATGAACTTGTAGGGGAACCAAGAATACCACCAAGATTAATCATATATATCATGGATTAATCAACAATATGGAATGAATCGGACAAAAACTCAGACCCCCCCAATTTCCGAAAATAGGGTTCTAGGAGATTACCTTGGCTTAAGGAAGAAGAACATGAGTAGATGCTCTTAATCTACACCAAAAACATAAGGAAAATGATACTTGAAGTGATTGGAAGAAGAAATCGCCTCTAAATCGCCTTGGGATCGCTCGGCCGTGGGAAAGGAGAAGAAAGTGAGTAAAGTGGCGAATTTGGGTCAACCCTCGGGTATATATAACTAGAGGGCTTAGCATGCGCTAACGGCTCATGGTTAGCGCGCGCTAACCAGCCAAAAACTAGTCCAGAACCTGCGGTTCTGGCCCGTTAGCGTGCGCTACCAGAAAATAGCATGCGCTAAGAGTCCGCGATAGCGCGCGCTATCGGGCCATAGCATGCGCTACCTGGTTACCAACCCGATTCCAGAATCATTTTGCCCAGTCTGGACTACCGAATTAGCGTGCTCTTCCAGACACCTAACGTGCGCTAAGTCTCAATCATAGTGTGCGGTAATATACAGATTTAGCGTGCGCTAAGATGCTCGTCCAGAGAGCAGAGAGTATAAACAACCTACTGCCACTGATGTGCTCGAGTCATTAGCGCACGCTACCAAAACAGAAATAGCGCGTGCTAGCGAGTGCAGACCGCAGTACTGACAGCAGCCAAAGATGGAAAACAACGAATTCCACCTCGGATGAAAACAACACGCATCCGGCACCAAACAATGGACCTAAGAATACGTACGGACAACAAGATCGAGTCAGAACCAAAGCGCTAAAAGAAAACACAATTCCGACTACCCAAAGGTTCGGAAAACGACAATGTTAGTAATCGCCCCAAAACTTTGGGAAATTACAAAACGGCCCAAAACATCCGAAATACACGATACATGATCGAAACAACATACGAAGCTCACAACATGCATAATAACATGAGATAGATCCGTGGAAACCCCGAGACAGCGGTTCCGAACAACAATTACGAGAAACGAACGAAATAGCGACGAATAAGACATTAAACATGGAATTGAGTAAAACAAGTCTGAAACAATCTCGGATGACAAAAGTCCAGTATTAAATATTCTCGAAATATCAATACGGTTACAAGGGAGTCACCAAAAATAAAAAATACCCCAAAACGAAAAAATACCGAAAAAAGGAAAAATGAGTATATTACATATGCGTCCTCAATTGCATCCCCAATCAGTTGGTAAATGAACTTATCTCCCCCCGACATGTTATACTTTATCAAAAAGGGAGAAAAACCGCTTTTGTAAATGTTTACAAGGCACTGAAGTGCCATAAAGTTACTCTTCAAATATTAAGAGTCTTGTGTCGTTGCAAAATCTTAAATTGGTTGGCTTAAAGACCCATGACTGTCATGTCTTGATGCAACAACTTCTAGCATTGGCTATACGTGATGTCTTGCCTAAAAAAGTGAGGAATGTCATAACTCGCTTGTGCTTTTTTTTCAATGCTATATGTAGCAAAGTGATAGATCCACTGGTTTTAGATGAGTGGAAAAATGAGGTTGTTGTTATCTTATGCCAATTGGAGATGTATTTTCCTCCTTCCTTTTTTGATATCATGGTTTACTTACTTGTACATCTAGTTAGGGAGATTGAAGAGTGTGGCCCTATTTATTTGAGATGGATGTACCCCATTAAGCGATACATGAAGATTTTCAAAGGGTATACCAAAAACCCATCTTGCCCGGAAGCATCTATTATGGAGAGGTACATTGCAGAAGAAGCTATCGAGTTTTACACAGATTACATGTCACAAGTGGAATCTGTAGGGCTTCCTAAGTCTCGACATGAGGATAGAATTAGAGGAAAGGGTAAACGAAGTGTTAATGTTTTAACCAAGAGTCGAGATGAGGTACTTCAAGCACATTTGTACATTTTGAATAACACTAATGATGTTCACTGTTAGCTCACGGAACAATGATTATGAGAATCGAACGAAATAGTGACGAAAAAGACATGAAACACGGAATTGAGTAAAACAAGTCCGAAATAAGCTCGGGTGACGTCCAGTATTAAATATTCTCGAAATATTAATACGGTTACAAGCGAGTCACTAAAAACAAAAAATACCCCAAAACGAAAAAATACCGGAAAAAGGAAAAATGAGGATATTACATTCTCCCCCTCTAAAAACAAGTTTCATCCCGAAACTTAAGAAACGAACAACTCGGGGTACCTAGCATGCATGATATCCTCGGTTTCCCAAGTTGCCTCCTCGACACCATATCTCGACCACTGCACCTTGACCAATGGAATGGTCTTATGCCTCAGTCGCTTCTCACGGTGCTCCAAAATCTTCAAGGGATGCTCCTCGAAGGTCCTCAGCGATATCGATCTCACCATAGTCGATGACGTGACTAGGATCCGGAATATATTTCCTTAGCTGGGAAACATGGAAAATGCTATGAAGGTGACTCAAGGCCGGAGTCAACACCAAACGGTATGCCAACTCGCTGACTCTCTCTAGAATCTCAAAGGTCCCAATAAATCTCGGACTCAACTTTCCCTTCTTTCCGAAGTGGAAAACTCCCCTCGTCGGCGACACCTTTAGTAAAACGTGGTTTCCCACCTCGAATTCCAAAGGTCGACGACAGACGTCAGCATAGGATTTCTGTCGACTCTGAGCAGTCAACATCCTCTCCCGAATCAATTCCACCTTCTTCCTCATCTCCAAGGCGATATCCGGTTTGGTTCCAACCAAATCGGATGCCTCGTTCCAACAAATCGACGATCGACATCGCCGCCCATAAAGCGCCTCATACGGTGCCCTTCGAATCGACGCGTGCCAACTACTATTATACGTGAACTCGATCAATGGCAAATGCTCCTCCCAATCACTGCTCCAATCGAGAGCACAAGCACGCAACATATCCTCAAATGTCTGGATAGTGCGCTCCGACTGCCCATCCGTCTGTGGATAAAAAGATGTACTTAGATGCAAGCGAGTACCCAACGCCTTATGTACCGCCTGCCAAAAATTCGATACAAAACAGCTATCATGATCCAAAACAATAGACTTTGGAGTACCGTGAAGCCTCACAATCTGCGCAATAAATACACGAGCCAACTTTTCCGGACCCCAAGTATCCTTGATGCCCAAAAAATGTGCCGAATTGGTCAGACGATCCATAGTCACCCAAACCATATTCACATCAGACTTCGATCTCGGCAATCTCGTGACGAAGTCCATCAAAATATCTTCCCATTTCCATTCCGGAACGGGAAGTGACTGTAATAACCCGGCTTGTCGCTGATGCTCGATGTTGACTTGCTGACAAGTCAAACAACTCGCTACAAACCGTGCGACCTACTCCTTCATGCCATTCCACCAAAAGTTCTTCCTTAGGTCCTTGTACATCTTACTCAAACCAAGATCAACCGAGTAAGGCGTAGCATGGTCTTCACGCAAAATACTCTGCCTCAATTACAAGTCGTTCGGTACACAAAGCCGACTCTGGAATCTCAACACACCATCCTCGTGAATCACAAATCCAGGATACTTCCCCTTAAGAACATTCTATCGGATTTGAGTAATCATCGGATCCTCCAACTACTTTAGTTTAATTTCATCGATCAGGGACGATGAAATCTCCAAAGCGCAAAGTTGCCCGACATCTCCTGTCAACAAAATCTCAACACCCAACTCGATCAAATCACATTGAAGCTCGGATTGAGATGTAAGTATCTCAAGCGTTCGCAACGTAACCGGTTTCCGACTCAAGGCATCCGCCACGACGTTCGTCTTGCCCGAATGATAAAAGATCTCGAGGTCATAATCCTAATCAATTCCAACCACCTTATCTGCCTCATATTCCACTCCCGCTGAGTAAATATGTACTTCAGACTTTTATGATCGATAAAAATCTGACATGCACAGCCAAAAAGATAGTGACGCCAAATCTTGAGCGCAAAAACAACTGCCGCTAACTTTAGATCGTGAGTAGGGTAGTTGAGCTCATATTGCCTCAATTGTCTCGACGCATACGCGATATTCTTGTCGTGATGCATCAACACGCACCCAAGACCCTGACCCGAAGCATCGCTATAAATAGCAAAACCCTCGTTTCCACTCAGCAATGCTAAAATTGGGGCTGAAGTCAAACACCTCCTCAGCTCCTCAAAACTCGACTGTCTTTCGTCATTCCAGACGAACTTCTCAGGTTTCTGAAGTAACTGGGTATGTGGCCAAGCCTGTTTCGAGAACCCCTCGACGAACCTACGATAGTAGCTATCCAAACCCAAGAAACTACGGATCTTTTTCACATTCTTAGGCGGTGCCCAATCCAACACTGCCTCAATCTTCTATGGATCCATATGGACCCCCTCGGCTGAAATCACGTGACCCAGAAATATCACTTCCTTCATCCAGAGCTCACATTTCGAGAACTTCTCGTGGAGTCGCTCGGTCCTCAAAATGTCTAACACCACACACAGATGATGCACATGCTCCTCCTTGTTCTTCGAATAGATCAGGATATCGTCAATGAAGATGACGACACACTTATCCAAATACTCGATGAAGACCTTGTTCATTAATTGCATGAACACTGCCGGCGCATTAGTTAACCCCAAGGGTAAAACCACAAACTCATAATGTCCGTATCTCGTCCGAAAAGCTATTTTCGGAACATCGGACTCCTTCACCCGAAGCTGATAGTACCCTAATCTCAAGTCGATCTTCGAGAATACCGCAGCTCCCTGCAACTGATTGAACAAGTCATAAATCCTCGGCAAGGGATACTTGTTCTTGATGGTTACTTTGTTTAGCTCGTGATAGTCGGTACATAAACGCAGTGAACCATCTTTCTTCCATACAAACAGAACCGGTGTGCCCCAAGGCAAAGTACTCGGTTGAATATACCCCGACTCAAGAAGCTCACTCAACTGCTTCTTCAACTCAGCCATCTCTGAAGGTGCCATGCGATACGGCGCCTTCAAAATCGAAGCCGCTCCTGGCTCTAACTCGATAGCGAACTCAACCTCCCGGTCCGGTGGAAACCACGGTAACTCATCAGGAATGACATCAGGGAACTGACTAATGACTGGAATCGATGAAAACTTGACTCCACCATCCCCCGCCTTCAGGGCATAGCACCAATAGCCAGTACACCCCTTCCGCAGGAGTCTCATCGCCTACAAGGCGTTAATTACGAACTTCTGGTTTGCCCTCTTTTGCCCCGCAAAAGAGTGCTCGGTGCCGTCCTCGGCTAACATGGTGATGATTCTCGTGCGGTAGTTCATGATGGCACCATGCCGCTCGAGTTAATCATCCCCAAAAATCAAATCCTTACCTTCAATATTCACAACAATAAGATTAGAGAGCCAAGCCCTCTCACCAATAACCACAGAACAGTCTCGAATCTCTCGATCACTAATGATCCTATTACCGCTCGGAAGTTTAATGATGAAAGGATCACAAGACAACAAGCAGTCGAGACTCAAACGGCGCACACACTCTAGAGATATGAATGAATGCATAGCACTAGAATCGAAAAGCACATTGACAGGATGAGTAAGAATATAAATAGTACATGTAGCCACGGTAGCCGCTGGATCATTGGACCTCCTCATCTCGTAAACACGTGGATGAGCGGAGCGGACACTGGAAGCTCCCCCTCTAGCGGGCTGGCGCTGATCTCTCCCTCAACTGCCACTCTGCGGTGGCGGCAGAGCAAACGGCCCCTGTTTCACACTCGGCTCCTTAGGTGCTGGAAAAGAAGCCTGGGCACCAAGAGTCTGCCCTAAATGCTCACAAAAAGAAGCCTTGTAGCCCGACTGACCACAAGTATGACAAGTCAATGGTGGACGAGGACACTCCCGGTTCCTATGGCACGACTTACCACAGTTATAACATCTGACATCACGAGTGGATGCACTGGCGGTACCCCGAAAGCCCCCAGAAAAACGAGGTGAACCGCCCGCAGGAACATAAGCAGACTGAGACTTCTGCTGAACTCCACCCTTTTGACCCGAAAAGCAACCGACGGATTTCTGTTTCTTACTTTCTCGAGCCGCCTCACTGGCCGTCAAGGACATATCATAAGCAAGAGCTCTACTCTAATAGTCCTTTAAGGTGGTGCAGACGAATCCAGACATGTAATGTAACACCCCCAAATCCTATTGGGTTATTACAGTGTCGTGGACCCCACGCCAGGAGATCCACCAGACGAACATGACTAAAATACATTAAATTAAACAACAAGGGAAAATCATAGTCCCTACCATGATATCCGACACAATATTCTGATAAGGAATTTCAATGAGAACGATGGGCCTAGATGGCCAAAAATCAAATACAACAACATCCACGAGCATCTGCTCGCGTAATACATAATGACAATGACTGACAAACTGGAGTACACTCCAACTGACTGACCACATGAACAACTCGGACTAGTATCGCTCGAATGCCTCGTCGCCATCATCATGCCCCTGTGTCTCAACTCTCTCCTCGCAAGCACCTAAAACATGAAAACATGTTCCGCCCCCACGGGGTCAATCATCCAGATAATGAACATCAAATACACGTATGACATGATATGCATCCAAAGGCAGAATGAAACGGTACAATGATAATAACAATACGAGATGCTCACAAACCAAGGTAAGAACCGAGCATTCGTGAAACACTATGCCCACGGCATACTATTAATACATATTCAACAGGTTAGAACATAAGTGCCCAACGGCGAATCATAATCATAGAGTACCATAATGAATTACACGACATGAACCAAACCAGAACTGAATTAATTATGAACCACAATGCCCGAAGGCT
The DNA here is from genome assembly GCA_033398695.1 of Orobanche coerulescens. NCBI lineage: Eukaryota > Viridiplantae > Streptophyta > Magnoliopsida > Lamiales > Orobanchaceae > Orobanche > Orobanche coerulescens. The sequence continues at coordinate 64,626,133 of CM065810.1, read as the reverse complement.
CCAATGAAATTACCAAGACAATCACAAAGGCCTGAAAGCCACTCAGCCGAAGATGTCAAATATCACAATCACATGAAGCCAAAACAGCCCGAAGTTGTATCGATTATGGCCGAAGCCACGGCACGAACCCGTATCACAATTAGGGCCGAAGCTACGGCACGAAGCCGTATCATAATTAGGGCCGAAGCCACGGCATGAATCCGTATCACAATTAGGGCCGAAGCCACGGTATGAAGCCGTATCACAATTAGGGCCGAAGCAACGGCACGAAGCCGTATCACAATTAGGGCCGAAGACACGGCACAAAGCCGTATCATAATTAGGGCCGAAGCCACGGCACGAAGCCGTATCACAATTAGGGCCGAAGCCACGACATGAAGCCGTATCGTAATTACGCCATCCAATGGCCGTGACCTACTGAATTGTAGGTGTTGGAAACCCAACCGTGAAGGTTCAAGCCCCAAACTTACCCATAATGAGCACTAGCCGAGACTAGCCTCCAAAACATAATTAATCACAAACGGCAACGATCCGAAGATTACCGAATTCATGAGAATGATAGTGTGCTGCCTTGAGTCAACCAACACGACAACAATGACTCACAGATGGGTACCGTCCTCGTAGGTCCCAATTCAATACCTCGATTACCTTAGAATGGTCAATCGATAACAACGACACAATGGATGGGAACTATCCCCGACAGCCGCAATTCAATACCTCGATTTCCTTAGAATGGCCAACCAATAACAATGATGCAGCGGATAATTCAATACATCGATTGCCTTAAAACGGCCAAACGATAACAATGATACAACGAATGATTGAGCACCTCGATTGCCTTAGAACGACCAGTCGATAACAATGATACAATGAGTAATTGAGCACCTCGATTGCCTTAGAACGGATAATCGATGACAATGATACAATGAGTAATTGAGCACCTCGATTGCCTTAGAACGGCTAATCGATGACAATGATACAATGAATGATTGAACTCCTCAATTGCCTTAGAACGGCAAATCGATAGCAATGATACAATGAATGATTGAACTCCTCGATTGCCTTGGAACGGCCAATCGATAACAATGATACAATGAATGATTGAACTCCTCGATTGCCTTAGAACGGCCAATCGATAACAATGATATAATAAATGATTGAACTCCTCGATTGCCTTAGAACGTCCAATCGATAATAATGATACAATGAATGATTGAACTCCTCGATTGCCTTAGGACGGCCAATCGATAACAATGATACAATGAATGATTGAACTCCTAGATTGCCTTAGAATGTACAATCGATAATAATGATACAATGAATTATTGAACTCCTCGATTGCCTTAGAACGGCCAATCGATAACAATGATACAACGAATGCCTCGACACCTTTAATCGGCTATCGACGACGAAGATGAGAATGAATATGACAATGCCTTCAATCGGCCAATACAACATGAATGACAGGACGCCAACATTAATAACAATGATTACAACAACGTCTTAGATCGACATCAATATTAACAACAACAATCGATACATCGATACCGCGGACCGGCGATCGACAATAACATTAGCAACGAGTATCCCAATGCTTTGAACCGGCCATTAATGAATGATAATAAACATTTGGCATAATTTACGAAGAGTATCGTATCGAACGATCCCCTAATATCAATGAACTTATGAAGAGACTAAGTCTCGGAATGATACAATACATTCATACACATATATGATAACATTAATCTCATTGACTAGTACAAGTATAAAACTTGCCTCAACCGAAGGCGATGAATTCATTCCACGAACAACGAACGGAGTCCTATGGTAAACACAAGTACACGAACAACCTTGAATGAAATACAATTCATTCAATAACACAATATCAATCGAAATCAACACAACGACCGAAAGAAACTCTTTGAGACATTTAATCGAACACTAAATGTTCAAAGTTCCTCAAGAACCTAAGAATCATCAATCGGGTTGAACGAATCGAAGATATGGATATACAATCCATTGAACACGATTAATAATGTTCACTAACATCAACCGATTCATCAAATTCGGACGAACAACGAAAATCAAGAAGAAATCTCGAAAAATCAAATTCTAGGAGATTTCAAGAAATTACCTCGATCCGACGAAGAACAATGATTTGATGTTGATATAATCGATAAGAATCCTCAAAAATGCTTATAAATCGAGTGGAATCGACCAAAAACTCCATTTCCCAATTTTCCCATCGTCAGCTGCCACCCGGGTGAAGAAATGGTGTAAAATGCGGTCTGGCCCGTAACCGGTAGGGCCTTACGGCCGTAACCGGCATTCGTCAAAATCCGCCCAGTGCCTGCCGATCGCTTACGGCCGTAACAGACATGGCCTTATGGTCGTAACTCGGCACTTACGGCCGTACCCAGCAGGTCCTTACGGCCGTAACCGACATTCGTCCGAACACTGCCTGGCACCCGTACGGCCGTAACTGACAGTCCTTACGGCCGTAACCGGCATTCGTCCAGCCATGTTTGCCGATCATGTATGGCCGTAACCGGCACCTTACGACCGTAACTCGTCCAGGCTAGGCGCTGCTCCAAGAAGTGCGGTCGTGACTCGGCCGTGGCCACTCCGAAGGCCCGAACGATGCCAAAACCCGAACCTGAATATGAATCGAAGATACGGTTACGAAGTACTCACAGAGAGGAATCCAAGCGCTAAGATAACACACGATTCAGACCACCCAAAGGCTCAAAATTCGACAACGGAAAGTAATTACCCCAAACTTTAGAAAATTACGAAAATGGCCCAAAATGTCCAAAATACACGATACACGATCGAAACACCAAGACAAAGATCGCAACATGAATAATAACATTAAATGAACTTACGAGAAACTCGAAACAATAGTTTCAGATGAGATTCGCAAGAATCGAACTCAAGTGCGGAAAAGCCGTTTAAGAACACAGAACTCAACAAAACAATACCGAAACGAACTCGGATGACAAAAAGTGTAGAATTAAATATTCTCGGAATGACGAAACGGTCACAACAGTGTTGCTAAGATGGACTTCCGCCAAAAAAAAAAGAAAATTACCGGAAAATCGAAATTGCGGATATTACATGTAATCATGAATCCGCGGTTTCATTCGCCTCGAGAAGTGGCAGTTATTGTCATCCTCTTCCTTAACCTGGGCCTTCACGTAGCCCAATTACTGGTTGAAATCTGCAATAGCCTGAGAAACTGGAATATCTCGAGGTTGAGCATCATAAAAAGCATGAATCCGCGCCTGACGAATCGGCCACGGACAGTACTCCGCTTCCATACGGTCTCTGAACTCGGCCTAAGAAGCAACATGATCCTGAGGTCCGACAACCTCCCACCAATCAGCAGCATCTCTAGTGAGATAATACTGGGCGATCGGGGCCTTGCGATCCTCACGACAACTAGTGGCAGTAAAGACCTTGAACATCTCTTTGATCCACCCTTCCTAGCCAATCGGGTCTGAAGCCCTCGAAAACTGAGAAGGATGCATCTTGATGACATCCTAAAGCCAACGATCCACCTCCGCCCAAGCAGCATGAGCCGGAGTCGGGTTTTGAGCCGCCTGAGCTATTGCAGCCATTTGGTTCACCATATGTTAGCATTAAAGCTGCAACACCAAGGTCGGCGCCATCTTGAGTAGCAGTATGGCTATGGCGGCCATCAGTACTGCAGGCTCCAGAAGAATGTGACGTGGCCGCTCCACTGGCTGCCCCACGTCCCCAACCGCATCCACGACCACGACCTCGACCTCTTCCAGCATCCATACTGGAGATAATAGGTGGAAAAAGCATCTCTATGATAAGTACGAGAGAAGATAATCACAATATAAGAAACGGAAGTACGATACGAGAAAGCGGAAGAATCGAGTAACGAAAACTTACAACACTAGGAGTACCGAGATGCTGGTGGCGTGATGACGATGTGCAGAAATAAAACACGACTAGACCCAAATAACCGACAAGCCTAGGTATGCATAAACCTAGTGCTCTGATACCATTTTCTGTAACACCCCCAAGATATTCAGCGTATATTACAGCGCAGTGGAACCCTACATGGGACCCACCGGGCTAATTAAGAAATACCACTCGTCTAACCATCTCAGTTAACGAGAAAACACACATCGCCAAGACGAAAATTAAATAAAATGCCCGGTATAACCAGCAAAACAGACATCACTAACAATCATAAATAACATTTCATAATACAAACCATAATCCCAGTAAAAATGCCCAAGTACTTGCGAGTACTATCTATAAGTTCACAAGTTCGAAAACAAACACGTCAAAAAGGACAACGGAAATAAGGAGACTCATCTGCACACGTCATCAACCCTGGCCGGCATCCTCATACTGTCCCAATGCCCGCTCGTCCGGCTGAACATATCCTGAAATTCATACCAAGAATTTCTCCAAAATGGGTTAGCAATTACGCTAGTACAAGTAATCAAGGCAAACCATTTGCTTACACATTTCATAGTACATACATCAATTCATTTCAAAATCAAAGCAGGACATGTCTTTTCCGAAAACAAACAGTCAATAATCAATTTGCCTAGGACCGGCGTGAAGCCACTGGTCCCACTCGAGGCCTCTAAGGACCCTCCCGAGCTGGCCATATCATAAAACAAATCACACACAGGCATCACCTAGGACCGGGGTGAAGCCACTGATCCCATTCGAGGCCTCTAAGGACCCTCTTGAACTGGCTAGCGAATCAAGCTCATGAATCTAGAGTGAAGTCACGGATTCCCCCGAGGTCTCATCAGACCATCCCGGAGTGATCAAAGCACACACAAATACATCACCATTTCATGTTAAGCATAAAAGTTTCCAAGAGTACTTGCCTTGAGTAATTGACGATGACACGAATGAAAAGGAAAATCAACCATGATCGCTAGGAACCGATAAACCCGAACCTAACGATTTGAAGAACACAATCACAACCATTTCTAAACGAGTACGGAAATGGAATACACCCGAAAACCCACCTACGATTCATATAAGTTCATACAAAAACAACGACGAGGATGGATCGCAACCGAACAATCTCGATTTCACAAATATCACAAAACTTACCATGAACTCATAGGGGAACCAAGAATACCACCAAGATTAATCATATACATCATGGGTTTATCAACAATACGGAATAAATTGGACAAAAACTCAAAACCCCCCAAATTTCACAAAATAGGGTTCTAGGAGATTACCTTGGATTAAGGACGAAGAACACGAGTAGATGTTGTTAATCTACACCAAGAACTTAAGGAAAATGATACTTGAAGTGATTGGAAAAAGAAATCGCCTCCAAATCGCCTTGGGATCGCTCGGCCGCAGGGAAGGAGAAGAAAATGAGTAAAGTGGTGAATCTGGGTCAACCCTCGGGTATATATAACCAGAGGGCTTAGCATGCACTAAAGGCTCATGGTTAGTGCGCGCTAACCAGCCAAAAACTAGTCCAGAACATGCGGTTCTGGCCCGTTAGCGAGCGCTACCAGAAAATAGCGTGCGCTAACAGTCCCCCGATAGCGCACTATTGGGCCATAGCGTGCGCTACCTGGTCACCAACCCGAGTCAAGAAGCGTTCTGTCCAGTCTGGACTACCGAATTAGCACGCGTTGCCGGACACCTAGCGTGCGCTAAGTCTCAATCATAGCGTGCGCGAAGCTGCTCGTCCAGATAGCAGAGAGCAGAAACAACCTACTACCACTATTGTGCTCGAGTTATTAGCGCGCGCTACCAAAACGGACATAGCGTGCGCTACGCAACGACACTAGAGTGCGCTACATAATAGAAATAGTGCGCGCTAGCGATTGTAGACCGCAGTACAGACAACACCCACAGATGGAAAACAGCGAATTCCACCTCGGATGAAAACAACGCGTATCCGACACCAAACAATCGACCGAAGAAGACGCACAGACAACAAGATCGAGTCAGAACCAAAGTGCTAAAAGAAAACACGATTCCGACTACCCAAAGGTTCAGAAAACGACAATGTTAGTAATCGCCCCAAAACTTTGGGAAATTACAAAAAGGCCCAAAACATCCGAAATAAACGATACATTATCGAAACAACATACAAAGCTCATAACATGCATAATAACATGAGATGGATCTGCGGCAACCCCGAGACGGCGGTTCCGAACAACAATTACGAGAATCGAACAAAATAGCGACGGAGAAGACATTAAACATGGAATTGAGTAAAACAAATCTGAAACAAGATCGCTTGACAAAAAGTCCAGTATTAAATATGCTCGAAATAACAATACGATTACAAGCGAGTCACTAAAAACAAAAAATACCCCAAAATGATAAAATACCAGAAAAATGAAAAATGAGGATATTACATATGCGTCCTCAGTTGCATCTGCAATCAGTTGGTAAACGAACTTATCTCCCCCCAGCATGTTATACTTTACCAAAAAAGGAGAAAATCAGCTTTTGTAAATGTTTACAAGGTATTAAAGTGCCATAAAGTTACTCTTCAAATATTAAGAGTCTTGTGTCATTGCAAAATCTTAAATTGGTTGGCTTAAAGACCCATGATTGTCATGTCTTAATGCAGCAACTTCTAGAAGTGGCTATGCATGATGTCTTGCCTAAAAAAGTGAGGAAAGTCATAACTCGCTTGTGTTTTTTTTTCAATGCTATATGTAGCAAAGTGATAGATCCACTAGTTTTGGATGAGTGGAAAAATGAGGTTGTTGTTATCCTATGCCAATTGGAGATGTATTTTCCTCCTTCCTTTTTTGATATCATGGTTTACTTACTTATCCATCTATTTAGGGAGATTGAAGAGTGTGGCCCTATTTATGTGAGATGGATCTACCTAGTGAGCGAAACATGAAGATTTTCAAAGGGTATACCAAAAACCCATTTCGTCCGGAAGCATCTATTGTGGAGAGGTACATTGCAGAAGAAGCTATCGAGTTTTGCACAGATTACATGTCACAGGTGGATCCATATTTCTTCCTAAGTCTTGACATGAGGATAGAATTAGAGAAAAGGGTACACGAGGTGTTAAAGTTTTAACCAAGAGTCGAGATGAGGTGCTTTAAGCACATTTGTACATTTTGAATAACACTGATGATGTTCTTCCCTACTTGTCATCTCACAAGAATCATTTGAAGATAAAGAATCCCCGAATGAGTGAAAAATGGTTGTTGATCGAACATAATAAGACTTTCTTGAGATGGTTTAAGGAACAAGTTTCTAGCAGTGCATCTGAAACATTACAATGGCTAGCTTAGGGACCCAAATCTGATGTCATAACTTGGAGTGGATACGATATTAATAAGTACTAATTCTATACAAAGTCACAAGATAACAAGATTACAGTTCAAAATAGTGGCGTTACTCTTCAATCCGAGTCTATGCACTTTTCAAGCTCAAAAGACAAAAACCCAGTTTTGGCATAGACGAGTTACTATGGAGTTATAGAAGAGATCTGGGAACTTCATTATGTTACATTTAGAGTGCATGTGTTTAAGTTCAAGTGGGGTGATAATAATACGGGTGTGGAAATCAATGAGTTAGGATTTACATTGGTATATCTTCACAAGGTAGCTTACAAAGACGAGCCTTTTATCATGGTACACCAAGCAAAACAGGTGTTCTATGTCAACAATCCATGTAATGAAAGATTGTCTGTGGTTATTCCAGGTAGAAGTGTGGATATGAATGAAACGGAAGAATCAATGTTTTACAATTGTGAATTTATTCCTTTGACGACATGGTTACCCACTATCGTTGAAGAAAATGAAACTGGCGTCATACATGCCATTCGAAATGACCATGATGAAGGTTTATGGGAGAACTTTGTTATCTCAAAAGATAAATAAAAATTAGGTACATGAATAACTACATCTAAATTTTGCATAGATACATGTCATTTTTGTTCTCATTCTAAGTTTAACCGAATTAAATTATTCTCCTCTTACAAAGTGACTAGGTGTTCACTTAGAAATCAGTAGATTTAGTACTTACTAGTCAAAATGTAGGGAATTATATGTTAAGTTAGAATAAGTGTCAATTTAGACAACTAGTAATACGTTGTGTTTGGCAAGTATTAGTTTTTTGACAACGAGTTTTTCAAACAAAAAATATTACTGTTGGGTGTTTGGCATCATGTTCCCACTTGGCATCATGTTTAAGTACAAATTCAGCTTATTGGTGTATGTTGTGTTTGACAAATATTATTTTTTTGGTTTATGTTGTGTTTGACAATATTTTCATTTGTTTATATAGGCACATGACGTCTCCTTGGCATCCTCCTCGTTCTCCTTCTCATTCTCCTCGTACTCCTCGTTATTATCCTCCTCATTCCGCTGCTTCTCCTCATACGCAGACTACTATATCGAGAAATCCTACAAGATGTAGAAGTATGTCCAAACGGCATGTAGACGGGAAAAAGCTACCTCTTCATATCGATCCGGTCAGGGGAAACTTAAGTACAAACACAAAATAAAATTAAGTACGTATTTGGGTAAACTTGCTAAAGATCATGTTTCACTCTTTGGCAGGTTTATTGTACGAAGAGCGGTTTATTGTACGATCGATGGAATCATGTACCGGACAAGCAGGATAAGGAAATGCTTTGGCAGGATGTATTGGTACGTGCATTACTTTTGTGCTTAATTATGTGTTTCACTTTGTGCTTAAATTAAATTAAATTATTCTATAAAAACTGAAATTAGATTAAATAATTTAAATAAAGTGAATTAAATATAAATAATCTGGAATAAAACTAAAATTTTTAAAAAATATTAATTACAGTAAATTATTCTATAAAAACTGAAATTAAATTAAATAATTAAAAAACTGAATTAAATCTAAATAACCCGGAATAAAACTGAAATTTATAAAAAAAAACATTATTTTAAGTAAATTATTCTAAAAAACTGAAATTAAATTAAATCATTTTAAAAAATGAATTAATGTAACGCCCCCAAAACCATCCGGGATATTACAGCGCCGTGGGTCCCACGCCGGAACCCACCAGGCTAAAAACCATTTACAAAACCAATTCAAAAGCGCCAAAAGGCCGATGACGGTAATATTTTAAATACTCAAATATTTTCCAAAAAACATAGTTCTCAAATACCGTCATAAAATACCATTTGAAAATACAAGGCGAAGTGCCAAATCTCGATAGTTCAAAATGTACGTTAAGACGCCGCTTAAACGTACCGATAAAATAATTTGGGAAAAAGAGTTTGACAAAAATAACCCAAGTTCGTAAAATGCCAAAAGGGCCATTTAAGAATACACACACACAGCGGATAAAGATACCGAAAAGCTATTTTGAAATATACACATGAGTTGGTAAAAATACCAAAGAGCTATTTTGAAATATACACACGCAGCGGATAAATGCAGTTCAAAATACACACTTGCAATGAAATGAATAACCGTAAAAGAAATACTCGATACTCCAAAACATGCCACCGCCAGTATCACATCGGGAAGCTCATCCCTTCACGACCGCTACTAGCTCGATCTCCAAGTACCTAAAAATAAAGCCCACGACGGCGTCAGCCACAATACTCAATAATGACACCGATCACATCATCATAAATAATTACATACCAATGTAATAATGCTGTAAGAATACTACCAACGTAATCTTACCGTTATAACCTTACCAATCCATAATAATCCAAATCCTTACCATAATCCACATTTCGCATCCTCGAATGACGAAATGAACTTAACAACAATTATCTGTATTGAATTTCAAAAATACCAACAATCCTCAAAACATCGTCATAACTCATAATCATGAAATAATTCATCCGTGCCAAATCCTGTCCATCGATTACACAATCAAAACTCAACCTGGATAAACCAACAGTACACAACATATCTGTAGATCAACTACCATATGATAATGATAACAAATCCCGAACATCGACGTACAGTCCAAATGCTCATACGATCAATAACAATGATCAACCAATACATCACTGAGAATATCATCGACATGATAGCTCCAATATGACCAACGAAGGATCAACGATGACTGAGAATACCATCAACAAGGTAAATCTCGAACGCAATCAATAAAGGATCAACAATAACCGAGAATACCATCAACAAGGTAAACTCCAAATGATCAACAAAGGACCAACCATAACCGAGAATACCATCAACAAGGTAAACTCCAAATGATCAACAATAATGGATCTCAAGAAATAACTCCGACTGTCGAACATACCCCTCGGGCGTATGAACAACCAGTCACAAAAAGTCGAACATACCCAACCATAAATGGAGGATGAACGACCAAACAATATGGCTCAAAGATGGACGTCATAGTACGCCCGATCCGGAAATGTGTCCGTGCACAAGCCACCCCAGGTATTGATCACATACACGTGTGGTCTTGTACCTAATTAGCCTCACGAACTACGTCTCGTGTGCACGGTTCAATGTGGAAATATCAACACATAACCATCATGTGCCCGGCTAAAAATCCTACACAATAACCAATCGGCACGCAGATATGACTCCAGATATGTCACGATGCAACATGACAACGAAACTCAAAGAAACACACATCCAATAAGGATCAAAAGACTCACCGAAGTGAACAACAACAAACCGACAATGAAAAGTCGACATGACTAATCAATGTCCAAAACATCAATCCTGGGATCATAATCCCCAAATGAATGACCAACATGATCTACGATCTCAATACAACAGTCCTGGGATCAACATCCCTCAACGAATAACCGATATACAAGAACTCAACATACTAATTATCCACATGACTGAACAAATACTTAGATTGCCTCAAAGCCGAGGACCATATCCATCAACATCCCCCAATGAGACGATCAACACAACCATTAATACCAACAATAGTCCTGGGATCAACATCCCTCAATGAACAACCAGTACGAATCTCAATATACGAAGCCTCAACATACAACATATACAACAACTCAACATAATAATTATCTCATAACTGAACAATACATAAAATACCTCAAAGCCGAATACAACATCCTTTCCACGAACAACATCCCTGAACGAATATACAGTTATACAAATAATCTCAAATAAGGTACCATCCATTCAATACCAATAAATCTTTATCCCGATACTTATGTCATCGCAATAATTATCCTCGATATCCGATATACTATACCCTTGACCAAAGATAACTCACGTATTCCTTGAACACAATTAAATCATATACCTTATGATTTAATACAAACCAGAGCACGACATACAACTCATTAACCGACAACTTACCTTTCTAACAACATTGCTATACGAATTATAAATGAAATGAAAACGAAACCATTCATCAAATATTATAAACTGAACAAGTATAAACTTGCCTCGATACCGATACCACGAAGTCGTTACCAAAATCCATTGCCTTTGTCTACGAGCTCCTTAGCCCCGACCAAAAGCAATCTACGAACTCTTCAACTTCAACCGCAACACAACGGTCATAATCCACGATCAAAATATATCAACCTATTGCAATAATCGATTAACACACATTCGATAAAAATCAATAACCGACATACCCAACCAACAAACTCAACGGTTCAACGAAACCTCGATAATACCAAATAATCCAACTCAACAAATACGAACCCATATGCACGATACAAGCCATAACTCGATGATCACAAATAACAATCAATAACTGATCAACAACGGTTCTACAATATCCCGATTAAACACATATCCAAACAACCCGAACCAATCAAACACGAATTAAAAACCACAATACGATTCCACAATCCGAACATCATATCTATAATCTATTTAAACCATCAAGGGTCTAACATTACCGATTCCAAATTCAATCTTAAATACGGATACAAGTTTCCTACTTGTAAATTCATAATATAAACCAATTACCGATTATCATCATCAATCCGGACGATCCGATTAATTCAACATTATAGACAATCATACTCCAAGAGTTTCAAATAATTCCATTATCCGAATTGAACACTTGTTAAATACCTATGAATTCTCAAACTCAAAAGTGAATCATAAACTTATCAAATCCGAAATCATATTCGTATTCCTATACGAATATTGTACCAAAACACATAACTTAGTTCTAGATATGAATATTCCATATTCATATATAAAACACCAACACCTTAAAACGTATTCATCAAATCAATGATCAATTCATCTTGACATTAAGGGTTTTATAACATATTCGATTCAACTTCAACTCCAAATACGAAGACAAAACTCCTTCTTGTTCATACTTGTAAATTCGTAGAAAACAATTTACCGATTATTATCGTGAATAATCACATTCCAAAATTATCCGAAATCCCTCCAAAATCATAACATGTATAACTTATGAGTCCTTCAAGAACATGAATTATCCGAATTCACGTTCACAATCCATAAAAGAACATAATCCGATGTTTTCTAACATCTAACCAATCTTTAATCATAATTCAAGGCATATATCATCATGTTCTTCAACATATGATCTTCTTAACATCAAGAATCGAAGCAATACTACCAAGAACATCAAGAATATTATGATTCCATAATCATAGCAACATAATCAAGACATAATCCAACATATCATCATCTTCCTTCAACATACACCTCATATAACCTCAAGAATCGAAACAACAACATCTTAATCATCTTCATACAAATCATTTATCAATAACAACATCAAAAAATCCGAAATGAAAAGGAGGATTATCCAACACACCTCTTAGAAAATGGAATACACAAGAAATCACTTCAAGAATCATCAATAACTCCATATCCAAGCTCCAAATCCAAGCCCTCAAGCTCAAAATCGAATTAGGAGAGCCAAAATATCCCTCTCTCAAGGTTTGGAGATGAAAAACGAAGAGAAATGATGAAGTGAAATGAAATGACGGCCATTCCTTATATAAACTCCCCGCTCGTTACGTACGTAACATTCCCAAGTTAACGTACGTAACACTTCTTACGTACGCTATCTTGTCCTGGTTAGCGTACGTAATGCCACCCCAGACCCTACTGCCTCAAAACGTGAACTTCCTTACGTACGTAACCCATGCCATATAACGTACGTAATATACCAGTTGACTTGCTACAGTACAATGGTCGTGTTACGTACGTAACACGTCCTGTATAACGTACGTAACACGTACGTTGACTCACCTGTCAACATCCTCCGCCGAAAGCTGCCGACACCGGGCCCCACTATCCGATCACAAGTCTGATTCCTCTTGTTACGTACGTTATGTACACTATATAACGTACGTAAGCTAACACATTTTACGTACGTAAGCTCCAAGGCTTAACGTACGTAATGGATTTTATACTTAGCCAAAAATCCAACGGTTCCTGTCCGAGGTCTCGACGTACAAAATACAAACATACGGCATACTGAGTACACATACTGAATCCAAAAATATTCTCATACGGTATACCTGATATCCAAATCTGTTTAACCTGATACAACATATCCTGAATATATCTGTCATTCAAAAACGATAATCACACCAGTATAACTGTCTCGGTTCTCAATTTATTTTATCCATACTGTATAGATACCAAACTATACAGTATATCTCAGATAAAATAACGCGAAAAATTTATACTGAAAATCCGGGTATTACATACTACCCCCCTTAAAATAAGTTTCGTCCTCGAAACTTGCAACCTGTCGCCAACAACAAATCAATCCCAAACTTTCCAACTCATCACAAAAACAATCAAGCGTCGCCACAAGCGAAATAACCAAACAAATATACTTACAGGTGCGTGAAGCCGATGATCTCCCGTGATACTAGCACACGACTCCCATACGAAGTCTCAACATGACCAACGCACACCAATATCACAAATAGCAGTTTGAAAAGAATCTCAAAAATTTTGGAAACCCCAAAAATCGATTTGACTCAAAAGTCAGAAAACTCATTTTCAAAAGCCACGCTACTACCGTACCGGTAGAGCCACATAACACACACGCCTGGGTTTCATAAAACCCAAGCTCCGATACCATATTCTGTAACGCCCCCAAAACCATCCGGGATATTACAGCGCCGTGGGTCCCACGCCGGAACCCACCAGGCTAAAAACCATTTACAAAACCAATTCAAAAGCGCCAAAAGGCCGATGACGGTAATATTTTAAATACTCAAATATTTTCCAAAAAACATAGTTCTCAAATACCGTCATAAAATACCATTTGAAAATACAAGGCGAAGTGCCAAATCTCGATAGTTCAAAATGTACGTTAAGACGCCGCTTAAACGTACCGATAAAATAATTTGGGAAAAAGAGTTTGACAAAAATAACCCAAGTTCGTAAAATGCCAAAAGGGCCATTTAAGAATACACACACACAGCGGATAAAGATACCGAAAAGCTATTTTGAAATATACACACGAGTTGGTAAAAATACCAAAGAGCTATTTTGAAATATACACACGCAGCGGATAAATGCAGTTCAAAATACACACTTGCAGCGGAAATGAATAACCAGAAAAGAAATACTCGATACTCCAAAACATGCCACCGCCAGTATCACATCGGGAAGCTCATCCCTTCACGACCGCTACTAGCTCGATCTCCAAGTACCTAAAAATAAAGCCCACGACGGCGTCAGCCACAATACTCAATAATGATACCGATCACATCATCATAAATAATTACATACCAATGTAATAATGCTGTAAGAATACTACCAACGTAATCTTACCGTTATAACCTTACCAATCCATAATAATCCAAATCCTTACCATAATCCACATTTCGCATCCTCGAATGACGAAATGAACTTAACAACAATTATCTGTATTGAATTTCAAAAATACCAACAATCCTCAAAACATCGTCATAACTCATAATCATGAAATAATTCATCCGTGCCAAATCCTGTCCATCGGATTACACAATCAAAACTCAACCTGGATAAACCAACAGTACACAACATATCTGTAGATCAACTACCATATGATAATGATAACAAATCCCGAACATCGACGTACAGTCCAAATGCTCATACGATCAATAACAATGATCAACCAATACATCACTGAGAATATCATCGACATGATAGCTCCAATATGACCAACGAAGGATCAACGATGACTGAGAATACCATCAACAAGGTAAATCTCGAACGCAATCAATAAAGGATCAACAATAACCGAGAATACCATCAACAAGGTAAACTCCAAATGATCAACAAAGGACCAACCATAACCGAGAATACCATCAACAAGGTAAACTCCAAATGATCAACAATAATGGATCTCAAGAAATAACTCCGACTGTCGAACATACCCCTCGGGCGTATGAACAACCAGTCACAAACCGTCGAACATACCCAACCATAAATGGAGGATGAACGACCAAACAATATGGCTCAAAGATGGACGTCATAGTACGCCCGATCCGGAAATGTGTCCGTGCATAAGCCACCCCAGGTATTGATCACATACACGTGTGGTCTTGTACCTAGTTAGCCTCACGAACTACGTCTCGTGTGCACGGTTCAATGTGGAAATATCAACACATAACCATCATGTGCCCGGCTAAAAATCCTACACAATAACCAATCGGCACGCAGATATGACTCCAGATATGTCACGATGCAACATGACAACGAAACTCAAAGAAACACACATCCAATAAGGATCAAAAGACTCACCGAAGTGAACAACAACAAACCGACAATGAAAAGTCGACACGACTAATCAATGTCCAAAACATCAACTCGGGATCATAATCCCCAAATGAATGACCAACATGATCTACGATCTCAATACAACAGTCC
Source organism: Orobanche coerulescens (assembly GCA_033398695.1). NCBI lineage: Eukaryota > Viridiplantae > Streptophyta > Magnoliopsida > Lamiales > Orobanchaceae > Orobanche > Orobanche coerulescens. Next base: position 64,610,305 of record CM065810.1, on the reverse strand, counting down.
TGGGATCAACATCCCTCAACGAATAACCGATATACAAGAACTCAACATACTAATTATCCACATGACTGAACAAATACTTAGATTGCCTCAAAGCCGAGGACCATATCCATCAACATCCCCAATGAGACGATCAACACAACCATTAATACCAACAATAGTCCTGGGATCAACATCCCTCAATGAACAACCAGTACGAATCTCAATATACGAAGCCTCAACATACAACATATACAACAACTCAACATAATAATTATCTCATAACTGAACAATACATAAAATACCTCAAAGCCGAATACAACATCCTTTCCACGAACAACATCCCTGAACGAATATACAGTTATACAAATAATCTCAAATAAGGTACCATCCATTCAATACCAATAAATCTTTATCCCGATACTTATGTCATCGCAATAATTATCCTCGATATCCGATATACTATACCCTTGACCAAAGATAACTCACGTATTCCTTGAACACAATTAAATCATATACCTTATGATTTAATACAAACCAGAGCACGACATACAACTCATTAACCGACAACTTACCTTTCTAACAACATTGCTATACGAATTATAAATGAAATGAAAACGAAACCATTCATCAAATATTATAAACTGAACAAGTATAAACTTGCCTCGATACCGATACCACGAAGTCGTTACCAAAATCCATTGCCTTTGTCTACGAGCTCCTTAGCCCCGACCAAAAGCAATCTACGAACTCTTCAACTTCAACCGCAACACAACGGTCATAATCCACGATCAAAATATATCAACCTATTGCAATAATCGATTAACACACATTCGATAAAAATCAATAACCGACATACCCAACCAACAAACTCAACGGTTCAACGAAACCTCGATAATACCAAATAATCCAACTCAACAAATACGAACCCATATGCACGATACAAGCCATAACTCGATGATCACAAATAACAATCAATAACCGATCAACAACGGTTCTACAATATCCCGATTAAACACATATCCAAACAACCCGAACCAATCAAACACGAATTAAAAACCACAATACGATTCCACAATCCGAACATCATATCCATAATCTATTTAAACCATCAAGGGTCTAACATTACCGATTCCAAATTCAATCTTAAATACGGATACAAGTTTCCTACTTGTAAATTCATAATATAAACCAATTACCGATTATCATCATCAATCCTGACGATCCGATTAATTCAACATTATAGACAATCATACTCCTAGAGTTTCAATTTATTACATTATCCGATTTGAAGACTTGTTATATACCTATGAATTCTCAAACTCAAACGTTAATCATATAGTTTTCAAATCCTTAATAATATTAGTATTCCTATACGAATATTGTACCAAAACACATAACTTAGTTCTAGATATGAATATTCCATATTCATATATAAAACACCAACACCTTAAAACGTATTCATCAAATCAATGATCAATTCATCTTGACATTAAGGGTTTTATAACATATTCAATTCAACTTCAACTCCAAATACGAAGACAAAACTCCTTCTTGTTCATACTTGTAAATTCGTAGAAAACAATTTACCGATTATTATCGTGAATAATCACATTCCAAAATTATCCGAAATCCCTCCAAAATCATAACATGTATAACTTATGAGTCCTTCAAGAACATGAATTATCCGAATTCACGTTCACAATCCATAAAAGAACATAATCCGATGTTTTCTAACATCTAACCAATCTTTAATCATAATTCAAGGCATATATCATCATGTTCTTCAACATATGATCTTCTTAACATCAAGAATCGAAGCAATACTACCAAGAACATCAAGAATATTATGAGTCCATAATCATAGCAACATAATCAAGACATAATCCAACATATCATCATCTTCCTTCAACATACACCTCATATAACCTCAAGAATCGAAACAACAACATCTTAATCATCTTCATACAAATCATTTATCAATAACAACATCAAAAAATCCGAAATGAAAAGGAGGATTATCCAACACACCTCTTAGAAAATGGAATACACAAGAAATCACTTCAAGAATCATCAATAACTCCATATCCAAGCTCCAAATCCAAGCCCTCAAGCTCAAAATCGAATTAGAGAGCCAAAATATCCTCTCTCAAGGTTTGGAGATGAAAACGAAGAGAAATGATGAAGTGAAATGAAATGACGGCCATTCCTTATATAAACTCCCGCTACGTACGTAACATTCCCAAGTTAACGACGTAACACTTCTTACGACGCTATCTTGTCCTGGTTAGCGACGTAATGCCACCCTGCACTTACCGCCTCAAAACGTGAACTTCCTTACGACGTAACCCATGCCATATAACGTCGTAATATACCAGTTGACTTGCTACAGTACAATGGTCGTGTTACGTACGTAACACGTCCTGTATAACGTACGTAACACGTACGTTGACTCACCTGTCAACATCCTCCGCCGAAAGCTGCCGACACCGGGCCCCACTATCCGATCACAAGTCTGATTCCTCTTGTTACGTACGTTATGTACACTATATAACGTACGTAAGCTAACACATTTTACGTACGTAAGCTCCAAGGCTTAACGTACGTAATGGATTTTATACTTAGCCAAAAATCCAACGGTTCCTGTCCGAGGTCTCGACGTACAAAATACAAACATACGGCATACTGAGTACACATACTGAATCCAAAAATATTCTCATACGGTATACCTGATATCCAAATCTGTTTAACCTGATACAACATATCCTGAATATATCTGTCATTCAAAAACGATAATCACACCAGTATAACTGTCTCGGTTCTCAATTTATTTTATCCATACTGTATAGATACCAAACTATACAGTATATCTCAGATAAAATAACGCGAAAAATTTATACTGAAAATCCGGGTATTACAATTAATGCTTAAACTGAGCTAAAAAGTTTAAAATTTACAGCGGTTATTCAAACGAACCGTTGTTAACTGGACAAGGAACCTATGTTAATTAACAGCGGTTCTGTACCGCAACCGCTGTTAACCGGATATTTAACAGCGGTTATCTACAAAAACCGCTGTTAAGCTTTAACAGCAGTTGCAGTACAGAACCGCTATTATATATTTAACATCGTTTTTTCTTAAAAACCACTGTTAAGTTTAACAGCGGTTTTTAAGAAAAACCGTTGTTAAATTAACAACACCACCTTTAACAGCGGTTCCATAACCGCTGTTAAAAGTGGTTCCAGAAATGTTGTTAAAGGCCCAGATTGGTAGTAGTATCTTTTTCCCCTTGTTCACTCCCCTCAACCTATACAGTTTCTATAGTTCATGAACAAGTTAAGTTTATACCATCAATGCTGATCAATTTCACAATTGAATCTTATCTGGCAACCGAACAGGTTTTGAAACACCCCAACCCGACAAGGGTAGAAGCATCACATTATGGTGACATATCAAGGCATAAATAATGAACATAATGAACAGCGGAAGTCTTAAACATAAATAATCAAATGGAGTTAAGTCGAAATGACTTAAACCAAAACATAAGTTCAACGAAAAGAAATACTCCAAAGGGATGAATAACAAATCATCCAAGTATAAACAATGTCATAACAATAGCAAACTAAATCTAAGATGGCTAGGGTAAAGTCTCCACAAGCTCAACTCTCAACCCCAAAGCAACCCCAGCTCCTAGCTTAGATACCTGCCGCAGGAAAAGGAAAATGCGGCTGAGCTAAAAAGCCCAGTGAACAGACATATATAAACGAAACCAAAAGATAACGAACGAACATAAAAAGTACGGTGCATTGGGAAAAGCATGAGGTATAAAAAAATGGATATCAAAAGTAAGGAAAGGTCGGTAATCTACCACGAGCCCGAACACAAATCAAATCAATATCATAGTAACCATGGAGTAGCTAACTCCCGAACATGTGAAAGACGTGTATTGCACACAAGCATCAATCACCGAACATATCATATCATAATCATGTCATATCCAATCAAATACAAATCGAACCTAGGATGCATCCATATGCTCCCGAACAAATCATATTGGCCATAACAAATATAAAGGGCACATATCATATCAAAATGGGACGGTGTAGAACATCACTCAACCACACTAGAGTCGTGCCATTGGTGCATCAATGACACGGCCATGTTACCTTAATGGCTAGGAAACGAACTTGGCTCGGGTATCAAACTGAAGGGTTCAAATGTCATATCATATCAAAGTTCATATCAAAGGTTCATATTAAATGTTCATAATCAAAAGTTTACAAATCTAAGGGAGCATAGCAAAGGCATAGATCAACTAAGAAAGTCATAATAAGAAGGCTCAGATCAAAGGCATCATAATCAAAACTAATATCAAACTGTTGCGAACGAATCATGAGAAACCTTAAGGGATACGGTCAGAATATCTATACCTTGTTCAAAGCAGGCAAAAGGAAAGAAAGGTCACACGAGATGGATCACTCCCGCTTCACGGAACCTATATGAATTAAATACCATCTATTACTTTAAGTTCAATTTGTATTAGGTTACTCATTTTAGTATACTTCTATAAATAGTAAGTTTCCATATTTAGAAGGTTTCCAGATTTAGAAACATTAGTCATTAATATCCAAAGTTATCATTTAATCAATTTATGGTATCAAACGTGACAATATTAATAGTTTAAGGTTCATAATGATAATTATATAAGTTTAGGGTTTCTTGTTAAAATATTGTAAGATTAGGGTATAAAATGTAAGTATCATAAGTTACATGGTTTCACAAGTTAAGCCCTTTAGTTTAGAAAATGATAAGTTTCACCCGTAAGTTTAATAATACACACATAACCCATATTTAGCCTTTTAACCTTTTATCAGCTTTTATATATGAACAGGTCATAACTTTACGAATTTTTGAACCACATCATAACTCAGAACTAAAATTCACAAAAATTCACAAAGGTACTTAAATGTCTTTCAAACCCACACGAATTTTCCCAGATTTTATTTTTAAGTGGAAATCCGTATCAAAAATCGTTTATGCTAATATGTTCAGATTCGGATCTGTAGATACACACAAAAAGTTTGCCTTAAACTAACCCATTTCAACACGTTAGAAAAATCCACAAAAATTTCAGGGAGTTACACATAACCCAAATATTACCCCTGTAAAAGAATAGCTCCGAACTCCTTATGGTCTGATCATGAAAAATTATAAACCATGACTGAAATCAAATTCTCTAAACACAGTTTTGACATATCGTCTCATAAAATTCAAAAATAGGACTAAATCAAACTCAAATCCATCCAAACCAATTGTAATACTTTACTAAGACCCTAAAAATAGTTTTAGAGCAAAAATACCGAATAGAACATTTATGAAACTCGTTGTGTGATGCATACAAATTCGACTATCAAAACTGTCCCAATCAAAACATCCACATAAACCCTAATTCTTTTTACCCTTTTTAACCCGATGTATATAAGAGTAAAATACATGTTTTATACAGATTAATTCATCATAAACACACCCCAAAACTCTTCATACGAACCAACCAAGATTAACACAATGTAATTCCATTCGACACACATAATATAGGATTACTCGTTTTATGATCTTATGTGACAAGTTTTCATCCATAAACTTATCATAATGAAACCAAAAGATTAGACATGCATGTTTTACGTCTATAAAACCTATCATCTGAATCAATAAACACAAAAACGACTATGGTTACCTCTGGTCGAATTAAGAGGGACGGATCAACAACAAACGAACCAAAACTACAATTCTCGGAATGAGACCGCAGTCCGATCAACCCAAACAAGAACCACCAATGATCACACCACCTAGAACCACACACGACCCTCCCTTTGCACACTTTGATTGAACGGAAATGATGGAAAAAAAACTAGGTAGCCGCCGTCCCTTTTGGTGATTAGGTTTTAGGGTTTTGATGAGTGTGTTGTGAAAGGTATATGGTTGTTTATAATGAGAATAGAAGGAATGAATATGGTAAATACCGATTATGTGGGTGAGATAAGGGAGGGAAGTGCCGATTTTAAGGAGATATGGGCTGATTATTTCATCTCCATTATCTCAAATATATTTGGCCCATAATGTTGTGTACAAACTTAAAATGAAATCGGGCCTTCACAAGACTTACAAATCGTGTAATATTATTAAAATATAAGTGTGTCGAATTTTTGTGTAATATTAGGCTTAGGACTCTGGTTAGTTACTTTTTAATTTAATTATAACATATAGTTTAGGGTTCAAATTAAATCATTTCAAACTTTAGGGAAAAAATCAAATTAGACGTAAATTGGGAATTTGAATTTTAGGGTTTTACAACTCTTCCCCTCTAAAAGAAAAATTTTCGTCCTCGAAAATTGAAATGAAAACGGAGTGAAGACATACCAGACTATGACAAGAAATGAGGATAACTGGTTCGTATCGATTCCTCGGTTTCCCAGGTAGCTTCACACTCTGGGTGATTCTTCCAAAGAATTTTAACAAACGGAATGACTTTGTTTCTCATGACTCGATCTTGTCGATCCAAAATAGCTTTGGGTTCTTCTGGAAGAGACATATCAGGTTGAATCTGATAAAACGGATAAGATGCCACATGCAAAGGATGATAATTGTATCCCCTCAGTAGAGATACATGGAAGACATTATGAACATGTGATAACTGAGGAGGTAGAGCCAAACGATAAGAAACCTCCCCAATACGTTCAAGAATCTCGAACGGTCCAATGAATCGAGGACTAAGCTTCCCTTTGATCCCAAAACGTTTCACACCTCTGAACGGCGATACTTTCAGAAATACACGATCCCCAACCTGAAACTCCAAGTCACGTCGAGGCTTATCAGCATAACTCTTCTGTCGAGTGCGAGCCTCTTTCAGCTTCTCCTTGGCTACAACCACTTTCTCATTAGTGATCTCAATAAGTTCCGGCCCCTCGATCAAACGTTCACCTACATCGTCCCAACAAATAGGTGCTCTACATTTCCTCCCATATAAAAGCTCATACGGTGCTGCCTTGATGCTAGCATGCCAACTATTATTATAAGCAAACTCCACAAAGCACAAGTATTCGTCCCAACTTCCCGTCCACTCCAAAGCAGATGCCCTCAACATGTCTTCTAAAGTCTGAATGGTCCTTTCAGACTGACCATCTGTCTGTGGATGAAAATCCATGCTAAGCTTAAGACGTGTACCCCAAGCTTTATGTAGGCTTTTCCAAAAACGAGAATTAAACCGCGGATCTCTGTCTGACACGATAGATGTCGGAGTACCATGAAGTCTAAAAATCTCCTGTTGAAAAATTTCCGCCAATCTACTAACACGAAAATCCATACGAATAGGTAAGAAATGGGAAGATTTGGTTAGACGATCGACGAATACCCAAATTGCATCATGTCTTTTCCGAGTATGAGGCAAACTAGTAACAAAGTCCATGGAAATCTCATCCCACTTCCAAGTAGGAATATCTAACGGTTGCAGAAAACCACTAGCCCTCTGATGTTTGATTTTGACCTGCTGGCAAGTCATACATTTAGCAACATACAGGGCTACATCCTGTTTCATGCCGTTCCACCAAAAGTGTTGCTTAAGATCCCTGTACATCTTGGTAGAACCAGGATGGATAGTGAATGGGGAACTATGGGCCTCTGACAACACAGACTCACGCAAATCATGATCATTAGGAACACAAAGTCGATTTTCAAACCATACCACACCAGAGTCATCTACCCTGAACTCCGACTGCTTACCCTCCTGAACATTCTGAACCACAGCCCAAAGCTCACCATCATCCTTTTGTGCTTCCTTAATCCGTAGTATAAGATTGGATTCTATCTTCATTCTAGCCCAATATTCGTCATATCTTCGTACACAAAGTTCAACATCCAAAAGTTCTAAATCACGAAGAACCCTTGGCTCAATCTCTAAACTAGCAATCATACCAGACTTCCGGCTAAGCGCATCGGCAACAACATTCGCCTTGCCCGGATGGTATTGAATATTCGTATCATAATCCTTAAGGAGTTCCAACCACCTTCTTTGTCTCATGTTAAGTTCCTTCTGGGTGAAGATATACTTGAGACTCTTATGGTCAGTAAAGATATCACACGATTCGCCATACAAGTAGTGTCTCCAAATCTTCAAAGCAAAAACCACCGCAGCCAACTCTAGATCATGAGTAGGATAATTCTCTTCATAAGGTTTTAATTGCCTCGAAGCATAAGCAATCACCTAACCGTGCTGTATAAGGACACAGCCTAAACCCTTCTTCGACGCGTCACTATAAATCTGATAGCCCCCTGAACCAGATGGAAGAGTCAAAATAGGAGCCGACACCAATCTCTGTTTCAACTCTTCGAAACTCTGCTCGCGTTCCTCCGTCCAAACAAACTTCCCACCCTTCCTCATCAGCTGCGTCAAAGGTAACGCCAACCGTGAGAAACCCTCAACAAAACGTCGATAGTAGCCAGCAAGTCCCAGAAAACTCCTAACCTCAGTCACAGTAGTAGGTCTCGGCCACTTGGTGATAGCCTCAACCTTATATGGATCCATGGTGATGCCATCTGCGGATACAATATGACCAAGGAATGCAACTTGCTTTAGCCAAAACTCGCACTTCGACAACTTGGCATACAACTTCTGCTGCCGAAGAGTCTCCAAAACAATCCGGAGATGTTGCTCATGATCTCCTTCAGTTTTGGAATAAACAAGGATGTCGTCGATAAAAACAATAACGAACTTGTCGAGATACTCATGGAATACGCGATTCATAAGATCCATAAATACAGCGGGAGCATTTGTCAAACTGAAGGGCATAACTAAAAACTCGTAGTGACCATATCGGGTACGGAACGCGGTCTTAGGAACATCTTGCTCCTTCATACGTAATTGGTGATAACCGGACCTCAAATCGATTTTCGAAAAGAACTTAGCCCCTTGCAATTGATCAAACAGATCATCGATACGCGGAAGAGGAAAATGATTACGGATAGTGATACGGTTAAGCTCATGATAGTCGATACACAGTCGCATACTTCCATCCTTCTTCTTAACAAACAAAACAGGTGCACCCCAAGGAGAAACACTGGGTCGGATGAAACCATTCTCCAAGAGTTCCTGTAACTGTTCCTTCAACTCCTTCAAATCTAAGGGTGCCATACGGTACGGAGCTTTGGAAATAGGTTCAGCACCTGGGATCAACTCAATGCCAAACTCAACTTCCCTAGCAGGAGGTATACCAGGAAGTTCGTCGGGAAACTCTCGTACCACAGGAAGACTTTCAATACTAGGACTCTTCAAAGATGTATCTTTAATAGAAGCCAGAAAACCTTGGCAACCATGGGAAATTAAGGTTCGTGCCTTCACAGCAGAAATAATTTTAGCAGATTTAAGAGGTTGAGAACCATGATAAATAAAATCAGGCTGATGCAAGTCGCCGAAGATCACATTTCTGGCATGGCAATCAATGGTAGATCTATGCGAAGCCAACCAATCTATGCCCAAAATCACATCAAAATCTATCATATCAATAGGGAGCAAATTCGCCCGACGAATGCGGTCATCAAACCGTAAGGGACAATTCACATATTCATGTTCAATGAGTACATGGTTTTCCATTGGTGTTGAGATGGATATACGATTTGTTAGTGGTGTTGGGGTCATATTAAGTTTCTTGGCAAATAAAACAGATATAATGGAGTGTGTGGCACCGGTATCAAATAATGCAAAAACTGTACGATCACCAATGTAAAGAATGCCGGTAATAGTACCTGATGAGTTTGCTGCTTGATCACGCATCGTAGCATAAACATGACCCATAGTAGGAGCTGGATTAGTGGAGTTCACTGATGTAATCCGTTTCTCCTAGGGACAATCCCTCACCTTGTGATTAGTGGACCCGCAAGTGAAACATCCTCCAGTAGCTTTGTAACAAACGCCCGGGTGAGGCTTTTCGCAAGTAGCACAGAGAGGTGGAGGAGGTAAGGTCTCAGTAGGCCTCCTCTGACCCGAAGAACCTGAATAACGACCCTGCTGAGAACCCCGAGTCGACTGATCCCTGTACTGACGCTGGTTGATGTTGCCATGACCCTAACGGTCATTCCCACTCCTACCAGTAACCCTCTGATCCTGACCCCTGTACTCCTGTCGCCTCTGATCAAAGCCCCGATCCTGGCGACCCCTGTGCTCAATACCCTGGTCCTGACGACCCCTATAGTTAATACGATCACCATCCCTGTCCCTCTTGTTCGAACCCCTAGCAGCATGAAGTAACTCAATATTGCGGGCCGCGTCCACTACTAGTGCAACATCGGTGTAATCAGTATTCACGATCCGGTCTAATATCTACTTCTTCAGCCCCCACTTAAAGTGCCTAGCCTTCCTATAAGCATCACCCGCAATCGGTCCAACAAAACTAGCTAACCTCAGAAACCTCTGCATATACTCTCCAGACGATTCCCGATCCAACTGATGAATAGCCCCATACTCGCGCTCATACCTTTGCTGCTCGGAGAAAGGAAAGTACTGCTTATAGAAGATGTCACGGAAAGTATTCCACGCACAAGTGTCAGCAAAGTTCTCTCCCTTATCCAGAACATACGCTTTCCACCAATTCAATGCATCACCTTCCAACTTGAAGGTAGCCAAACGCGTCTTGAATTCATCACCACAACCCAAGACCTTGAACAACTTCTCCATATGTGTGATCCAATCTTCTGCCTCTGTGGGGGTGGCAGCAAATCGGAAAGAAAGAGGCTTAAGCTTAGTGAACTTTTCAATCCAACCATGCATCCCGATAGGTGGAGCACCGCTACCCGACGAACCAGCACCATTTCTGATGTCATCGACGATTCTGGTCCTCAATTCAGTAGAGAGATTCGGGAGAGCATTAGCCAAAGCAGAGGTTATCATAGCCTCGAAGTCAGGGATATCATCCCCATTAGGATTTCGACACGTATTCACCATCTGAATGATCATCGAAACGATTAGTAAGGTCAAGTAAAGATGAAGGATGAAAGGAAAATACGCAGAAGGAAACCTAATGTCTACCCAATTCTCACAGGTCATATCCTAAGCTCTACAGGTCGAACCTAAATCTCCGATACCATAATTGAAACACCCCAACCCGACAAGGGTAGAAGCATCACATTATGGTGACATATTAAGACATAAATAATGAACATAATGAACAGCGGAAGTCTTAAACATAAATAATCAAAAGGATTTAAGTCGAAATGACTTAAACCAAAACATAAGTTCAACGAAAAGAAATACTCCAAAGGGATGAATAACAAATCATCCAAGTCTAAACAATGTCATAACAATAGCAAACTAAATCTAAGATGGCTAGGGTAAAGTCTCCACAAGATCAACTCTCAATCCCAAAGCAACCCCAGCTCCTACCTTAGATACCTACCGCAGGAAAAAGAAAATGCGGCTGAGCTTAAAAAGCCCAGTGAACAGACATATATAAACGAAACCAAAAGATAAGGAATGAACTTATAAAGTATGGTGCATTGGGAAAAGTATGAGGTATAAACAAATGGATGTCAAAAGTAAGGAAAGGTCAGTAATCTACCATGAGCCGGAACATAAATCAAATCAATATCATAGTAACCATGGAGTAGCTAACTCCCGAATATGTGAAAGACGTGTATTGCACACAAGCATCAATCACCGAACATATCATATCATAATCATGTCATATCCAATAGAATACAAAACGAACCTAGGATGCATCCATACGCCCCCGAACAAATCATATTGGCCATAACAAATATAAAGTGCACATATCATATCAAAATGGGACGGTGTGGAACATCACTCAACCACATTAGAGTTGTGCCATTGGTGCATCAATGACACGGCCATGTTACCTTCATGGCTAGGAAATGAACTTGGCTCGGGTATCAAACTGAAGGGTTCAAATGTCATATCATATCAAAGTTCATATCAAAGGTTCATATCAAATATTCATAATCAAAAGTTTACAAATCTAAGGGAGCATAGCAAAGGCATAGATCAACTAAGAAAGCCATAATAAGAAGGCTCAGATCAAAGGCATCATAATCAAAACTAATATCAAACCGTTGCGAACGAATCATGAGAAACCTTAAGGGTCAGAATATCTGTACCTTATACAAACCAGGCAAAAGGAAAGAAAGGTCACACGAGATGGATCACTCCCGCTTCACGGAACCTATACGAATTAAATACCAAGTATTACTTTAAGTTCAATTTGTATTAGGTTACTCATTTTAGTATATTTCTATAAATAGAAAGTTTCCATATTTAGAAGGTTTCCAGATTTAGAAACATTAGTCATTAATATCCAAAGTTATTATTTAATCAATTTAAGGTATCAAACGTGACAATATTAATAGTTTAAGGTTCATAATGATAATTATATAAGTTTAGGGTTTATAGTTCAAATATTGTAAGATTAGGGTATAAAATGTAAGTATCATAAAGTTACATGGTATTACAAGTTAATCCCTTTAGTTTAGAAAATGATAAGTTCAACCCGTAAGTTTAATAATACACACATAACCCTTATTTAGCCTTTTAACCTTTTATCAGCTTTTATCTATGAACAGGTCACAACTTTACGAATTTTTGAACGACATCCGTACTCAGAATTAAAATTCACACAAATTCACACAGGTACTTAAATGTCTTTAGAACCAACACAAATTTTTCCAAATTTTATTTTTAAGTGGAAGTCCGTATCAAAAATCGTTTATGCTAACATGTTCAGATTCGGATCTGCGGATACACACAAAAAGTTTGCCTTAAAATAACCCATTTCAACACTTTATAAAAATCCACAAAAATTTCAGGGAGTAACACATAACCCAAATATTACCCCTGTAAAATAATAGCTCCGAACTCCTTATGGTCTGATCATGAAAAATTATACACCACGACTGAAATCAAATTCTGTAAACAGAGTTTTGACATATCGTCTCATAAAATTCAAAAATAGGACTAAATCAAACTCAAATCCATCCAAACCAATTGGACTACTTTACTAAGACCCTAAAAATAGTTTTAGAGCAAAAATACCGAATAGAACATTTATGAAACTCGTTGTGTGATGCATACAAATTCGACTATCAAAACTGTCCCAATCAAAACATCCACATAAACCCTAATTCTTTTTACCCTTTTTAACCCAATGTATATAAGAGTAAAATACATGTTTTATACAGATTAATTCATCATAAACACACCCCAAAACTCTTCATACGAACCAACCAAGATTAACACAATGTAATTCCATTCGACACACATAATATAGGATTACTCGTCTTATGATCTTATGTGACAAGTTTTCATCCATAAACTTATCATAATGAAACCAAAAGATTAGACATGCATGTTTTACGTCTATAAAACCTATCATCTGAATCAATAAACACAAAAACGACTATGGTGTAATATCCGGTATTTTTTTTTTCTTCTTTCCCTTGTATTTTCATTTTTGGTTTATTTCTCGGTCATAGTGACCCTCGTGTATCTTTCAGTATGTCCTTCCTGTCAACTGTTGAACTGTATTCTCGTTATTGTTCATTGTTTCAACTTTCCTCATATGAGTTCGACTTTGTTAGATCACCATTAATTTTTGGTGACTCCAAAAATTCTAAATCTTTGTAATATTATAGAACATCGAGTTAGCTTTCCAATGGTTCAAACGGTGCGTCAATCGGAGTCCGTACGAGAGAGTTATGGTCGCTTGATTGGCGATCATCGCCGACGACCGACCGTGTCGTCCGACACGCCTGCGCTGCACGGCCCGGAAGTGCCAAAGCTTCGCCGACCGAACTCGGCCGTGTCGTCCGACACGGCCCGTGCCAACCCTTCCGGATAAGCTGATTCGTCGCCAGCCGCGCCCGACCGTGTCGCCCGCACGGCCGAGTCATGCCGAAGTCGCCGCGGACGGGTCACTGCGGGAGGCCCTCCGCCGCGACCGTGTCAAGCGCAGACACGGCCGAGTCCCTCGCCGCCACCAGGCGACACGACCGTGCCGACCAAAGACGGCCGGCCGTGTCCGGCAGCATACCAACCCCTATAAATGGCCCTCCAGACGCTTTTTCTTTCCATTTTTCACCTTCTTCTCCTCCTCTTCCGCACCGGGCGTGTTCTAAGCTTGAAGCCATGTTGTTTAACAACATATCCATGGAGTTCTTGAGGTTATATCATCAATAATCCGTCCGATATCATCCCTTAATCCAAATAATCAAGGTTAGATCCTTAGAACCCTACTTTTGGTAAAATTGGGGGTTTTCGTGTTTTTGTCCGATTCGTTCCGTTTTGTTGATTAATTCATGATGAATATGATTAATCTTGTTGGTATTCTTAGTTTCCCTACGGATTCATGGTATATTTCATGATTTTTACGGAATCGAGAGGGTTTGGTTGTGGTCCGCCCTCGTTGTTGTTTATATACGAATATACATGAATCGTAGGCGGGTTTTCGGGTGTATTCCAATTCCATATTCATTTAGAAATGGTTGTGATTGTATTCTTCGAATTGTTAGGTTCGGTTTCATTGGTTCCTAGCGTTCGTCGGTGACTTTCCTTTCCGTTCGTTGCGTCGTCAATAATTCAAGGCAAGTATTTTTGGAAACCTTTAAGCTTAACATGAAATGGTGATGTATATTATTTGTGTGTAACTCACCTCGTGTTGGCCCGACGGGGTCAAGGAGGGAAATCTATGCTGCCGCCCTGGATTTGGGTCCCTATGAGGCCTCGAGTGAGAATGTATGCTGCCGCCCTGTTCTCAAGGCTAATTGTGGACTGTGTATTTTTCGGAAAAGACATGTCTGGTTTTGACTCTTGAAATTGATATTGGTACATGTATTATGAAATGTGTAAGCGATTGGTTTGCCTTGATTACTTGTACTAGCGTAATTGCTAACCCCTTTGGGGACCCGTTTTGGGGAAATTCTTGTTATGGATTTCAGGTTATGATTATCCGGACGAGCGAGCACCGTGACGATGAGGATGTTGGGCTGTGGTCGTTGACATGTGCATTTGGGTCTACTTATTTCCTTTGTCCATTTCGATATGGTTGTTCCCGCAGTTTTAAACTTATAGATTGTACTCGCGAGTACTTAGGCTTTTCGATTCAAACTCCGTGTTGTACTACTTTTAAATTGTCACGTTGTTGGTTGATGCTTATTTTGCCGGTTGTTTCGGCGTATCTTTATATGTCATATTATTTAATTGTGTATCCTCGCTAACCGAGATGGTTAGTCGAGTGGAGTTTTCCTATTGTAGCTCGGTAGGTCCCATGTAGGGGTCTACACAGTAACATATTTCCGAATATCTCGGGGTGTTACGTAAAATGGTATCGGAGCTCTAGGTTTACGGATACCTAGGCTTGTTGGTTATTTGGGTCTAGTCGTATTTGTTTTGCACATTGTCACACCGCCGCCAAAGATCCCAAGATTTCAAGTGCTCGTAAGTTTTCTTATTCACTCTTTTGTTTCTTGCATTGTATTTCCACTTTTGAATCGTAGTTGCTTTTCCTCCCTTACTCATCATCGATATACTGCTATATCTCAACTTCGATGGATGCCGAGGAAACCGTGGTCGTGGTCGTGGCCGTGGACGCGCCGAGGACGTGGGGCAGGTGGGCGGCCACGCCGCACTCTTCAGAGCCGGCAAGATCGGCGACCGTCACAGCCATGCTTCTTCTCAGAGCGCGCGATCTTGGTATTGCGGCCGTTATGCAACAAATGGTTAACCAAATGGCGGCTATAGCTCGTGGTCCGTAACCCCAACCAGCCCATGCTAATCGGGCGAGCGGATCGCCGGCTTCAGGATGTCATCAAGATGCATCCTCCTCGGTTCGGGAGCTTCGACCCGATCGGGCCGGGAAGGGTGGATCAAGGAGATATCCAAAGTATTCACTGCTACCAACTGCCCCGAGGACCGTAAGGTCCCTATTGCTCAATACTTTCTCACGGGAGATGCTACAGATTGGTGGGAGGCCGTTGGTCCCAAAGATCATGTTGCTTCGTGGGCCGAGTTTCAGGAGTTGATGGAGACCGAGTATTGTCCATGGCCGGTCAGACAGGCTCGAGTGCATGCTTTCTATGATGCTCAACCACGGGATATCCCCGTATCTCAGGCCATTGCCGACTTTAACAAGGAGTTGGGTTATGTGAAGACCCAAGTTGTCGCTGAGAGCGACAAAATTTTCCATTTTTCCAGGAGGATGATGCCTATTCGGGACTACATGTCTGGACTCGTCTGCACTACCTTGAAGGATTATCAGAGTCGAGCTCTTGCTTATGATATGTCAGTGACGGCGAGTGATTTGGCTCGTGAGAGCAAGAAGCAGAAGTCGGTCGGAAATTTTTCTGGTCCCAAGAGTGGAGGCCAGCAGAAATCTCAAGCTACAAATATTTCAATGGGCGGTTCGGCTCGTTTCTCTGAGAGCTTTCGGGGTGCCGCCGGAACCTCCACTCATGAACCCACATGTTTTAACTGTGGTGTGCAGGGCCATAGGAGCCGGCAGTGTTCTCGTCCGAAGCTTACCTGTCATACTTGTGGACAGCTAGGCCACAAGGCCCCTTTTTGTGAACAGATCAAACAGCTTCGCGGCGCCCGTTCTTCTCAACTGGGCCTCTTGGAGCCGAGTGTGAACCAGTGGCTCATTTGCTCCGCCGCCCCACCGAGTGCCGGCCGAGGTAAGGGTCGGGGTCAGCCCGCTAGGGGTGGAGCTTCCAAAGGTCGGCTCGCTCACCCGCGTATCTATGAGATGAGGAGAGCCGATGATCCAAAGAAGATCGTGGCGGCAGTGCACCGCTCATATCCATTCTCATCCCGTCGGTGTGCTTTTTGATTCGGGTGCTACGCATTCATTCATTTCTCTAGAGTGTGTGCGCCGTTTGAGTCTCGACCGCTTGTCACCCCGTGAGCCTTTCATCGTTAAACTTCCTAGCGGTGATAGAATTGTCGGTGATCGAGAAGTCCGGACTGCTCGTGATTATTTGTGAGAGGGCTTGGCTCTCTAATCTTATTGTCGTGGGTATCGAGGGCGAGGATTTGATTCTCGGGGATGATTGGCTCGAGCGGCATGGCGCGATCATGAAATACCGCACGAGAATCATCACTATGTTAGCCGAGGACGGCACCGAACACTCTTTCGCAGGGCGAAAGAGAAACCAGAAGTTTGTTATTAACGCCTTGAAGACGATGAAACTCCTGCGAAAAGGGTGTACTGGTTATTGGTGCTACGCCTTGAAGGCGGAGAATGGTGGAGTTGAACTTTCGTCGATCCCAGTCGTTAGTGAGTTTCCTGATGTATTTCCTGACGAGTTGCCGGGATTGCCACCGGATCGTGAGGTTGAGTTTGCTATAAAGTTAGAGCCGGGTGCGGCTCCGATTTCGAAGGCGCCGTATCGTATGGCACCTTCAGAGATGGCAGAATTGAAGAAACAGTTGAGTGAACTCCTTGAGTCGGGGTATGTTCGACCGAGCGCCTCGCCTTGGGGCGCACCGGTCTTGTTTGTACGTAAGAAGGATGGTTCACTACGTTTGTGTATCGACTATCGTGAACTGAACAAGGTGACCATCAAGAACAGGTATCCTTTGCCGAGAATTGACGACTTGTTCGATCACTGCAGGAGCGGCGGTATTCTCAAAGATTGATTTGAGATCGGGTACTATCACCCGGTGAGGGAGTCCGACGTGCCAAAAACAGCCTTTTCTGGACGAGATACGGACATTATGAGTTTGTAGTTATGCCTTCGGGTTGACTAACGCGCCGGCGGTGTTCATGCGCTTGATGAACAAAGTCTTTATCGAGTATTTGGATAAGTGTGTCGTCGTCTTCATTGACGATATTCTTATTTATTCGAGGAACGAGGAAGAGCATGCCCATCATTTGCGGGTAGTGTTAGACATTTTGAGGACCGAGCAACTCTATGCGAAGTTCTCGAAATGTGAGTTCCGCCAAGGAAGTGATGTTTTTGGGTCACGTGATTTCACCGAGGGAGTTCGAGTGGATCCGCGTAAAATTGAGGCAAGGTTGGATTGGGCATCGCCTACAAATGTGAAGGAGGTCCGTAGTTTCTTGGGTTTGGCCGCTACTATCGTAGGTTCGCCGAGGGTTTCTCAAAACTAGCTCGACCACTTACACAGCTTGCTCCGTAAATCCGAGAAGTTCGTCTGACCGATGAGAGGCCCGAGTTTTGAGGAACCAAGAAGCGTTTGACTTCAGCTCAGTTCGGCGTTGCCATGTGGCAACGAGGATTCGCCGTGTATAGCGATGCTTCGGGTCGTGGTCTTGGGTGCGTATTGATGCAAAGACGGCAAGACCATTGCCTATGCGTCGAGACAGCTTGAGGCCGTATGAGCTTAACTACCCTACTCACGATTTGGAGTTAGCGGCGGTTGTCTTTGCACTCAAGATTTGGCGTCACTATCTTTTCGGCTCTACATGTCGATTTTTACCGATCATAAAATTCTGAAATACATATTTACTCGGGAGTTGAATATGAGGCAGAGGAGGTGGTTAGAGTTGATTAAGGATTATGACCTCGAAATCCTTTATCATCCGGTAAGGCGAATGTCGTGGCCGACGCCTTGAGTCGGAAACCGATTGCGTTGCGAACGCTGAGGTCCTTACGCCTCGACCGAGCTTCGGCGTGCTTTGTTCGTGTTAGATGTTGAGGTTTTGCTGCCATGATCTTTAGGTCAATCTTGTGTCTTAGAAATTTCGCTGCCTTTGATCGATGAAATTAAGTCAAGCAATTAGAGGATCGATGATTACTCAAATCCGAGAGAACGTTCTTAAAGGAAAGTCTCCGGGTTTGTGATTCACGAGGATGGTGTTTTGAGATTCCAGTCGGCTTTGTGTGCCGAACGATCCAGGTTGCGACAGGTATTTTGCATGAGGCCCATTCCACACCCTATTCGTTCATCCCGGCTCGAGTAAGATGTACAAGGACCCGAGGAGGAACTTCTCGTGGAATGATATGAAGGAGGAGGTCGCATGCTTGTGGCGAGATGTTTGACTTGTCGCCAGGTCAAAATCGAGCATCGACCATTCGGGTTATTGCAGCCACTTCTGCTCCGAATGGAAATGGGAAGACATATCGATGGATATCATTACGAGTTTGCCGAGATCGAGATCGGGCATGAATATGGTTTGGGTGATTGTTGATCGTCTGACCAAGTCGGCACATTTTCTGGGCATCAAGGACACTTGGGGCCCGGAGAAGTTGGCCCGTATATTTATCGCACAGATTGTGAGGCTTCACGGTACTCAGAAGTCTATCGTTTCGGATCGTGATGGACGTTTCGTATCACACTTTTGGCAGGCGGTGCATAAGGCGTTGGGTACCCGTTTGCATTTGAGTACCTCTTTCCATCCTCGCCGATGGATACTAACGCACTATCCAGACATTCGAGGACATGTTGCGTGCTTGTGCCCTCGATTGGAGTAGCGACTGGGAGGAGCATTTGCCATTGATCGAATTCACGTACAACAATAGTTGGCACGCGTCGATTCGGATGGCACCGTATGAGGCACTTTATGGGCGACGATGTCGATCGCCGATTTGTTGGAATGAGGCGTTCGATTTAGTCGGGACCGAGCCGGATGTCGTTTTAGAGACGAGACGGAAGATAGAATTAATTCGAGAACGGATGTTGACTGCCCAGAGTCGGCGTGTCATATGCCGATGTCCGTCGCCGACCTTTAGAATTCGAGGTGGGAGACCACGCTTTGTCAAGGTGTCGCCAACGAGAGGAGTTTTCCGTTTCGGGAAGAAGGGGAAGTTGAGTCCGAGATTTATTGGACCCTTCGAGATTCTCGAGCAAGTCGGTGGGTTAGCATATCGTTTGGCGTTACCCCCGGCCTTGAGTCATGTTCATAGTGTTTTTCATGTTTCCCAGCTGAGGAAATATGTTCCGGATCCTAGTCACGTCATCGATTATGGCGAGATTGATATTGCTGAAGATATTACTTTTGAGGAGCGTCCTTTGAAGATTTTGGAACATCGTGAGAAACGACTGAGGCATAAGACCATCCCTTTGGTCAAAGTGTAGTGGTCGAGACACGGTGTCGAGGAGGCAACTTGGGAAACCGAGGATAGCATGCGTGCTAGGTACCCTGAGTTGTTTGTTTCTTAAGTTTCGGGACGAAACTTATTTTTAGAGGGGTAGAATGTAATATCCGGTATTTTTTTTTTTCTTCTTTCCCTTGTATTTTCATTTTTGGTTTATTTCTCGGTCATAGTGACCCTCGTGTATCTTTCAGTATGTCCTTCCTGTCAACTGTTGAACTGTATTCTCGTTATTGTTCATTGTTTCAACTTTCCTCATATGAGTTCGACTTTGTTAGATCACCATTAATTTTTGGTGACTCCAAAAATTCTAAATCTTTGTAATATTATAGAACATCGAGTTAGCTTTCCAATGGTTCAAACGGCGTCAATCGAGTCCGGACGAGAGAGTTATGGTCGCTTGGCCGATCACCGCCGACCGACCCGACCGTGTCGTCCGACACGCCCGTGCCGTACTCGTCCGGAAGTGCCAAAGCTTCGCCGACCGACCCGGCCGTGTCGTCCGACACGGCCCGTGCCGAACCCTTCCGGATAAGCGATTCGTCGCCAGCCGCGCCCGACCGTGCCGCCCGCACGGCCGAGTCATGCCGAAGTCGCCGCTTGACGGGTCATCGCCGGAGGCCCTCCGCGCCGCGACCGTGTCGGGCAGACACGGCCGAGTCCCTCGCCGCCACCAGGCGACACGACCGCGCTAACCGCACGCACGGCCGTGTCCGGCAGATACCAACCCCTATAAATGGCCCCGCAGACGCTTTTTCTTGCCATTTTTCACCTTCTTCTCCTCCTCTTCCGCACCGGGCGTGTTCTAACCTTGAAGCCATGTTGTTTAACAACATATCCATGGAGTTCTTGAGGTTATATCATCAATAATCCGTCCGATATCATCCCTTAATCCAAATAATCAAGGTTAGATCCTTAGAACCCTACTTTTGGTAAAATTGGGGTTTTCGTGTTTTTGTCCGATTCGTTCGTTTTGTTGATTAATTCATGATGAATATGATTAATCTTGTTGGTATTCTTAGTTTCTACGGATTCATGGTATATTTCATGATTTTTACGGAATCGAGAGGGTTTGGTTGTGGTCCGCCTCGTTGTTGTTTATATACGAATATACATGAATCGTAGGCGGGTTTTCGGTGTATTCCAATTCCATATTCATTTAGAAATGGTTGTGATTGTATTCTTCGAATCGTTAGGTTCGGTTTCATTGGTTCCTAGCGTCGCTTCATGACTTTCCTTTCCGTCACAGGCCAATAATTCAAGGCAAGTATTTTTGGAAACCTTTAAGCTTAACATGAAATGGTGATGTATATTATTTGTGTGTAACTCACCTCGTGTTGGCCCGAAGGGGTCAAGGAGGGAAATCTATGCCGCGCCCGATTTCACGAGTTTCGCATCGCTAGCCAACTCGTTAGGGTCCTTGCAAGGCCTCGAGTGAGAATGTATGCCGCCGCCTGTTCTCACGGCATAGCGTGTGCGTGGTTTTGTTTTTCTGTAATTGTAGCCAACTCGTTAGGGTCCCTATGAGGCCTCGAGTGAGAATGTATGTTGCCGCCCTGTTCTCAAGGCTAATTGTGGACTGTGTATTTTCCGGAAAAGACATGTCTGGTTTTGACTCTTGAAATTGATATTTGTAAATTTATAAAGAAATTTGTAAGCGATTGGTGTGACTTGATTAATTGTACTAGATTAATTGCTAACCCCTTTGGGGACCCGCTTTGGGGAAATTCTTGTTATGGATTTCGTGTTATGATTATCCTGACGAGCGAGCACCGTGACAAGACGAGGATGTTGGCCAGGGTCGTTGACATGTGCATTTGGGTCTACTTATTTCCTTTGTCCATTTCGATATGGTTGTTCCCGCAGCTTTAAACTTATAGATTGTACTCGCGAGTACTTAGGCTTTTCGATTCAAACTCCGTGTTGTACTACTTTTAAATTGTCACGTTGTTGGTTGATGCTTATTTTGCCGGTTGTTTCGGGCGTATCTTTATATGTCATATTATTTAATTGTGTATCCTCGCTAACCGAGATGGTTAGTCGAGTGGAGTTTTCCTATTGTAGCCTGGTAGGTCCCATGTAGGGGTCTACGGCGCTGTAACATATTTCCGAATATCTCGGGGTGTTACATATGGTTACCTCTGATCGAATTAAGAGGGACGGATCAACAACAAACGAACCAAAACTACAATTCTCGGAATGAGACCACAGTCCGATCAACCCAAACAAGAACCACCAATGATCACACCACCTAGAACCACACACGACCCTCCCTTTGCACGCTTTGATCGAACGGAAATGATAGAAAAAAAAACTAGGTAGCCGCCGTCCCTTTTGGTGATTAGGTTTTAGGGTTTTGATGAGTGTGTTGTGAAAGGTATATGGTTGTTTATAATGAGAATAGAAGGAATGAATATGGTAAATACCGATTATGTGGGTGAGATAAGGGAGGGAAGTGCCGATTTTTAGGAGATATGGGCTGATTATTTCATCTCCATTATCTCAAATATATTTGGCCCATAATGTTGTGTACAAACTTAAAATGAAATCGGGCCTTCACAAGACTTACAAATCGTGTAATATTATTAGAATATAAGTGTGTCGAATTTTTGTGTAATATTAGGCTTAGGACTCTAGTTAGTTACTTTTTAATTTAATTATAACATATAGTTTAGGGTTCAAATTAAATCATTTCAAACTTTAGGGAAAAATTCAAAATTAGACGTAAATTGGGAATTTGAATTTTAGGGTTTTACAGGTTTCTACGGATAAAATTTGCTCCAACCGAAGGCATCCAATGCACTCTCAGAATTAATCAACCCTCCCCAAACGACTACCCCGATAACTCGGAAGCATAGCACATCCGGTTTAGATTTCAGTTTTTCGAGAGCTCGATGGAGGGAAGGAAAAACTTTAAAACCTTTTAAACTTAATATTTTGTCGTGGGAAAATTTCGCGATTAGTGTTACACTTTGCACATTAATTCATTTAAGCGCGTTTGTCGACATTCATACCATATGATTAAAACAATCACAACCTAATTGCTACCAACATGTAGTTCATGGACTGTTCCTAGAACAAAACTTCATAATCTAATTACATGTCTTGAGTTTTGAATCTTTGTCCTCTCCAATGGTCCTCCTCCGGTCTTCATCATTACATATAAATTATAAATTAAAAAATTGCATCCTATAATACAAATTTTCTAGTAAAATAAATAGGCTTAAAACGGCCTTACAACCCAATCGAATACAACAAACGATTCAATACTAGGTCCGTTAACTACATCACCATTCATAAGTACTAAATAAATGGATTTAGTATTAAATGAGTAATTCGATGTATTGATCCAACCAATATATAAAATATATTATTTAATAGAATTAATCCAATCAATTCACACAATCAGAAATATGAATCCATTCAAAATAATTTGGTCAACATAAGTATTCCAACAAATCAATTTTTCCTTTTAGAATGAAATACCATATTCCATTTTAATCAACTTAAATCGAATTTAAAATGCGGGAGATTAATTTTCTGGAATACATGAAAAAATTGAGTCCGGAACAAGTCTGGAAGGTGACACGGTCGAGTCACAGGATGACATGTCCGTCTTAAACTCACTAGACAGGTGACTCGGCTGTGTCAAAGAGTGACTCGGCCGTGTCATATACCCAGTAGCCCAGAATCTTGACAGGGGTCCATCCAACGGCAATCTGGGGCTTGTTTTTCGACCGGATATCCAATATCAATATTTTTCGACATTCATATCTTCAATATAAATCACATTTGCAAGAAATATAAGATTTATATTTAGATATAGATTTACGAAAAATATAACTACAACGAACAAATAAACAAAAACAACGATCAAAACATTTATGATTCCAAATCATAAATCATTCAATCAAGCATTCCAAATGCTAAATATCATATATACGATCGCAAAACCTGGCTCCGATACCACTGTTGGGATCTGAATCCTAAAACGAAGGCGCAGCAGAAGCATAAATGAAATATACCGAACCCCTAAAGAGGACCGATCATACATCACAGATACGAATATAAAAAGACAAGAATAAAGATATGAAAACATACCCTTGAAGTCCATTGATTGAATGTTGAAGTTGATGTCGGTGACCACAAATCCGATTTGATAACTCCTCGATGATCCAAACACCGAAAGCACCACGTCTCCACTAGCCACGCATCGGGAAATGATCGAAACAACGACTACTCAATTATCCTCCAAAGATATGGCTAGAAAGGAGTAGTAGGAAATGATCTCTCAAGAGTATGATCACTCTAAGTGATATAAGCTTTTGATCTTGATCTTATTTCTCTCTCTAAGAATGTAAGAATATCAAGATGAACTCTTGTAAGAATATCAATATAAACTCTCCCTCTCTCTATTTCTTGTGATGGTCGATATTCTTGTGGAGGAGAAGGATGTTATTTAATGGCAAGTCCACACTAACATCTAAAGTCCCCACCTCATGGTGTAAAATGATAAGATCTAATCTTATCACTCTCTTTTATCCTCTCAACATGGAACCAACTCATCACAAAACAACAAGGTGACAAAAGGCACCATCAAGGAAAGAGCACATGAGGGGGGCATAAGGAAGAAAATAAGAGGTTGGTTCGTTTCGGTCCGTGAAACGGACCATCTTGTATCCAGTCCGACTGAGACACCTTGGTTCGTCTCAAATACAATTGATTTATCTAATTAATTAATTAAGATATTATTTCTCCAATAAATAATTATTCATGAACTAAATTAATCACCCATTAATTTATTTAATTCACCAGACCTACTTAATTTATCCAATAAATTAAACAAGACATCCAATGTCTAAAATTCAAAATACGAGATCTTGTTCATATTATTCCGTCCTTTACCTAATGCGCGACTCGGTAGGTCCATCTCAGTAAGCAATGGGAGGAACCAAAGAGTCATAGCACCACCTAGCCAGTCCCGCGGCCTACACTATAACCTTACTGAGAATGAATGATTGGGAACATTTAAGAACCATTTTGTCGTGAATACTAATAAATGTATAAACCCTTCTTTCAAATGTCCCGATCAGGTTATAGGGTCACGATCAGTCAAACCCTATTTGTACTTAATGCTATGCATGAGTTATTTCAAATCGAGATTACTGAGCTCTCGTGTATCTAATAAAACTAGCTCCAATGCTTTGGCCAAAGACTTATGATCTCATCTGCCAATAACTGCATAGGACATATACATGTTCACTTCTAGGAGAAAGAATCCTATCTTGGCATTTAGTTGAACCTGCTACTTTTCCGTTAAGACGCACGTCGAGGTTGACCCCCACCTCTCAGTTTTTTGGGTCGGCTACTCCAGTGAAAATCTTAATGTCACAAGCACATCCCGATTAAATCCTCAAGTTTAAGGTTCACGAATACCTATCATAACCTTTCGATTCCGTCATCGGCTGTCCCGGAGTTAAGTTCGTGCGACGAATCGAGGGTGAGTCGGTTCGAGTATACTAATTTCATTAGCATACCTATAATGTGTGCTCCCACTAACCAGTAGTGACGACAGGCACTTTCCAAGTCAAAGAATACGTCATACAAGTCTTCAAATAAACTTAATGCCTAGTCAACTTTCATCGACTTGCGAACGATTAAGTATTTGAGCCATAAACTTTTCCAGTAATAATACCCTTATACAATAAGGAGTAGAATGTTTTGCTCTCAAATATACGGACTAGTTTCAGTATATATATTAATGAGTCGGGAATTCCAATGACTACCAGTGAATAAACATACAATTGCCTTCTAATAATAATTTACATAATAATAAGTACAATGCCCTCTCTCATACATCCTCTTAGTGGAATTCGATGGAATATTCCTAACAAAGAGGCGCGAGATGCTGGTAGGAGATGGCGACTATAGAAATAAAAGGAGATGAAAGCCATCTTAGATGATAGTGTTTCATCTGCAATCGGAAGACTAGCCAGACCCAGACTAGGTCAAAGAGCCAAAGGATTTAGGGTTTCTGGTTCTCGTCCCGAGTTCTTGGATCCTAACTTCCCTTGGAAGAATAGTGTGCAGAAGCATGCAGAAACCAAACTCCCGATGGAAAAACAGCCAACAGCTGAAGAGTTGAAGGCATGGAAGCATAATAAACTGATGAAATACTTCTGTGTTCTCATCAGGGAATCGGCCATGTTCAATCACATTAAAATGCTGGAGGATTCCGCCAAGGAGTTCTCAAGGCTTCTAGCAGAAGGAAAGCTCCCACTCCAAATCAAGCTGAACTCCAAAATCCAAAGAGGTGAGCGACCAACCCGCTCGAAAAACTGGATTCTCTCCTATGACGTATCGAATGAAGGAAGGAACATATGCAGGGATTGAGGAAGAGACGCCTTAGTCAACTATTGGAAGGGAACGAGCATGACCCCTCTCGAAAATCTTGGAAACATCAGTCTTATATGGGATAAAACTCTGTTAGCCTCATATTATTATCTCCTATTTCCCTTCTGATGTAATCTTTAAATTCAAACACCATTATTATTTGTTCATCAATAAAATACCTAATTATCTCACAAGATTACATCTCGTGATCTAATGTTATTACCTTGATTATTCTTGTGTTGAAATGTTTTACTAATTATAACACATAGATAAGTCTCAAAGCTGTAAGAACTTGTCTATGAATAGTTTATAGAATATGTTGTATTCAAATAGGATTACTTCGTGTAAGATTGTGCCTACGCGTCAATCATAATTTAAGTTGTAATACACTTAGTCCTGTTGGATTTATTATTTTATAACTTGCCTACGAGCAGTTCAAATTTTAGACTAAGACTTGAGGATCAGGACTTTCGATAGAAAAGTTGAAGATGACCTCTCTTTATTAGAAGTTTTGGCATTATCAAAAAGGAATAATTGTTGGGAGAAATCCTCTCTATGTTTTGATAATTGCCTTATACAGGAAGAATCTTCAAAGTCGGAATATCAGTTTAAGTATAGAAGCTATTAGGAGAACATTATATAGCTTGTGCATACAGCGTAAGATCTTCCAGCAAAGTCAAGAGTCCTTTCCTACAACATAGTCTTCAAGATACAACAAAGACGAATATGTTGGATACAGCAAACATGCTGTAAGTGTTTTACTTAGGGCAAGTAAAACACAAATCCAACAGGGCTGAAGAAACTTTAAACCATTAAGAAAGCAAAAATTCTTTATTAATAAAGTATTCACAGTTGAAATAGCATTTAATGATCATAGGACATTATTTAATGCGGCTGAAGAGACTATAGTCTGAAGAGCACTTAAAGCTAGTCAATAAGAATGTCTGAAGCATTAATCCTTTAGTTCGAAACACTCTGAAGTCTCCGATCAGAGCAGTCTCAATCTTACAAACCGGCCAATGGCTACATTTATAATGGATCTATTTCCAAGGTTATAAATAGCCCCAAGCAAGAGGACATTGCTAACAAAGAATCAATCTCACGAACCAATCTGACGATTCAAAGAATTGACAATCTGATTATCAAGCTTTCAAGAGCACTATATTTCTTCAAGCATACAGCTTCATCAAAAGAGAAGAAAAATACAAAGTCCTCAACGTGTGCAACATTCTTACGGCGAACGCTCATCAAGCATACAACTGCTGTTTGATCTTGTCATACCAATCTTACCGCTGAGTTTACTTAGCCCTGTGTGGACTAATCTTTGCTATCTATGACCTGTGTGGGATGAATAGCACCAAGGACTAAGCTTCAATCTATATGAGAAGAAGTGAGTCGAAGAAGTCAAAGCCGGCCTATGTGGATGGCCCAAGATGTTGTCGGCTGTATCAATCTATGTGAACGATACAACGACGTGTTTAGTTAAAGTCACATAGTTGTGCACGTAAAGATTTTAATAAACAAATTACTCCTCTGTGGAGGACCAGTGGACGTAGAGTGGTTTATCTCGAACCACTTTAATCAGTATGTCTTTACATTCTGTCTTTACTATTTTCTATTTGTATGTGTGATTTTAGTATACATATCGCAAAATCCTGTACGCATCAAGCTAACAGGAGATCACTCAGTTATTGTACTTGCATCAACTTAACCTTAGACTTTCGCTATGCAAACAAACTTCAAAAAGGAAACAGCTTATTCAACCCCCCCTATTAAGCTATTTATATTGTATACTATGGCCAAGAACTTACCTCAATGATGCCGGCGATTATATCCCTTCCACAAAAAAAATCCCTTAAAGAATAAATAGTTACTCGAATAACCTCGACTGAAATACAGTTCATTCAATATCAAAAAATCCATTATCCCAATCAAAATCATCACAATAGATTATCCTTGATACTCGATAATCCATAACATAGACCGTAGATAACTCATATTTTCATCTTCACCAAACTATATACTCAATTTCCAAGTATAGTAATAACTTATGTAAATCGTTTACATTATGATTTAATTCAAACCAAGGTACAACATAAAAACTGTTATCTCCACAATTCACATTTATAATATCATTGCTATATGAACCATATAAATGAAATAAAATAAAAAAAAAAATTCAGTAAATATTATGAACTGAACAAGTGTATACTTTCCCCAACAACGAGACGACAATAGTGGAGTATTTACCAATCTCAGCGCCTTCGTCTACGAGCTCTTAGGCTCCACCTAAAGCAACAGGAACTCCTCGAACTCAACCATAACAAAATAGTTATAATCAACGATCAATTATCACAACCTATTATGATAATAAATCAACAACATGATCAATAACAATCAACAATAATCTCGAAATAACGATCACCTGTCTTTTTTATATGTCTTGATAGTACTCCGACTATACACGAAACCAAACAACTCAATTAAATCGGCTGAGAATTTGTAATATCCGAAATTTCTTCTACTGTTGTTTAATATTATTTTATCCGAGTTATGTTGTACAACATGGAATTTGTACAGTATTGATAAAATAAATGAAGGATTGAGACATCTGTATTGGTATAATTATCATACTTGGTCGACACTTGCATTTGAGGATAGTGTGTATCATATGAGAATATGGATGAAAATGGCTAAGTATAGCCTTATTAGCGCACGCTAATATTCAAGAATAGCGCACGCTATCATGCAGGTTTAGCGCACGCTAAAGGCAGAGGATGGCGCACGCTAGTGCAGAACAGATCAGAAGGAATCTACGTGTGGACCCTACTACTTTCGGCGCATGTTCCGGTAAGGTCAACGGATGTTTGTTATGAAGGATTAGCGCAAACTAATGCATATAGTTAGCGCACGCTAATATCAAATCGGTCCAAAGGGAATCTTATCCTTGTCTGATGCTTTCAGCGTGTGGACCCATCTTCGGAGCATACAGACAAATGAGTCAACTATGAGTAGCGCACGCTATGGTCGTACACTTGCGTACGCTAAATAGAGGCATTTACGTACGCTATTGCATGGGCATTGCGTATGTAAATCATTGTACGAAGCAAGGTAGTAGCCTTTGGACTGCTATAGCGCACGCTATTTTGTGAAGGTAGCGCACGCTAATAACAGTTAGTATATATATGATTGCAGATGTGAATTATGTTCATTTAGCCATTCCTTCCCTTATTTCAATAGAGAGAGTTCTTAGAGAGAAGTTTGAGGTTCCAAACACTGAGAGATGATCATTCGTAACAATAATAAGATGGAGAGCATGGATTAAAGCCTACTTCTTGAAGATTATTGATGATTCTTCGAATGGAGTTCGATTGTTTTTCTTCATGGTTCGTCTATAAGGTAATTTTCGTATCCCTTTGTTAGTGTTCGTTTTTAAAGGATGATTACCTGGGAGGGAGTATGTTGGATTATCATGTGAGGATGTTATATGAGGTTTAATGGATATATATGACTTGGATTATGAATCAGATGATTATTTACATGTTAAAGGATATCGGATTATGTTGTTTTGATGACTATGAACATGGTTTCGAATCACTTGGTGTTCTTGAAGAACTTATTGATGAATATACCATAGCATGACGATTGTATGTTGCATTATCGGTGTTTTAGATACGAAGATGAAATGTTCATATCTAGGATTAAGTCATGTTTATTGATGAATGATTATATATCATGTGAGTATGATACCGAGATTGAATCTGGAAAGATTGTGATTGATCTT
This sequence comes from Orobanche coerulescens, assembly GCA_033398695.1. Classification (NCBI taxonomy): domain Eukaryota; kingdom Viridiplantae; phylum Streptophyta; class Magnoliopsida; order Lamiales; family Orobanchaceae; genus Orobanche; species Orobanche coerulescens. The sequence continues at coordinate 64,580,043 of CM065810.1, read as the reverse complement.
GGAGTATGATTTCCTTGACACTCGTATTCGTAATCGCCATATGTTGATTGGTACCTGAAATGCATGCAACTGCATGTCATTAGCGCACGCTAGTGTTAGTGGCTAGCGCACGCTAACGGAAGCGACTTAGCGCACGCTACGTTAAGTGATTAACATGCGCTATGTCAACAGACAGTGTACGTAATTGTATTATGGTTGTGAGTTCGTAATGTATTGAGTTGGATTGTTCGGACTAGTGGTTAATCGAGATATTTTTGAGCCATTGTGTTTGTGAATTGGTTATATCGATTGTTGGTTGTTATCGAACTTGTTTTTTAGCGATTATTGTAATAGGTTGAGATTATTAATCGGTGATTAGAACCATGCTTTGCGGTCTTATTCGAGAATGTTCGTAGATTGCTTTGGTCGGGGCTGAGGAGTTCGTAGATGACGGCAAGGAATTGGTAACGGCTTCATCGGTATCGAGGCAAGTTATTACTTGCACAGTGTATAATATTTAATGAATGGTTTTAGTTTCATTCGTTTATAATTCGTATAGCGATGATTATTATTGTGAACTCTGGAGATTTGGATTTGATGTGGTTTTCTGATTTTTTGGAGTTAAATCATAATATATATGATTTACTTTTATTATTGGTATACTTGAGTATCGAGGATACATTGTGATAAAGATAAAGATATGAATCATCTGCAGTCCGTGATATTTTGGACCATCGAGTATTGAGGATAATGGTTCGTGATGGTTTAGACATCGAGATTGCTCTCGAAGGACTCGGGGCAAGTACTCTAATCATTTTTATCATTTGTGTCGATCATTTTGTGATACATTCGTGTATTGTTGTTGTCATGCATTTGTGCATTGTTGTTGTCGTGCATTGTGTACTGTTGTTTTGTGCAGTTGTGCATTGTTGTCATATGTCCACCTCGTTTTGATCTGACGGGATCATCTTGGGATCTATGCTAGTGTGCACTGGATCATTGGACGGGTTTGTCCACCTCGTGTTGATCTGACGTGATCACCTTGGGATCTAGGCAGTGAATCGGATTACCTATGTGTTGTTGTTGTGCATATGTATATTATGGGTTTTCCATAAGTATACATTGTTGTTATTGATGTGAGCATATTGCCGTTGTCATATGAGTCTGCATTTGTAGGTCTTGTGTTAGGACCGTGTCCGTATTGTAATATCCGGATTTATTAAGGTGTATTTCATCTGTATTCAAACCATGGATTATTCGGATTGGTGGTTTTGATTATTGGAGTATGATATTTCATGCATTGATATCATTGTACATAAGTATAGAAACATGCAAAATTGCTCAAACAACCTCGTGATAGCGCACGCTAAGAATGTATCTTAACGCGCGCTATCGGGCTATTATTAGCGCACGCTATGCAGGTAGGAGTTGCGTGCGCTAAGGACTCAATTATTGAGCGGGACGGCTAGCACATGCGCCAGCCGGGACATGGGTCCGGATAAGATTCCATGACGCACCCGACAATTAAGTCAACCATTATTAGCGCACGCTAAGGAATGCTTAGTAGCGTGCGCTAACTTGTTAAAATGCAGAATATTATAAATGGGACAACAACTCGTTTTGGCTTACATTTTACTCGTTCCTTCTGCATACTTGAGAGGCCAGAGAGCTGAGATATCCTACTACATACTTAGAACACATATTGTTGGTGTTTATATATTGGCTATCACTTGGGAGAAATCATTGAAGAGGAATAGCACCTTGGAGTGGCATACAACCAACCGGAGTTGGATTCTACCTTACGATTCAGTGATTTTCATCATATTAAGGTATGTTCAATCTATCTCAAGACTTAGAGTTGGATTCTAACGATTTAGATGATCATGTTAACAAGATATGGATTTTCATAGATGAATTATCCAAGTATATCATATTTGGAATAGTGAGATGAATAAGCCTTAAGTACCTTGATTATAATCATCATGATTCGAATCTTATTACACTGAATATGTAAAGAGAAGCTTATATCATTGGTAATTCGAATCTAGTAGATGACTTCATAATAATCATGGACTTGACTTTAACAATCATTATTGTTGGATAAATCTAAAGGATTGATCATGGAAAGATTTATCTAGTATAGATGGAACGTTTAAACAACTTCAGCATGATAATATTGATTGATATAAGGTGTTGATATCAACCGTTAAGCTTTTCGAATCGTCATATGAAGAATTGTAGTCGAAATGGAATATGGTTTATATGGTATGCATATCCTTGAATCCCAAGTTGTTGTTATCCGTAAGATCATTCAGAATCGTATATACATGATATTCATGGAGGTAACATGAAGTATCACGGAAGATTTCATTGTTTCGATCATGGCAAGAACAGTTTACTGCTCAGCAGTAAACTGCCATGCACAGATAGCGCACGCTATGCTTTGATTATTAACGTGCGCTATCGAGCACGAGTTAGCGTGCGCTACGTTTGGTACGTAACGTACGCTAGGCCAACAGACGAGTCAGTCGACTGATCAGTGAAGTACTGACCACACATAGTTAGCGTACGCTAGGCTTTGTTGTTTGCGTGCGCTATCGAGAAGACTTAACGCACGCTACACAGAGTACTTAGCGTGCGCTAAGCAGTTCAGACAGATTGTGTTTTATGAACTTTTGACCGTAAATTGAATTGTTAAACATTCGTATGATGTGAGATAAATCCTATATCATTTCTATTGTTAAGGTTTGGTCTCGTTACGTGATTGATTGAGGAGGACGACCTTCGAGTGTTCATTTTCGTGGAAGTGTTGTTATTGTCTTCAAATCGAGGCAAGTACCTTAATTGTTTTATGTATTGTTGTTATACATATTGTCGTGCATGTATGTCGTTGTTGTATGTCCACCTCGTGTTGGTCCGACGGGATCATCGGGGGATCTATGCTAGCGTGCGCTGGATCATCGGATGGGTTTTTCCACCACGGGTTGGTCTGACGGGATCATCGTGGGTTCTAGGCAGTAAACGCTGGATCGACAGAATTACCATGTGTATGTTATGATATAATGTTGTGATTATCAGTTGTGTATGTCGTTTATGAGTTTCTCGTAGGAGAAGACTCGTTGGTACTTTGTCGTTTACGTTATTATTCTTCGTGAGATATGAATAATATGTTGTGGTACTTGTACTAGCATCGTTGTGCTAACCCCCTCGGGGTGAAAATTTTGTTTATGTTCAGGATCCAGGAGAGCAGGAAAACAACCACTGGAGCTGCATGACGACGAGGGTGCAGAGTGATGTTCCGGTCGGGTTTATTTATCTGTTGTTTATTCGTTATTTCAATAAGTACTCGAGTACGAAGTTATTTGTGATGGATTTGAATTTGGTGATGTATTATGGAGTTCCTGTTGAACAATTGTACTTTTAGTATTTGGTAAGAACCGTTGTATCTTAATTCCGTTATTTCCATTCGTTAGTACCTTTTAATGTCTGTTCAATTCTTCAGCCTTGTAAATCCTTATGTAAAGGATTTACGGCGCTGTAATATTCCTGAATATATCGGGGGTGTTACAGAATATGGTATCGGAGCTAAGACTATGGATATCTTGGCCGTTGGGTTAAAATAGGGGTCATTTATGTCTTTTGAGGTAACCGGCCGTGAACGACATCACTGCACTGCCTACGTCTTCATGCGAACGGTGGTTGTAAGTTCCTAAACTCTATCTCGTTCTTTACATGTTGTGTCTCTTTATACTTGAATATTAGATCGATGCTGTTTCCTGTATATTGAGTATTTATGCTTACAGTATGTTGAGAGGCGGATGTGGACGTGGTCGCGGTCGTGGACGCGGACGAAGAAATGCCGAAAGGGAGGCGTCGCCTTCTGATCGAGCCATAGCTCAAAGTAGCCGCAACAATCTATTAATAACGAACCAGATCCTGTTGTACCAGAGATCCTTCGTCAAGTGGTGAACCAGATGACTCAGTTCGCCCAAGTCGTGGACCGAATGCAGGTGGCAGTGGGACTACAGCAGGGAGAGAGACAGCAAGGAATCCCAGACATGGGAAATCGAGGTGACCGGTGGCTGCAGGAGATAGCAAAGATGCAACCACCCAAATTCGACGGTATTTCTGAGACTCCCACCTGGGATCATTGGTTGAAGGAGCTGGAGAAAATATTTGCTGGAATTAACTGCCCAGACGACAGGAGAGCCTCTATCGCTCAATATTTTCTGATAGGGGAAGCGTCCGAATGGTGGGAAGCCATCCGGCCTGTAGACCATGATGCTGATTGGACAGAGTTTAGATTGATGATGGAAGCTCGATTGCCTCGTCCCGTGAGGGAAGCCAAAGTTCGGGAGTTTTTCTCCGCCGCCTTCGATGTGCCAAGTATCCTGTGCGATTAAGACGTTTAACCAACAGCTGGCATTTGTTCGACATCTGGTCAGAACAGATGCAGAAATGATGATCCATTTCGATATGATAATGAAACCAAAAATCCAGAGGTATATGTCCGGATTTGAATGTACCACGCTCCGTCAATACCAGGATAAGGCGTTAGCATATGAGATTAAGGAAGCAGCTATGGAGAAATTTTCGGAATCCAAGAAACAGTAAGTCTCTGGTACTTTTACAGAGCACAAGAACAGCGGGGACCGTAAGGCCCAGTCATCCTTTCACTCTTTCAAGAAACCTCCGCACCCAGTTAGGAGCGGAAATAACTTCGGAGCGACATCGACTATTACTGATGTTACCAGGAAATGCTTTAACTGCGCCCAGACGGGGCACTATCGACGGAATTGCCCCCTTCCTGCCGTGACTTGTTTTGATTGTGGACGAGAGGGACATCGGGCGGTGTTTTGTGAAGAGGCTGCAAAGTCTTTTAGAGCCCGTACACCACAAATACCCGTAAGGAGGCCAAGATTCCATGACGCAAAGAAAGTGTTCGAGATGCCTCGAATTTTGGCCGCGGCGAGGCAGAGGACAATGGGACCGAAAGGGGACATCGAGTGCCGGATCTGCTCCCCCACGTCTATACGAGATGAGAAGGACAGACGATCGTGATGTCATTGCCGCATCGTAATCGGCCCGCATCCTTTCCCAGCCAGTTAGCGTTTTATTCGATACAGGAGCTACGCATTCTTTTCTATCTTTGTCTTGTGTAAATCGTTTGAATATTTCCGGTTTTCATACTTGTGAACCTTATGTTGTTGGTTTACCGAGTGGAGAGAGGATTGTCGGAAATTTAGAAACTAGAAATTTCCCTATATCATTTGGAGGCAGAGAGTGGCTCTCAAATCTGATCGTGATAGAAATGCAAGGAGACGACCTGATACTCGGAGACGATTGGCTTAATCGGTATGGAGCAATTGTAAACTACCGAAGGAGGAATATCTCGCTGATCGCTGACGATGGTTCCGAAATTCTGTTTGAGGGATGGAAACCGGGAAGCTCAGGAAAATTGATCAAGGCGATGAAGGCTGTCAAATTGTTGAAACAGGGCTGTACCGGGTACTGGTGTTACGCAATGAAGAAAGAAGACGAAATTGTGGAACTTTCATCCATTCCTGTTGTGAACGAATTTCCAGATGTATTTCCTGACGAGTTACCTGGACTACCTCCACGAAGGGATGTGGAATTTACCATTGAGCTGGAACCCGGAGCTACACCAATTTCTAAGGCGCCGTATCGTATGGCACCTACTGAGATGTACGAACTGAAGAAGCAGCTGGAGGAGTTACTGGACAAGGGCTATATTCAGCCAAGCGTTTCACCCTGGGGAGCGCCAGTTCTTTTTGTCCGAAAGAAGGATGGGTCGCTCCGACTGTGTATTGACTATCGAGAGCTGAACAAGATGACGATTAAGAACAAATATCCGTTGCCACGGATTGATGATCTGTTTGACCAGCTGCAAGGGGCAACAGTATTTTCTAAAATCGATCTGAGATCAGGATACCATCAGCTGAGGATTAAGGAATCTGATGTTCCTAAATCGCTCGTAACTCGCTACGGACATTATGAGTTTGTAGTGATGCCGTTTGGTCTCACTAACGCACCTGCTGTATTTATGCAATTGATGAACAGAGTGTTCATTGAATTTGTGGACAAATTTGTGGTCGTGTTCATTGATGACATTCTGGTGTATTCTAAGAGCCCGGAAGAACATGCGCAGCATTTTCGGATTGTATTGGAACTTTTGAGAAACAAACAATTGTACGCCAAACTTTGTAAGTGTGAATTCTGGCTAAAGGAAGTAATGTTCCTCAGCCATGTGGTGTCAGTCAAAGGAGTCCGAGTAGATCCTCAGAAGATCGAAGCAATATTGGATTGGAAGCCTCCAAAGAGCGTGAAAGAGGTCCGAAGCTTCTTGGGACTTGCTGGATACTATCGTCGATTCGTGGAAGGGTTTTCTAAAGTCTCCCGCCCACTTACTCGACTCCTACAGAAAACTCAAAAGTTTGAGTGGAATGAGTTGTGTCAGATTAGTTTTGATGAATTGAAGAAGAGGTTGACGACGGCACCGATTCTATCACTTCCACAGGGAACTGGAGGATTTATAGTTTACAGTGATGCTTCGAACCAAGGACTTGGGTGCGTATTGATGCAGAATGATAAGGTAATCGCTTATGCCGCGACACCGAAACCTTATGAAGTGAATTACCCGACACATGATTTGGAGCTAGCGGCAGAGTTTTTGCTTTGAAGATCTGAGGCATTATTATCTCAGACGGACTCACCGCCGATCTTTACGGATCATAAGAGTCTCAAGTACATATTCAGTCAGAAAGAGTTGAACATGCGGCAAAGAATATGGTTAGAACTGATTAAGGACTATGACTTGGAGATTTTATATCATCCAGGCAAAGCGAATGTAGTGGCCGATGCACTTAGCCGCAAGCCTGTCTCTATTCAGATGCTGGAGACGCTGACATCCCAACTTAGCCTTCAACTAGAGATGATTCGTGAAGGAATTGAAGTGTGGTTACAAAGAGTCCAAGGACAACTGTGCGTGATGGAGATAACTTCATCATTAACCGAAGAAATCAAATCTAAACAGGCAGATGATCCTCTGATGATTCGGTTACGTGATGAAGTGATCAAGGGAAAGGCCCCCGGATTCATAATTCATGATGATGGAGTTTTGAGATTTCAGAACCGACTCTGCATTCCCGATGTTGATGTTCAAATGCATAAGTATGAAGGAAGCTCACAGTCGCCTCTATTCTATCCACCAGGTACCAGAAATGTATAAGGACTTGAAGCAGACTTCGTGGGGCAACATGAAGAAAGATGTAGCGGACTATGTTTCGAAATGCTTGACTTGTCAGCAGGTTAAGATCGAGCATCAACGGCCTGCCGGAATGTTGAAGCCACTCCCGATTCCTGAATGGAAGTGGGAGGACATATCGATGGACTTTATCACTACTATGCCGAGAACCAAGACAGGAATAAACATGATTTGGGTGATAGTTGATCGTTTAACCAAATCAGCTCATTTTCTAGGCATTAAAGATACGTGGGGACCAGAGAGGTTGGCACGAGTATTTATTTCAGAGATAGTTCGATTTCATGGTACGCGGAAGACCATTGTTTCTGATAGAGACGGCCGTTTTGTATCTCACTTTTGGAAAGCAGTTCATAAGGCCTTGGGGACCGAATTGAACTTCAGTACGGCTTATCACCCGCAGACTGACGGACAATCTGAGAGAACTATACAAACGGTGGAAGACATGCTGAGGGCCTGTGCCTTAGATTGGTCAAACGATTGGGAAGTTCATCTACCGTTGATTGAATTTACCTACAACAATAGTTGGCATGCATCCATTAAGATGGCACCGTTTGAGGCATTATACGGAAGGAGATGCAGATCGCCCTATCTTTGGGACGATCTGGCCGACTTGATCGAATGTAACTGAGTTGATCGTGCAGACTCGAGAGAAGATAGCCTTGATTCGTGAAAGGTCATTGACCGCCCAGTCGCGTAAATCTTACGCAGACGCACGCCGTCGCCCATTGGAGTTCAACATGGAGACCATGTACTTTTAAGGTTTCTCCTACTCGGGAATCTTTCGTTCTAAGGAAAGAAAAGCTGAGTCCGAGATATATCGGACCATTTGAGATCCTCGAGAGAGTTGGGGAGTTGGCATACAGATTGGCATTGCCGCCGTCATTGTGCCATGTTCATAACGTGTTCCACGTATCCCAGTTACGGAGGTATATACCAGATCCCAGTCATATCATTGATTTCGGCGAGATCGAAGTCGAGCAGGATGGGACGTTTGAAGAAAGACCAGTCAAGATACTCGAGAGTCGAGTTAAGCAATTGAGGAACAAACCAATTGTTTTGGTCAAAGTTCAATGGTCACGTCATGGAATGGAAGAAGCCACCTGGGAAACGGAAGCTGATATGAAGTCTAGATATCCCGAGTTATTTTCATCTTGAGTTTCGGGACGAAACTCCTTTTTAGTAGGAGAGTATGTAATATCCGGATTTATTACGGTGTATTTCATCTGTATTCAAACCATGTATTATTCGGATTGGTGGTTTTGATTATTGGAGTATGATATTTCGTGCATTGATATCATTGTACATAAGTATAGAAACATGCAAAATTGCTCAAACAACCTCGTGATAGCGCACGCTAAGAATGTATCTTAACGCGCGCTATCGGGCTATTATTAGCGCACGCTATGCAGGTAGGAGTTGCGTGCGCTAAGGACTCAATTATTCAGCGGGACAGCTAGCACATGCGCCAGCCGGGACATGGGTCCGGATAAGATTCCCGCGGACGCACCGGACAATTCTGAAGTCAACCATTATTAGCGCACGCTAAGGAATGCTTAGTAGCGTGCGCTAACTTGTTAAAATGCAGAATATTATAAATGGGACAACAACTCGTTTTGGCTTACATTTTACTCGTTCCTTCTGCATACTTGAGAGGCCAGAGAGCTGAGATATCCTACTACATACTTAGAACACATATTGTTGGTGTTTATATATTGGCTATCACTTGGGAGAAATCATTGAAGAGGAATAGCACCTTGGAATGGCATACAACCAACCGGAGTTGGATTCTACCTTACGATTCAGTGATTTTCATCATATTAAGGTATGTTCAATCTATCTCAAGACTTAGAGTTGGATTCTAACGATTTGGATGATCATGTTAACAAGATATGGATTTTCATAGATGAATTATCCAAGTATATCATGTTTGGAATAGTGAGATGAATAAGCCTCAAGTTCCTTGATTATAATCATCATGATTCGAATCTTATTACACTGAATATGTAAAGAGAAGCTTCTATCATTGGTAATTCGAATCTAGTAGATGACTTCATAATAATCATGGACTTGACTTTAACAATCATTATTGTTGGATAAATCTAAAGGATTGATCATGGAAAGATTTATCCAGTATAGATGGAACGTTTAAACAACTTCAGCATGATAATATTGATTGATATAAGGTGTTGATATCAACCGTTAAGCTTTTCGAATCGTCATATGAAGAATTGTAGTCGAAATGGAATATGGTTTATATGGTATGCATATCCTTGAATCCGAAGTTGTTGTTATCCGTAAGACCATTCAGAATCGTATATACATGATATTCATGGAGGTAACATTAAGTATCACGGAAGATTTCATTGTTTCGATCATGGCAAGAACAGTTTACTGCTCAGCAGTAAACTGCCATGCACAGATAGCGCACGCTATGCTTTGATTATTAACGTGCGCTATCGAGCACGAGTTAGCGTACGCTACGTTTGGTACGTAACGTACGCTAGGCCAACAGACGAGTCAGTAGACTGATCACTGAAGTACTGACCACACATAGTTAGCGTGCGCTAGGCTTTGTTGTTTGCGTGCGCTATCGAGAAGACTTAACGCACGCTACACAGAGTACTTAGCGTGCGCTAAGCAGTTCAGACAGATTTCGTTTGATGAACTTTTGACCGTAAATCGAATTGTTAAACATTCGTACGATGTGAGTTAAATCCTATATCATTTCTTTTGTTAAGGTTTGGTCTCGTTACGTGATTGATTGAGGAGGACGACCTTCGAGTGTTCATTTTCGTGGAAGTGTTGTTATTGTCTTCAAATCGAGGCAAGTACCTTAATTGTTTTATGTATCGTTGTTATACATATTGTCGTGCATGTATGTCGTTGTTGTATGTCCACCTCGTGTTGGTCCGACGGGATCATCGGGGGATCTATGCTAGCGTGCGCTGGATCATCGGACGGGTTTTTCCACCACGGGTTGGTCTGACGGGATCATCGTGGGTTCTAGGCAGTGAACGCTGGATCGACGGAATTACCATGTGTATGTTATGATATAATGTTGTGATTATCAGTTGTGTATGTCGTTTATGAGTTTCTCGTAGGAGAAGACTCGTTGGTACTTTGTCGTTTACGTTATTATTCTTCGTGAGATATGAATAATATGTTGTGGTACTTGTACTAGCATCGTTGTGCTAACCCCCTCGGGGGTGAACATTTTGTTTATGTTCAGGATCCAGGAGAGCAGGAAAATAACCACTGGAGCTGCATGACGACGAGGGTGCAGAGTGATGTTCCGAACGGGTTTATTTATCTGTTGTTTATTCGTTATTTCAATAAGTACTCGAGTACGAAGTCATTTGTGATGGATTTGAATTTGGTGATGTATTATGGAGTTCCTGTTGAACAATTGTACTTTTAGTATTTGGTAAGAACTGTTGTATCTTAATTCCGTTATTTCCATTCGTTAGTACCTTTTAATGTCTGTTCAATTCTTCAGCCTTGTAAATCCTTATGTAAAGGATTTACGGCGCTGTAATATTCCTGAATATATCGGGGGTGTTACACGTATGTTGTGTTGATCTGATCTTGGATTAGACTGACGTGATTTTGTCGTGGCATTTCATATCTTGAGGTTTGTTCCGTATTTCCTTTGGTAATTGTATTGTGATGGACAATTGATTATCGTGTTGAGATGTGATGATGTTACCCGATGGATTGAGTTGGACAGAGTTAGTGAATTTCGTAACAGTGAGTTATGATAATGTTTTGAGAACCGTGGGCATTGTTGAGATGTAGTACATATATTTCGGTATTAGCTTATTATATTGTTGGATACGAATCGTGGATTTCGTAAAGTTATGGCGGTAAGATTACATCGGTAGTATTCTTACTTAGTATCTCATTGGTATGTAATTATTGACGTGATGTGATGGTTATCATTTTTGGATATTACGGCTAACCCCGTCGTGGTCTTTCTTTTTAGGTTCTTGGAATATCAAGCTTGTAGCGGTCGTGGAGAGATGAGCTTCCCGGATGATACTGGCTAGGGCATGTATTTGTGTATTGAGTTTCCTGTCCTTGTATTCCGCTGCTAGAGTATTTTAATTGTTTGTCTTTTTCCACTGTGTGAGTATTTTTAAATGGCCTTTTGGTATCTGGTAACTTAGGCTACTTTGACAATTGTTTTCTAAACTATTTTGTCGGTACGTGTAAGCGATAGCTTAACGTGTGTTTTTAAACTGTTGAGTTTTGGCATTTCAGGCCGTGTGGTTTCAAATGAGATTTTTACGACGGTTTTGGATAAACGGATTTTATTAAATCTTCAAATCTTTTTAAAAGATAGTACCGTCATTCGCCTCTTAGACATTTGTAATGTTTGTAAATCTTTCTTTAAGCCTTGTGGGTTCCGTCTTGGGGCCCACGGCGCTGTAATATTTATGGATAGCTCTGGGGGTGTTACAGAATATGGTATCAGAGCTTAGGTTGAGAAAACCTAGGCAGTCGGGTCGAGTTGGGTCGTGTTTTGTCGCATTATTCGAGTTGTCGATTGACTAATACTAGAGCCCTAGATTTTTGTCGTTCACTTGGGCTTGTGTGTTATGTGATTTACCAGTGTGGTACTGGGGTTGTTGTAAACTTTTCCAAATGATACTAATGTGTTTCTTCGGATAGAGATGTGTTGTGTTCTCGAGTTGAACTGATTTTGCAAAACGTGTGTTTTAAAAATATTTGTGTCGGGTATTTTCTATAGTTGAGACGTGTGCCAGTATCACGGGGAATCTTCGACTTCACGATCTGTAAGTATTTGGATTTTTGAATTGCATTGAGATTTATTGCCGTTCTAAGTTGATATGCTTTGCGATTCAGAAAATATATTATGCGTCACGGTATGAGGTGACGGAGTTGAGACAGAATTGATGATCTTGAGAAATTATTATTTTGAAAATCAATATGTTGGTTAAATTTTGGAACAGAATTGTGCATTTGGGAGAAATACTGTGGATGGTTGAGAAGAACATGTAGTCATGTTAGTGCATTTTGAGATATATGAACTGTTTTTGAGCATTTGAAAATGATACTTTTCAAAATAAATGTTTTACGGAAAATAATTTTGGGCCGAGACCCAATCGAGATTGAAATAGTTTTATAACTCAGGAATTGGGGTCCAAAGGGGCTTTCTACTTTTAAACTTCCTGTAATATGGAACGAGATACGGGCTGAGACCCTAATTTTTCAAAAGACTTTTCGGTTTTCTTAAAACTCCCGAGATTTGTAAAACTTCATAAATCGTTTATCCATTTCGTTTTTGCCTTTCGGAGTTTTGGTTTACTTCTTCAAATGAAACTTCTAGGGAAGTCTTTCGCTGTGTTGATTTGTTTCAATGTTTTGTCATACCATAGTTGAGGTGATCCAGGATGGGTTAATGGTTGACGTTGCGAGTCATATGTGGAAAAGGAGTTTTTGTCGGAGTCTATACATTAAGATTTTGGAACTCTATCGTGTGGTTTTCCGATGGAATGTCAGTGGAATTGGTGATGAACCGAATTGGTATACAGGAGTATGGATGTGGTCAATCATTTGCATAGTTTTCATTTTAAAACTTCGAAATCATGTGGATTCGAAGGAAACTGTTATCGAATACTTGGCATTAGCGAGCCAGTTTAATTTTTCGAAAATTGATTTTGTGGTCTTACTAAAATTTATATTTTGGAGTTTTGAAACTCTTGAAAGAACTTTCGAAAATGTGTCTTCTTGATAAGATTATATGATTTCAATCTGGTTTTGAAAATGTGATTGATATACATACGCATTTAGAGCATAGTGAATATTATGGTGAAGCTATGAGTGTGACTCACGAACTGGATAACACATTAATGGTACGAGGAAAGAAGATTCGAACTTTAGTATGGCAGTTTGGTTATCCAGGAATGATCGGTTGATTGATAGAATAAGAGAAATATGCTGCGTGTTGTAGATTCATGCACAGAATATGATTTTGGAACTTTGGGTTTTGTGAAACTGGAGCATATGTGCTATGTGGCCCTATTGATGTGGTGGTAGCGTGTTTTTGCTATTGTGATTTCTGAATTTTGAGCCATACTGATTGGTCGTTCTCACTCCATCTATGATTTGATATGTTCGACGGGTTGTGATTAGTTGTTTGTATGCCGAGGGGTATGTTCACCAGTCGGGTATGTTTATTGAGATTCGCTGTATGTGATTAGTGTGTCATTTTGAGAATTTTGTTCTTTCGTATATCGGTTTATGTGGTTCTGTGTTGATCGTGTTGGAGTTTACTATGTGAAGGTATTCTCGATTATCGTTGATCGTTCGTTGGTTATATTGGAGTTTATCATGTTGATGATATTCTCGATTGTGTGTGACCTCTAGTTGGTCATATTGGAGTTTATCATGTTGATGATATTATCGATTGTGTTTTGACCGCTGGTTGGTCATATTAGAGTTTATCACGTTGATGATATTCTCGACTGTGTTTTGACCTCTGGTTGGTCATATTGGAGTTTATCACGTTGATGATATTCTCGGCTGCGTTTTGACCTTTGTATTGGTCGTATTGGAGTTTATCATGTCGATGATATTCTCGGTTAATTTATTGGTTGATCATTGCTGGTGATCATCTGAGCATTCGGATTTTGTGTCGATGTTTCGGGACTTGTTGCCATTGCTTTGGGCAATTGTTTCACAGATGTATCGTGCACTGTTGGGTTTTTTTTAGCAGATTAGGACTTGATTGTATAATCAGGCAGAAGAGATTTGACATGGATAGATTATTTCATCCGAAGATGATATATTTTGTTGAGACTCATGGAATTGTGATTGTAAGCGTATTTAAGCTTTACAGTGAAGTCACTAGCTAGTATCTCAGGAGATTGTCGACTTGGCGCATATGTAAGTGTTACTATTTTGGTTATTCGTTAATGATGATGATTGATCGTTGTTGTGATGGTTTCAGAATATTTTCGTTGAACGGTTTGCTGGTTTTTCTATGACGAATTGCAAGTTTCGAGGACGAAACTTTTTTTAAGTGGTGTAGTATGTAATATCCGAAATTTCTTATACTATTGTTTAATATTATTTTATCCGAGTTATGTTGTACAGCGTGGAATTTGTACAGTATGGATAAAATAAATGAAGGCCTGAGACATCTGTATTAGTATAATTATCGTACTTGGTCGACAATTGAATTTGAGGATAGCGTGTATCATATGAGAATATTATTGGAAGGAGTATGTGTATTTAGTATGTCGTGTACACGTATCTATTATGTTGAGATGTTGGACAAGGATAGCTGAAAATGGCTAAGTATAGCCTTATTAGCGCACGCTAATATTCAAGAATAGCGCACGCTATCATGCAGGTTTAGCGCACGCTAAAGGCAGAGGATAGCGCATGCTAGTGCAGAACAGATCAAAAGGAATCTACGTGTGGACCCTACTACTTTCGGCGCATGTTCCGGTAAGGTCAACAGATGTTTGTTATGAAGGATTAGCGCACGCTAATGCATATAGTTAGTGCACACTAATATCAGATTGGTTCAAAGTGAATCTTATCCTTGTCAGATGGTTTCGGCGTGTGGACCCATCTTCGGAGCATACAGACAAACGAGTCAACTATGAGTAGCGCACGCTATGGTCGGACACTTGCGTACGCTAAATAGAGGCATTTACGTACGCTATTGCATGAGCATTGCGTACGTAAATCATTGTACGAAGCAAGGCAGTAGCCTCTGGACTACGATAGCGCACGCTATTTTGTGAAGGTAGCACACGCTAAAATATTTCTTCCATGTTTGAAAGTAATATTGTTAATAAGTGGTGCAAGTTTTCAAAGTAATGCAATGAACTGTAGCATGAGTGTACAGTCAATCTCCGTAGATTGCTGTTGAGTATGATGATGTGCGGCGTCGAGCGCCAAGTGAATATTTAGCTTCGGGAGGTCGTCTATGTGACTAAGTCCCTTAGCCTCCTTATAACTTCTTATACCGTTATCATTGTTTAGCCTTTGACTGTCGCCACGACCTTTGGTTTAATGACCGTAGCCTTGGGCGTTTGTCGGACCGTCACTATAACATTTGTAATATCCGGATTTATTATTAAGTATTTCATCTGTATTTGAACTCGGTATTATTCGGAATTTGTGATATCGATAATTGAAGTATGATATTTCTCGTATTTATCCTTGTACATGAGTCTGGCAACATGTAAATTTTCCCATGCAAATACGTGATAATGTACGTTAACAAGGAAGCTTAGCGTACGCTATCAGTCGGAGTTAGCGTACGCTACGAATGTAGCGTAGCGTGCGTTAACCAGCCAATAATTGAGTTGGGTGGCTAGCACATACGCCAGCCAGACATGGGTCCGGATAAGATTGCCGCGGGTGAACCTAGACAGTTTTGGAGTCAACGCTCGTTAGCGTACGCTAAGGGTAGTAAGGTAGCGTACGCTAAACAGTTAACATGTACAGAAATATTATAAAAGGGATATCACCCCATTTTATTTTGTTTACGTTTTCTTCACTTGTCCCTCATTTCTTGGAAGTTAGCGAGAGCCTCCTCTCCTTCATAAACACATATAAACCATCTCTACATGATCATTGAAGATTGGAGACTATTTATACTTAATCATTGAAGTGGAGAATGATTTTGGATTGACACACAAGCAACCGGAGTTGGATTCTACCTATTGTCTCGGTGTTTTCTTCATCTTAAGGTATGTTCATACTATCTCCAATCTTAAATTCGTGTTATTAAGGATATAATGACCATGCTACCAAGATATTAATTTCCATTGATGAATTATTCAAACAATCATCATATTTAGAGGTTGGAATGTTTATGCTTAAGTTATCGTCATTGAAAACATCATAGTTGGAATCCTATCACGTCAAATGATGAGAGAAATATTCTGAGATTGATTATCCGTATTGAATAACGTTTCCATATTGATTGTAGACTTGGAGTTGATATCACTTTTGTTAAACAGACTTATGAAAAAATCATTGAAGGTTGTATCCTTTCTTATAAGTTGGATTTGTTAGTCATCTTTATGGTGAAATCTAAATGTATTCATGATATTAGAATCTAACGCATCAACCTTTGATCACCGAACTTCGCATGAGAATTTGCAATCATAATTGGAGTATGATCACCATGATGATATACGTATCCTTGAACTCGAAGATGTTTGAATTCGTAAGATCATTCATAATTGTATGAGCATGATATGTATGGAGATAACGTACATTAATCACTGAAGATTTCATAAGTTTCATCACAGTTAGAACAGTCATCTGCTCAGTGAGGAACTATCATACATGTTTAGCGTACACTAAGATATGTAGTTAACGTACGCTATTGGGCATAGTTAACGTACGCTATGCTTGGTACGTAACGTACGTTATATCATCAGACGAGTCAGTCGACTGATCAGTGAGGGACTGACAGTGCATGGTTACCATATGCTAGACTTCATATTTTGCGTGCACTAATAAGTAGGCTTAACCTACGCTACATAGGGTATGTAACGTACGTTAAGCAAGTCAGGCAGGTTACGTTTTATGAACTTCCGACCGTAATTTGGATTGTAAAACATTCGTATGACGTGAGATGAATTCTATATTATTTCTTTTGTTAAGGTTCTAGCTTAGCAACGCGATTGATCGAAGGGGACGACCTTCGAGCGTTTTGATATTCGTGGAAGTTTTATTCTTGTCATCAAATCGAGGCAATTACTTTAATTAGAATTGTTCGTATTATGTCCGTTATGTTATGATTATACTGTGTACATGTGTTATGATTAATTGTCCACCATGCGTTGATCCGACAGAAATCATCATAGGAAATCTATAGCTGTGTGCGCTGGATCGTTGGACAGGTAGTTCCACCATGCTTTGCTCCGACGGGATCATCATGGGAATATATAGTTGTGTGCGTTGGATCGTTGGAATACCATGAGTATGTTGAGACTGTTATGATGTGATATGTGTTGATATTATTTCTCGTTGGAGAAACTTGTCAAGATTATTGTTGATTAAATCATTGTTGTATGATTATCATACTTGTACTAGCATCGTTGTGCTAACCCCTTCGGGGGTGAACATTTGTTTATGTTCAAGATCCAGTATATTAGGGAAACAACCATTGGAGCTGCATGACGATGAGGGTGCAGAGTGATCTTCCGGCCAGGTTTATTCGCCTGTTGATTTTGTTGTTTTAATAAGTACTCGAGTACGTCGTCGTTTGTGATGATTTGGATTTGGTGATGTATTAATACTCTTCCTTTGGATATTTGTATTCTCAGTATTGGCCAGAACTGTTTGTATTTTATTTCAGTTGCTTTCATATGTTGGTGTCTGTTATTGTCTTTTTATTTCTTCAGCCTTGCAAATTCTTTTGTAAATGATTTACGGCGCTGTAATATTCCTGAATATATCAGGGGTGTTACAGAATATGGTATCATATAAAAGATTATGGATATCTTGGCCATTGGGTTAAAATAGGGGTCAGGAATGTCTTTTGAGGTAACCGGCCGCGAATAACATCACTGTACTGCCTACGTCTTCGTGCGAGCGGTGGTTGTATGCTCCTAAACTCTATCTCGTCCTTTACATGCTATACTTCTTTATACTTGAACATTAGAACGATATTGTTTCCTGTATATTGATTATTTATGCTTACAGTATGTTGAGAGGTGGACGTGGACGTGGTCGCGGTCGCGGACTCGGATGAAGGAATGCCGAGAGGGAAGCTTCGCCTTCTAATCAGGCCAGCCATAGCTCAGGCGAGCCACAAAGGTCTATTAATAATGAACTGGAACCTGTTTTGCCCGAAATCCTTCGTTAGGTGGTGAAACAGATGACTCAGTTAGCCCAGGTCGTAGACCGAATGCTGGTGGCAGTAGGACTACAACAGGGAGGTGGACAGCAAGGTATCCCAGACATAGGAAATCGAGGCGACCGATGGCTACAGGAAGTGGCAAAGATGCAACCACCTAAGTTAGACGGTTTTTCTGAGACTCCCACATGGGATCATTGGTTGAAGGAACTGGAGAAGATTTTTGCCGGGATTAATTGCCCAGACAACCGGAGAGCCTCTATTGCTCAGTATTTTCTAATAGGGGAAGCGTCTGAGTGGTGGGAAGCCATCCGGCCTGTAGATCATGATGCTGACTGGACAGAATTTAAATTGATGATGGAAGCTCAGTACTGCCCTCGTCCTGTGAGGGATGCCAAAATTCGGGAATTTTTCTCCGCATAGCCGTCAAACGAGCCAGTATCCCAGATAATTAAAATGTTTAATCAGCAAATGGCGTTTGTTCGACACCTAGTCAGAACAGATGCGGAAATGATGATCTATTTTGATATGATAATGAAACTAGAAATCCAGAGGTACATGTCCGGTTTTGAATGTACCACTCTTCGTCAATATCAAGATAAAGCATTGGCGTATGAAATCAAGGAAGTAGCAAGGGAAAAGTTTACAAAAGCTAAGAAGTAGAAAGTCTCTGGTAGCTTCATGGAGCATAAGAGTAGTGGGCCCCGCAAGTCCCCGTCATCCTTTCATTCTTTCAAGAAACCCCTGCACCCATCCAAGAGCGGATAGAACTTTGGAGCAGTATCAGCTACGACGGATACATCTAGGAAGTGCTTTAACTGTGGTCGCCCAGGCCACCTTTGGCGTGATTGTTTCCGTACTCCAGTTACATGTTTTGATTGAAGACAGGAAGGGCACCGTGCGACGTTTCGAAAGGATTCCACAAAGTTTAATGGAACCCGTACATCACAGCCAGCTCACAGGGAAGCAAGTAATCAGCAAATGCAGCAAAGTGTACAGATGCCCCAAAATTTCGGTCGAGACCAAGGCAAAAGACAATTCGACCGCAAGGGAGCCTCGAGTGTCAGATCCGATGAAGAGAACAGACAATCAGGATGCTGCTGTCGCATCAGGTACTGTTCAGATCCTTTCACAGCCAGTTAGCATTTTATTCGATACAGGAGCTACGCATTCATTTATATCCTTGTCTTATGTAAATCGTTTGAATATTTCTGGTTTTCATAATTGTGAGCCTTATGTTGTGGGATTACCGAGTGGAGAGAGGATTGTTGGAAACTTAGAAACTAGAGATTTCCCTGTATCATTTGGAGGCAGAGAATGGCCCTCAAATCTGATTGTGATAGAAATGCAAGGAGACGACCTCATACTCGGAGATGATTGGCTTAATCGATATGGAGCTATTGTAAACTACTGAAACAGGAATATCTCAGTAATAGCTGATGATGGTTCTGAAATACTGTTTGAAGGATGGAAACCAGGAAGCTCAGGAAAGATGATCAAGGAAAACAAAGCTGTCAAATTGTTGAAACAGGGTTGTACCAGATACTGGTGCTACGTAATGAAGAAAGAAGACGGAAGAGTAGAACTCTCATCCATTCCCATTGTGAACGAATTTCCAGATATATTTCTTGACGAATTACCTGGACTACCTCCACGACGGGATGTAGAATTCACCATAGAGCAGGAACCAGGAGCTACACCAATTTCTAAGGCGCCGTATCGTATGGCACCTACTGAGATGTATGAATTGAAGAAGCAACTGGAAGAGTTACTGGACAAAGGCTATATCCAGCCAAGCGTCTCGCCCTGGGGAGCACCAGTTCTTTTTGTCCGGAAGAAGGATGGATCGCTTCGATTGTGTATTGACTATCGAGAGCTGAACAAGCTGACGACTAAGAACAAGTATCCGTTGCCATGGATTGATGATTTATTTGACTAGCTAAAGGGAGCAACGGTGTTTTTGAAGATCGATCTGAGATCAGGATATCATCAGCTGAGGATTAAGGAATCCGATGTTCCAAAATCAGCGTTCAGAACTCGCTACGGACACTATGAGTTTGTAGTGATGCCGTTTGGTCTCACTAACGTACCTGCTGTATTCATGCAATTGATGAACCGAGTGTTCATCGAGTATTTGGACAAGTTTGTGGTTGTGTTCATTGATGACATTCTGGTATATTCTAAGAGCCCAGAAGAACATGCACAGCATTTGCGGATTGTTCTAGACCTACTGAGGAACGAACAATTGTACGCTAAACTTTCTAAGTGCAAATTCTAGCTAAAGGAAGTGATGTTCCTTGGCTATGTGGTATCAACTGAAGGAGTCCGATTAGACCCTCAGAAAATTGAAGCAGTTATGGATTGGAAGCCTCCTAAGAACGTGAAAGAAGTCCGGAGTTTCCTAGTACTTGCTGGGTATTATCGTCGGTTCGTGGAAATATTTTCCAAAATTATCCGCCCACTTACTCGACTACTACAGAAAACTCAAAAGTTTGAGTGGAATGAGATGTGCCAGAAGAGCTTTGATGAATTGAAGAAGATATTGACGATGGCACCGATTTTAGCACTTCCACAGGGAACTGGAGGATTCATGGTTTGCAGTGACGCTTCGGACCAAGGTCTTGGGTGTGTATTGATGCAAAATGAGAAGGTGATCGCCTATGCTTCACGATAGCTGAAACCTTATGAAGTGAATTACCCAACGCATGATTTGGAGCTGGCAGCAGCAGTTTTTGCTTCGAAAATCTAGAGACATTACCTGTACGGGACTCACTGTCAAATCTTTACGGATCACAAGAGTCTTAAATACATTTCAGTCAGAAAGATTTGAACATGCGGCAAAGGAGATGGCTGGAACTGATTAAAGTCTACAACTTGGAGATTCTGTATCATCCAGGCAAAGCTAATGTAGTGGCCGATGCACTTAGCCACAAGCCTGTTTCTATTCAGATGCTGGAGACACTGACCTCCAAGCCCAGCATTCAACGAGAATTGATTCGCGAAGGAATTGAAGTATGGTTGCAAAGAGTCCAAGGACAACTGTGTGTGATGGAAATAACTTCATCGTTAACCGAAGAAATCAAATCTAAGCAAGTAGATGATCCTTTGATGATTAGGTTACGTGATGAAGTGATCAAGGGAAAGGCCCAAGGATTCGTAATTCATGATGATGGAGTCATGATATTTCAGAACCGACTTTGCATTACCGATGTCGATGTTCTGAAACAAACAATTATGAAGGAAGCTCACAACATGCCCTATTCTATCCACCCGGGCACCAGCAAGATGTATAAGGACCTGAAGCAAAACTTCTGGTGGGGCAACATGAAGAAAGATGTAGCGGATTTTGTCTCGAAATGTTTGACATGTCAGCAGGATAAGATCGAGCATCAACGACCTGTCGGAATGCTGAAGCCACTTCCGAATCCCAAATGGAAATGGGAGGACATATCGATGGACTTTATCACTAATATGCCGAGAACCAAGACAAGAATGAACATTATTTGGGTGATAGTTGATCGTCTAATCAAATCGGCTCATTTTCTAGGCATTAAGGACACGTGGGGACCTAAGAGGTTGGCACGAGTATTTATTTCAGATATAGTCCGATTGCATGGTACGCCGAAGTCCATTATTTCTAACCAATACGGACGTTTTGTGTCTCATTTTTGGAAAGCAGTTCATAAGGCCTTGGGAGTCGAATTGAATTTCAGCACAGCTTATCACCCGTAGACAGACGGACAATACGAGAGGACTATTCAAACGGTGTAAGACATGCTAAGGGCTTGTGCCTTAGATTGGTCGACTGATTAGGAAGTTCATCTGCCATTGATTGAATTCACTTACAACAATAGTTCGCATGCTTTCATTAAGATGGAACCGTTTGAGGCATTATAAGGGAGGAGATGCAGATCGCCCCTATGTTGGGATGATTCATCAGACTTGATCGGGATGGAATTTGAATTGATCGTACAGATACGAGAGAAGATAGACTTGATTCGTGAAAGGCTGTTGACCGCCCAAAGTCGACAGAAATCTTATGCAGACGTACGCCGTCGCCCATTCAGTACTGGAAATCACGTACTTTTAAAGGTTTCTCCTACTCGGGGAATCTTTCGTTTCGGAAGAAAGGGGAAGTTGAGTCCGAGATATATCGGACCGTTCGAGATTCTTGAGAGAGTTGGAGAGTTAGTATACAGATTGGCATTACCGCCTTCATTGAGCCATGTTCATAATGTGTTCCACGTATCCTAGCTACGGAAGTATATACCGGATCCTAGTCATGTCATTGATTTTGGCGAGATCGAAGTCGCTCAGGATGGCACGTTTGAAGAGAGGCCGATCAGGATACTCGAGAGTCGAGTTAAGCAATTGAGGAACAAACCGATCGCTTTGGTTAAGGTTCAGTGGTCGCGCCACAGAGTGGAAGAAGCCATTTGAGAAACGGAAGATAGCATGAGGTCCAGATATCCAAAGTTATTTTCGTCTTGAATTTCGGGACGAAACTCCTTTTTAGTAGGAGAGTATGTAATAGCCAGATTTATTATTAAGTATTTCATCTGTATTTGAACCCTGTATTATTCGGAATTTGTGATATCAATAATTGAAGTATGATATTTCTTTTATTTATCCTTGTACATGAGTATGTCAACATGTAAATTTTCCCATGCAAATACGTGATAACGTACGTTAACAAGGAAGCTTAACGTATGCTATCAGTCGGAGTTAGCGTACGCTATGAATGTAGCGTAGCGTGTGTTAACCAGCCAATAATTGAGCTGGGCAGCTAGCACATGCGCCAGGCAGACATGGGTCCGGATAAGATTACCGCGGGTGAACCTGGACAGTTTTGGAGTCAACGCTCGTTAGCGTACGGTAAGGGTAGTAAGGTAGCGTACACGAAACAGTTAACGTACAAAAACATTATAAAAGGGACAGCACCCCATTTTATTTTGTTTATGTTTTCTTCACTTGTACCTCATTTCTTAGAAGTCGGAGAGAGCCTCCCCTCCTTCATAAACACATATAAACCATATCTACATCATCATTGAAGATTGGAGACTACTTATACTTGATCATTGAAGTGGAGAATCATTTTGGATTGACACACAAGCAACCGGAGTTGGATTCTACCTATTGTCTCGGTGTTTTCTTCATATTAAGGTATGTTCATACTATCTCCAATCTTGGATTCATGTTATTAAGGATATAATGACCATGCTATCAAGATATTAATTTCCATTGATGAATTATTTGAACAATCATCATGTTTAGAGGTTGGAATGTTTATGCTTAAGTTATCATCATTGAAAACATCATAGTTGGAATCCTATCATGTCAAATGATGAGAGAAATATTCTGAGATTGATTATCCGTATTGAATAATGTTGCCATATTGATCGTAGACTTGGAGTTGATATCACTTTTGTTAAACGGACTTAAGAAAGAATCATTGAAGGTTGTATCCTTTCTTATAAGTTGGATTTGTTAGTCATCTTTATGGTGAAATCTGAATATATTGATGATATTAGAATCTAACGCATCAACCTTTGATCACCGAACTTCGCATGAGAATTTGTAATCATAATTGGAGTATGATCACCATGATGATATAAGTATCCTTGAACTCGAAGATGTTTGAATTCGTAAGATCATTCGTAATTGTATGAGCATGATATGTATGGAGATAACATACATTAATCACTGAAGATTTCGTAAGCTTCATCACAGTTAGAACAGTCGTCTGCCCAGTGAGGAACTATCATACATATTTAGCGTACGCTAAGCTATGTAGTTAACGTATGCTATCGGGCATAGTTAACGTACGATATGCTTGGTACGTAACGTATGTTATATCATCAGACGAGTCAGTCGATTGATCAGTGAGGGACTGACAGTGCATGGTTAGCATACGCTAGACTTCATATTTTGTGTACGCTAATAAGTAGGCTTAACGGACGCTACATAGGGTACGTAACGTACGTTAAGCAAGTCAGGCAGGTTACGTTTTATGAACTTCCGACCGTAATTTGGATTGTAAAACATTCGTACGACGTGAGATGAATTCTATATTATTTCTTTTGTTAAGGTTCGAGCTTAGCAACGCGATTGATCGAAGGGGACGACCTTCGAACGTTTTGATATTCGTGGAAGTTTTATTCTTGTCATCAAATCGAGGCAAGTACTTTAATTAGAATTATTCATATTATGTCGGTTATATTATGATTGCATTGTCCACCATGCGTTGATCAGACAGGAATCATCATGGGAAATCAATAGCTGTGTGCACTGGATCGTTGGACAGGTAGTTCCATCATGCTTTGGTCCGACGGGATCATCATGGGAATCTATAGCTGTGTGCGCTGGATCGTAGGAATACCATGAGTATGTTGAGACTGTTATGATGTGATATGTGTTGATATTATTTCTCGTTGGAGAAACTTGTCATGATTATTGTTGATTAAATCATTGTTGTATGATTATCCTACTTATACTAGCATCGTTGTGCTAACCCCTTCAGAGGTGAACATTTTTTTGTGTTCAGGATCCAGGAGATTAGGGAAACAACCATTGGAGTTGCATGACGACGAGGGTGCTGAGTGATGTTCTGGCCGGGTTTATTCGTCTGTTGATTTTGTTGTTTTAATAAGTACTCGAGTACGTCGTCGTTTGTGATGATTTGTATTTGGTGATGTATTAATACTCTTCCTTTGGATATTTTATTCTCAGTATTGGCCAGAACTGTTTGTATTTTATTTCAGTTGCTTTCATACGTTGGTGTCTGTTATTGTCTTTTTATTTCTTCAGCCTTGTTAATTCTTATGTAAAGGATTTACGGCGCTGTAATATTCCTGAATATATCGGGGGTGTTACAACATTGGCCTTTGAGCTTATCGCTCTCACGTTCGGTGACGTGCTGCCTTATCTCTTATCTGGGGTCAATATATCCTTAGCTTGGGTCTATGCCCGGATCATATCATAATCGCGACTATACCCGAATTCTACGACCCAATCACCTTAGGAACACTCCGTCCTTCGGCTCCAAGGGAATAGGATACGACAGTAGCTTTGCCTAGAACCGCAACCACGCTGCTCGATTCATGACTTAGACTAACTGCCCCTGTAATATCCGGAATTTCTACTACTGTTGTTTGATATTATTTATCCGAGTTATATTGTGTGGAATCTGTACAGTAGGGATAAAATAAATAAAGGACTGAGATATCAGTATCGGTATAATTGTCGTATCTGGTCGACAGTTACATTTGAGGATATTGTGTATAAGGATATCGTACTTTTGATATAGAGTATATCGTATAAGAATATTATTGGATTCAGTGGTTGTGTTCAGTGTGTCTCATGTTCGTTTTTGGTACGTCAAGATGTCGGACAGAAATTGCGGAAAATGGCTAAGTGTAACATTATTAGCGCACGCTAATAATCATGAGTAGCGCACGCTATCGTGCAGGTTTAGCGCACGCTACGGACATAAGATAACGCACGCTAATGCAGTCTGATCGTAAGGAATCTACGCGTGGACCAGGCCACTTTCGGCGCACGTTCTGATAAGTCAACGGATGTTGTAATGTAGTGTTAGCGCACGCTAATGCATGTTGATTAGAGCACGCTAACTATATATCGGTCAACAGGGAATCTTGGCTTTATTGGTTGATTTCGGCTTGTGGGGTCACGAGCATCTTCGTGGTAGGTGTAGACTGTAGCAAGTCAACTGGTATCAGCGCACGCTAAGGTAAATGACTTGCGTACGCTAAGCAGGATGTTTTACGTACGTTAATGCATGGGAATTACGTACGTAAGTTAGTTTACGAAGCAAGGCAGTAGCCTCTGGGCTTCGATAGCGCACGCTAACAAAGTCAGTTAGCGCACGCTAAGGCGGTAGCGCACGCTAAACATGAGATGTTAGCGCACGCTAATAATGAATATTATAAAAGGGGACAAAAGGGTGTTGAGAAGCATTTCGTCCTTTTTCCTTCTTTCAGCCGAGAGAGAGTTGGGATATATTTGAGATTCCAAACACTGGATTAAGGTGAAGTTAATCATCCATAACAACATTTGAAGTTTGAAATCATTGGTGATTCTTGGAAATGGATTAAACCTTGGAAATCAATCCATTCCTTCAAAAAGGTAATTACTCTTCACTTTGAGATTTCGTTTTGGATTGTATATGATGTTATTGAGCTGATGATTATCATATAAACAAGTTGATAAGTATGATTATGAGTTGGATTACCGGATTATGATGATGTTATTGTTGATATGAAGATATTGATATGAATTGGATGGTTTCGAATGTGTTGTTTATCTCCAAAGAGATATGTTGGCTAATGTCTTCCTTCAATTCAGATCTTTGATGTTGTTGTTGTTGTTGTTGTTGGTTTCTTCATATGATGGTGAACATGGCATGATTATGAGTTCTTGATGTTTAGGTTGTTGATATTAAGGAAGATGAAATATGAATATATGACTTGAATTAAGAGTCGGATGATTACCTATATGTTAAAGGATATTGGATTTCGTCGTTTGATAGCTATGAACATGGTTTTGGATCACTTAGTGTTCTTGATAATCGTCATATGTTGATTGGTATCCGAAACACATGCAACTGTACAGCATTAGCGCACGCTAAGCTTACTGCCTAACGCGCGCTAACGCGAACAACTTAGCGCACACTACGTTAAGTGATTAACGTGCGCTAAGAAGGCAGAAAGTGCAGTATTTTCGTTTTGTGATTCTAAATTCGTGATCGTTTAATTGGGTTTGATCAGACTTGTGGTTAACCGAGATATTGTTGAGCCGTTGGGTTTGTGAATTGGTTTTATCGATTGTTGATTGTTGTCGAACTTGTTGTTTATCGATTACAGTAATAGGTTGAGATTATTGATCGGTGTTTATAACCGGATGTTGCGGTCGTGTTCGAGTATGTCCGTTGTGTTGCTTTTGATCGGGGCTGAGGAACTCGTAGACAAAGGCAATGTGTTGATAGCGACTTCGTGGTATCGGTATTGAGGCAAGTTATTACTTGCTCGGTTATAATATTTAATGAATGGTTTCATTTCATTACGTATATAATGAATAAAGCGATGATTATTATTGTGAACTCTGGGTATTAGGATCGCATATCGTTCTTTCGATTAGGAGATAAATCATAATGTATATGCTTATCTCAGTTATTGGTATGTTCGAGTATCAAGGTTACATTATGGTAAAGACGAGGATATGAGTATCTATAGTTTATTGTTCGTTTGGATCGCCGAGCATTGAGGATAATCGTCGGTGATGATTGGACATCGAGATTTCTCCCGAAGGACTCGGGGCAAGTATCTTATATCGATTCAATTAGAGTTAGTGATTTGATCATGCGTATTATCATTCATGTTGTCGAACATGAGGTCGTCTTAATTGATTTGTCATATTGTCGTTCATGTTGCGTTGTTCATGATGATGAACATATTGTTTTGCATATGTGTATGCATATTGTGTTGATTATGTTGTGTTGATCCGATGGGATCGCGCGATCTATGCTGAGGGCGCTGGATCGGATGTCCACCTCGTGTTGGTCCGACGGGATCATCTTGGGATCTATCTTTGGCCGGATCATTGGACGGGTTTTTCCACCTCGTGTTGGTCCGACGGGATCATCTTGGGATCTATGCTGAGGGCGCCGGATCGTTGGATTACCCAGTATTGTGTTATTGTTGTGCATATGTATATTATTGGTTATCCACTCGTGTTGATCTTGTAGGATCATCTTGGGATCTATGCTGAGGGCGCTGGATCATGGGATTTCCATTGAGTATACATAGTTGTTATTGTTTTTGAGCATATTGACGTTGTCATATGAGTATGCATTTGTAGGTCTTCTGTTAGGACCTTGTCCGTATTACATTGATCTGATCTCGGATTAGACTGATATGATTATCATGGCACACCATATCTCGAGGTATGTTCCGTATTTTCTTTGGTCTTTGTCTTTGATGGACGATCGGTTATCGTCTTGGGATTTGATGATATTATTCGATGGATCGTATTGGTCAGAAATGGTAGATTTCCGTATCGTGAGTTGGTTACGATAGTTTGAGGATCTTGAGTATTGTTCGAGGTACAATACAGATTTTATGTTTGAGTTTATTGGTTAATCGAGTACAAGATGTGAAATGTGAAAATGGTTATTCTGATGAGAATTACTTGAGTAAGTAAAGTTATGGTGGTAAGATTACATTGGTCGTATTCTTATTCTGTATTCTCGTTGTTATGTATTATTGATTTGATTTGATTGATATCATTGTTGTATATTATGGATGAAACCATTGTGTGATTTCTTTTTAGGTTTTGGAGTATCGAGCTTGTAGCGGTCGTGAAGAGATGAGCTTCCCGAGGATCTTGGCTAGGACATGTTGTGTGCATTGAGTTTCTTGATTGGTTCTTGTATTCCATTTGCTAGAATATCTTTTTGGTTGGTCTTTTCCGCCGCGTGAGTATTTTGAATTGACCTTTTGGTATCAGTAAGCGAGGTTGCTTTGGAAGTCGTTTTCTAAACTTTTGAGTTTAGGCTGTTTGGACTCGCGATTTCAAATTAGTTTTTAATAAGGTTTTTGATAAATGGATTTAATAAGTCTTTGTGAATTTTTAAAGATAGTACCGACGTTGGCCTCTTGGGCATTTGTAAATGTTTGCGAAAATTTCTTTTAGCCTTGTGGGTTCCATCTCGGGGCCACGGCTATGTAATATTCTGGTTAAATGCAGGGTGTTACAGAATATGGTATCGGAGCTTAGGTTGAGAAAACCTAGGCATTTGGGTCGAGTTGGGTCGTGTTTTTGTCGCGTCATTCGAGTTGTCGATTGACAAATATTAGAGCCGTGAGTTTTTGTTGTTCACTCAGGCTTATGTGTTATGTGATTTACCAGTATCGTACTGGGCTTGTTATAACTTTTCCAAATGGTGTTAACGAGATTCTCTGGAATGAGATGTATTGTGTTCTTGAGTCGAACTGAGTTTGCCAACGTGTGTTTTGAAAATGTCCGTGTCGAGTATTTTCTAGAGCCGAGACATGTGCCAGTATCACGGGGAAGCGTCGTCTTCACGATCTGTAAGTGTTTGGATTTTTGAATTTCATTGAGATTTATTGCCGTTCTAAGTTGATACGTTTTGAGATTCAGTAGATATTATGCGTTACAGTATAAGGTGACAGAGTTGGGACAGGATTGATGATCTTGAGGAGTTATGATTTCGAGAATCAGTATGTTGGTTAGATTCTGGAACGAAATTGTGTATTCGGGAGAAGGGCTATGGATTGTCGAGAAGAACATGTAGTCATGTTAGTTCATTTTGTGATATATATGAACTGTTTTTGAGCATTTGAAAATGATACTTTTCAAAATGAATGTCTTACGGATGTTTTACGGAAAATGATTTTGGGCCGAGACCCAATCGATTTTGAAATGGTTTTATAACTCAGGACTTGGGGTCCGAAAAGAGTTTTCTACTTTTTAAACTTCTTGTAATGTGGAATGAGATAATGAGACCCTAATGTTTCAAAATACTTTCATGTTTTCTAAAACTCCGAGATCCGTAAAACACTTTACCAATCGTTTACTTATGTTATTTCCGCCTTTCGAGGCTTTGGTTTACTTGTTCAAATGGAACCTCTCGGGAAGTCTTTCGCCGTGTTTGATTTGCTTGATTTGTTCCAACGTTTTGTCATATCATATTTGAGGTGATCTAGGATGGGTAAATGGTTGACGATACGAGTCATGGGTGGAAAAGGAGTTTTTATCGGAGTCTATATATTGAGGTTTTGGAACTCGGTCATGTGGTTTCCGTTGGAATGTCAGTGGATTGTGTGAGCCGAATTGGTATACGGGTGTATGGTTGTGGTCAATCATTTGCATGATTCCATTTTATTTAATCGCGTATATTCGAAAAGAATTTTTATCGAGAACTTGGCACCAGCGAGCTGATTGAATTTTTAAAATTGATTTCGTGGTCTTACGAAAATTTATGTTTTGAGTTTTCAAACTCTTGAAAGAATTTTCGAAAATTTGTCTTTTGACAAGAATATATGATTTCAAACTGGTTTTGAAAATGTGATTGATGTACATACGCATTTAGTGCATAATGCTATTATGGTGAAGATATGAGTGTGACTCACGAACTGGATAGTACATCAGTATGGTACGATGAAAGAGGTTCGAACGTTAGTATGGTAGTTTGGTTATCCAGAGATGATCGGTTGATTTATCGGATAAGAGAAAAATACTGCGTGTAGCAGGTTCGGGTACATCATGTAATTTTGGAACTATGGGTTTTATGAAACCGGGACATATGTGCTATGTGATTCCATTGGTACGGTAGTAGCGCAATTTTACCATAGTGATCTTTGAATGATTTCTTTGTAAGTGTAAATTTGGGGATGGTGACCCCATGCTGGTTGTTTTGGATATTGAGTGGTCGTTCCCACTACTTGTATGAATTGGTATGTTCGTCGATTTGCGATTCGTTGTTCGTACGCCGAGGGGCATGCTCACCAGTCGGGTATGTTTATTGAGATACACTGTATGTGATTGGTGTGTCATTTTGAGAATGTTACCCTTTCGTATTTCTATTTCTGTAGTTCTGTGTTGATCGTGTTGGAGTTTACCGTGTGAAGGTATTCTCGATTTTCGTTGATCGATCGTTGGTAATATTGGAGTTTATCATGATGATGATATTCTCGGCCGTGTTTTGACCTTTGGATTGGTCGTATTAGAGTCTATATTGTCGATGATATTCTCAGTTAATTTATTGGTTGATCATTGCTAATGATCATCTGAACGTTCAGATTTTGTGTCGATATTTCGGGATTCGTTGCCATTGTGTTGGGCAGTTGTTTCGCAGATGTATCGTGTATTATTGATTTATATCAGGATTTGGACTTAATTGTGTAATCAGGCAGACAGGATTTGAAATGGATAGATTATTTCATCCGAAGATGATATATTTTGTTGAGACTCAAGGAATTGTGATTGTAAGCGTATTGAGACTGTACAGTGAGGTCACTTGCTAGTATCTCAGGAGATCGTCCACTTGGCGCATATGTAAGTATATTATTTTGGTTATTCGGTGATGACGATGATTGATCAGTGTCGTGATGGTTTTGGGATAGTTTGGATTGAACGGTATGTTTGTTTGTTTTCTATGACGGATTGCAAGTTTCGAGGACGAAACTTATTTTAAGTGGTGTAGAATGTAATATCCGGAATTTCTACTACTGTTGTTTGATATTATTTATCCGAGTTATATTGTACAGCGTGGAATCTGTACAGTAGGGATAAAATAAATAAAGGACTGAGATATCAGTATCGGCATAATTGTCGTATCTGGTCGACAGTTACATTTGAGGATATTGTGTATAAGGATATCGTACTTTTGATATAGAGTATATCGTATAAGAATATTATTGGATTCAGTGGTTGTGTTAAGTGTGTCTCATGTTCGTTTTTGGTACGTCAAGATGCCGGACAGAAATTGCGGAAAATGGCTAAGTGTAACATTATTAGCGCACGCTAATAATCATGAGTAGCGCACGCTATCTGTAACACCCCAAACTAGGCGGATATTACAGTGCCGTGAATCCCCGACTGGGACCCACCAGGCAAATGAAAATGATTAATTAAATAATATAATTGTAGTACCGAACCACATTATATTACCAAACACTCCGATGAGGAGTTTAAGTACAACACACCAGGACAATACCGAATACTAGTGTATTTTATATGAAGATAAAATACACTACCCTGAATAAATAAACATTACAAACGGAATTTGCAGCGGAAAATACAAATGACAGAAAAACTGAAATGACTGAAAATGACTGAACAAACGGAATGACTGGGGCCCCCTACTAGTATCACTGGGACTCGTCGCCGTCAACATGCTCTTCCCGTGCCCTTGCCTTGCCGTGACCTGAAAACAAAATCCCCCAACGGGGTCAGTTACACAGAACAACAATCCTCAAGAGTTGAAATTACACAATCATGAATTAACTGAAGTTATGAAATATTCTTAATTATGAATTACGCTGAAGAGGAGTACCATAGTACGCCCGTAATGTTCTGTGCAAGTGTACAAGACGAATGTCCGGACACATCCGTCCTTGTACCTAATTAGTCTCACGGAGGTAAGCGTTACCGTGTGCACGGTCCAATGTATCGGTGAACCCAATACATGACCATCGTGTGCCCGACTAAAAATTCCACACAGCCACACCCGGCCACGCAATATGAACCCGGAAGGTCACATGAACGAGAATGACCATGATGAATACCAATGAATAATAATTAAACAAAACCAAGATGACTCACCGATATGAAAGTAATAGTGACGTGATTGATAACCCAATGAAATGATTTGGAACCGTCGTTCCTCGTGAATGAAATGATTATTCGACAACCACAAGTCTCAAAATGATTAATATTATGATGAATGAATTATGATTATGAGCAATCAACAACAAAAGGAATGAGTATCCTTTTAACCGAGTAAGAGTTAACTTACACAATACCGATGACAAAGTCCTTCCACGAACAACGTCCTAATCGATATACCGGTCGCTCGAACAACCTTGAATAACAACAATTACCAACAACCGATCATTACGCAAATCAAAAGCGATCATAATCGACTCAAACGTCGACACAACGATATCCGAGCTCGAATGAATCGAACGAACTCCAATATGAGTATTTCAAACCATCAAAACACTTTCAAGGATATCAATAATCCATTAGGAATCCATAACTCATGATTACAACAACATCAATCGGAAAATCCCCAATTAATCAAGTCAACCCCAAGGGTTCTTGAAATAATTCGAAAATAACCATTAAATCCGTAGGAATATGTTTATACAAGTTAGATAATCCATAACTAACATATTCCAATGATAATCCAAGCTTACGAAGAAATCGGAAGGAAAACCCCAAAAATCGAAATTCTAGATCCAAGAGATTAATACCTTTGATTCGATGTGATGAAGATGATGAAATGATGATCAATCCGAAAGATGAGCTTGAAGATGATGATTGATGATTACACCTCGAAGAATCCTCTCCGAATCGCTCGAAATCGCCCAAAACTACCGAAGGAATGAAATGAGGTGAAAAATGACGAACTCTGACTAAACTGTCCAATTTATACTCAGTCCAGGTTAGCGTGCGCTAGCCCTTGTGCATAGCGTGCGCTAACGAGTAATTTGGGTAGTCCAGTACCCACTGTCCGAACACGGTAGCGCGCGCTACGTACCTATTTGTAGCGTGCGCTACGGCGATACTACTAGCGTGCGCTAATATCCATTGTTAGCGTGCGCTAGCAAAATATTTAACGCCCAGTACTGGAGTCCAGAAAACTGTCTGACCTCTGATCTGACCCCGATAGCGTGCACTACAACCACTGTTTAGCGTGCGCTAATATATCGGTTGCGTACGCTAACAACAATGCATAACGTACGCTAAGAATTAACCCGGTGCAGTCCAGTAGCCACTGGACTCAACCTGATACGCCCCTAGCGCGCGCTACTCCACACATATAGCGTGCGCTACTACAACCCGTTAGCGCGCGCTACTTACCACTCGTAGCGTGCGCTACAAATATTCTCACCTGCAGTCCAGTACCTTCTGGACTGCAGCCAAGGTAGCCTTAGCGTGCGCTAAAGCTGAGCGGTAGCGTGCGCTAAAGCTGAGCGGTAGCGTGCGCTACCTATACCCAATTAGCGTACGCTAAAAGGAGTATGTAGCGTGCGCTACTCCTCAAGCACAGCTTGCAACGAAAATGACAATGATGATAAACACGGCACGAAACTCCAATCAGATTAGTGATGAATGACGATTGATACACAATACAATTACTCTGAATGATAAATACCATGACTGAACATGAGTGACAAATGATCAATGATGAATGAGATTATTGAGTATCAATTACTGAATGATAATTACTGAGTGATAATTACTGAGTTACAACCGGGTATTACATACACCCCCCCTTAAAAAAGTTTCGTCCCCGAAACTAAGGGTCAAACAACTCGGGATAACTCTCTCGCATACTATCCTCGATTTCCCAAGTAGCCTCTTCGACTCCGTGTCTAGACCACTGAATTTTAACCAAAGGAATCGTCTTATTCCTCAACTGTTTGATTCGCCGCTTTAAAACTCGTATAGGACGCTCCTCATATGAATGATCGTCGGCGATCTCGATTTCGTCGAACTGAAGTATGTGACTCGGGTCGGCAACATACTTCCGCAGCTGAGAGACATGAAACACATTATGAATTAGGCTCAACGCCGGAGGTAAAGCC
Source organism: Orobanche coerulescens (assembly GCA_033398695.1). NCBI lineage: Eukaryota > Viridiplantae > Streptophyta > Magnoliopsida > Lamiales > Orobanchaceae > Orobanche > Orobanche coerulescens. Next base: position 64,545,569 of record CM065810.1, on the reverse strand, counting down.
AATCGATAAGCTAACTCGCCTACTCGATCCAAAATCTCAAACGGTCCAATGAATCTCGGACTCAACTTCCCTCTCTTCCCAAAACGGAAGATACCACGACTCGGGGATACCTTGACCAACACGTGGTCACCTGCCTCGAACTCTAATGGTCGACGACGGTTATCTGCATATGATTTCTGTCGACTCTGAGCTGTCAACAAACGACTCCTGATCAAAGCTACCTTCTCACGGGCGGCTATAAGCATATCGGGCTCGGTGTCCAATGATTCTGACAAGTCATCCCAACACAACGGAGATCGACAACGACGACCATACAAGGCCTCGTAAGGTGCCATCTTGATCGAAGCATGCCAACTATTATTATACGTGAACTTGATCAATGGTAGTTGGGCTTCCCAATCGTCTTTCCAATCGAGGACGCATGCCCTCAACATGTCCTCTAAGGTCTGAATCGTCCTCTCTGATTGTCCGTCGGACTGAGGGTGAAAAGCATGCGAGATTAAGCTGGGTTCCCATAGCGCGATGAACTGATTTCCAAAAGTGCGACACAAACCGTCCGTCACGATCGGAAACGATACTTTTAGGAGTACTGTGGAGTCTGACTATCTCTTTGATGAACAGTTGAGCAAGTCTCTCGGGACCCCACGTTTCCTTGATCTCAAGGAAATGAGCTGATTTGGTTAAGCGGTCCACGATCACCCAGATCGTGTTCATGCCACAATGACTCGTCGGCAAACTCGTGATGAAATCCATAGAAATGTCTTCCCACTTCCATTCGGGAATAGGTAGGGGTTTCAAGATACCGCCGGTCGATGTTCAATCTTAACTTGTTGTGAGTTAAGCATCTCGAAACAAATTCGGCGACTTCACGCTTCATATTACTCCACCAGAATTTTGTTTCAAGTCTTTGTACATCTTGCTAGACCGGATGAAGCAGAATAAGGGGTAGCATGAGCTTCTTTCAAAATCGAGTTTTTCAACTCGTCATTCGCCGATACGCACAACCGATTCTTAAAGCAGAAGTCCATCCTCGTGGACCACAAATCCAGGCTTTCCCCGCGCCACATCCTCTCGGATGCGCAACAATGATGGATCCAAACCACGATTCTCTCGGATTTCCTCCTCGAGTGACGATGAAATCTCTAACATACAAAGCCGCCCGAACTCGAAGCCGGACCTCGATCTAGGGTCTAAGGAATTCCTCCGAAGCTCCTTCGAACCGTTAAACGGGCAAGCATCTGCTCCGTAACGGACTTACGACTCAAGGCGTCGGCGACAACATTCGCCTTGCCGGGTGGTAAAGGATCTCGATATCATAATCTTTGATTAATTCCAACCACCGTCTCGCGCATATTTAACTCCTACGAGTAAATATATACTTTAAGCTCTTATGATCGGTGAATATCGGCAGTAACGCCATAAAGATAATGACGCCAAATTTTCAAAGCGAACACCACGTTTGCTAGCTCCGTGTCGTGGGTCGGATAATTAATCTCGTAAGGTCTCAATTGCCGTGAAGCATAGGCAATAACCTTCCCGTTCGCATGAGTACACATCCGAGACCCGTCCGACGCATCACTATAGACCACAAATCCTTCCGTCCCTGCGGCAAGGAAAGTACAGTGCGACATTAACCGGCTCTTGAGTTCCTCAAAACTCCGTTGACACGCGTCGGACCACGTGTATTTCTTATCCTTCCGCAAAAGGTTCGTTAAGGGTTGAGCGATTCGAGAAAATCCCTCTACAAATCGCCGATAATAACCCGCTAATCCGAGGAAACTTCGGATTTCCTTAACGTTCTTGAGGTAGCCAATCTCGAATAGCCTCCGTCTTCGAGGATCGACACGAAATCCGTCGATGAAATTACATGTCCGAGAAAAGTCACTTGGACATCCGTAACTCACATTTAGAAAATTTCCCATAAAGTTGTTCTCGTCTCAACACGTCGAGCACTAGATGAAGGTGAAACTCGTGTTCCTCCCGGTCACGAGAATAAATCAAAATGTCATCGATGAAGACAACAACAAACCGATCCAAAAGTCGATGAAGACCCGATTCATTAACTCCATGAATACCGCAGTGCATTAGTCAATCCGAACGGCATAACCACAAACTCATAATGACCATAGCGCGTGCGGCAGCTGTTCTCGCGATATCCGATTCTCGAATCCGCAATCGATGATATCCGGATCTTAAGTCGATCTTGGAAAATACCGAAGCTCCCGAAGTTGATCTAAGAGATCGTCAATACGGGGTAAGGGATACTTATTCTTGATCGTCACCTGTTCAACTCCGATAATCAATACATAAGCGGAATGAACCATCCTTCTTCTTGACAAACAACACCGGTGCTCCCACGGGGGCACTTTTCGGTCGGATATAACCTTTCTCGAACAATTCCTCAAGTTGGTTCTTTAATTCCTGCATTTCGGTCGGGGCCATCGATGCGGTGCCTTCGATATCGGGGACGTGCTGTGCTCCAACTCAATCGTGAATTCCACATCCCTCTGTGGAGGCAAACCAGTAACTCATCGGAAAAACATCGGCATATTCCCTCACTACCGGAATATCCGTCAACATCTTGATGATTTCGGTTTTGGCCATATAGCACCAATAACCGACACATCCCCGATTGAGTAACCTTACGGCTTTCATCGAATTAATGACCTTACGAGCAGTAGGATTACCTCCACGAAACACACACATTCAACCCCATCGTCGAAATGATAGTGACCATGCGCTTACGGACACTAATGATGGCATCATGACGATCCATCCAATCAATACCCAAGATGATGTCGTCCCTCGGCAAATCTACCACGATTAGGTCCCGGCCATACACCACCATGGCCCAGATCGGACAATTACGAATCTCACGATTACCGATAATTCGTCTACCATCGGGTAGGCCAATGACATAAGGCTCACAACTAGGAGCACTTCTCGGACGTACTCCACACAAACATGACTCGGAAAGGAAAGAATGCGATGCACCAGTATCAAAAAGGGTACACACAGGTTGAGATAGAATATCGAGTGTACCTGAGATCATTCGGGCCTCTGGATCATCGGTCTTCTTCATCTCATAAATCCGGGGCTTGCTAGTCCCGGCACCGGACGCTCCCGTCTGCTGGCTAAAAGCTCCACCTTTAGTCGCTCCTGTCGTTTTAAACGACGCTGATTGAGTGGCCTGATTCTGAACGGCTGACTGCTTAGGTGCCTGAGATGACGTCTGAGTAGGTTTGGAGTCCCTACGGCAAAAACGGGCCTTATGCCCAGCAATCCCACAATTATGACATGTGATAGTCTGTCTCGGACACTTGGTACTGAGGTGACCAAGTTCCCCACAGTTAAAACAGGTGATGGCCGAACTGGCCGCTCGAGATTGAGATTCCGCGGGTTTAGACGACACCGAAGGTCGCTCAGAAAAAGCAGAGCCCGCACGGGGTTTCTTGAAGGTTGTCTGACCGCCTTCAGACTGATTTCGATTCTTCGATTTCTTGCTAGCAGACGAAGGTTGCTGCTTAGCAATCTCTTTAGCAGTAAGCTCGTAAGTGAGAGCTTTCTCAATGAATTCGGCCAACGTGGTGCAATTATGATTAAGTAACTGAAGTCTCATGCGGGGTTTCAGCCTCTTGCTGAAATACTTGATCTTATCCGCCTCTGAATGAATGATGGATGAGGCGAAAGGGAGAAGTTCCTGAAATTTCTCGGCAATGACGAGAACATCCTCGTCTGTTGAGGGGTCGGGGGTGAGTAATTCGACGCCTTGGCCTCTCGAGTGGGGCCGGATAATACCTCTCCATCATGAGAGTCTTGAATCGATCCCAAGTACAAGATCCTTCGGTGGGCTTCAACGACAACCACAAGAATGTGCGCTCTTACCCGGGTAGTAAGCCGCAACGAAACTTTGTGTCCCTCGGGACACTCTACCATAGCAAACAACTTCTCAAATGCTCGAGCCAATGAATGATATCTGCCGGCTCGAGGCAGGCCCTCAAAAGTAGGTGGCCTGCGCGAGAGATATCGCCGATGATATTACTCACATTCCTCTCTTGCCTCGAGGTGGCGGCGGAGGAGCTGCGGTCGATTGACGGAGTTATGCATCGTCTCCATCAACCGAGCCATCTGGGTCATTTGGGCCATCATGCCTTGCATAAATGCGAGTGGGTCGACCCGAACACCCTCGACCGAGCCGTGTCCCGGGTACGACTCCCTGACAGTGAATGATCGCGTCCAGGTGAGTGAGTGGCAGCGTCGCTGCTCGATGAGTTAGCATTATTCCTGGCATTTGCACGGGTATTCGCACGAGTTCTCGGGATTCGGCCCGCTCCACGGCCTCGTCCTCCACGTCCTCTGCCAGCCCTTTCCATACTGAAGTGGAAAGTCATATGATGGTTATATATCTCGCATGAGTATCACATTATGATTATATTATGAAATGATGAAAATGAGCATACGCGCTCAAATACAGCGATTACATGAATGATTAATTGACGTGACATGATTATCTGATGAAGTTACCGAAATGATTATCTTGAATGAGTTAACAAGATTAATGATTTGATCTTCCTGATCAACAACTGAATAATGAAATGAATTGACTGATTGATGAGTTAACCTGACCGTCCTGGTCCAAATGACAATGATGATTGAGGATTGTTAACTGATGAATTATGAATGAATGATTAATGCCAGAAATTATACCATGGCATTAGAAATCTTACAGTTCTTGGTCTGATTGGCTCGGCATTTGCACAGGTCACACGTGACGCGAAAGTCCAATGATACTAGTCCGATGACGATGATTTCAAATGAGACATGACTTGGAGGGTAGTATTCAAAACCACGCTCCGATACCAACTCTGTAACACCCCAAACTAGGCGGATATTACAGTGCCGTGAATCCCCCAGGACCCACCAGCAAATGAAAATGATTAATAAAAAAATATAATTTTATTACCGAACAAAATTATATTAAAAATCACTCCGATGAGGATATTAAGTACAAAACACAAGTACAATCCCGAATACTAGTGTATTGTATATGAAGATAAAATAAACCACCCTGAGTAAATAAACATTACAAACGGAATTTGCAGCGGAAAATACAAATGACAGAAAAATCAAATGATGAAAATGGTGAACAAACGGAATGGTAGGGCCCCTACTAGTATCATCGACTCGTCGCCGTCAACATGCTCTTCCGTGCCCTTGCCTTGCCGTGACACGAAAACAAAATCCCCAACGGGCCGATTCTACAGAACAACAATCCTCAAGAGTTGAAATTACACAATCATGAATTAAGCGAAGTTATGAAATATTCTTAATTATGAATTACGTGAAGAGGAGTACCATAGTACGCCCGTAATATTACATGCAAGTGTACAAGACGAATGTCCGACACATCCGTCCTTGTACCTAATTAGTCTCACGGAGGTAAGCGTTACCGTGTGCACGACCCAATGTATCGGTGAACCCAATACATGACCATCGTGTGCCCGACTAAAAATTCCACACAGCCACACCCGGCCACGCAATATGAACCCGGAAGGTCACATGAACGATAATGACCATGATGAATACCAATGAATAATAATTAAACAAAACCAAGATGACTCACCGATATGAAAGTAATAGTGACGTGATTGATAACCCAATGAAATGATTTGGAACCGCTGCGTTCCGTGAATGAAATGATTATTCGACAACCACAAGTCTCAAAATGATTAATATTATGATGAATGAATTATGATTATGAGCAATCAACAACAAAAGGAATGAGTATCCTTTTAACCGAGTAAGAGTTAACTTACACAATACCGATGACAAAGTCCTTCCACGAACAACGTCCTAATCGATATACCGGTCGCTCGAACAACCTTGAATAACAACAATTACCAACAACCGATCATTACGCAAATCAAAAACGATCATAATCGACTCAAACGTCGACACAACGATATCCGAGCTCGAATGAATCGAAACCAACTCCAAGATGAGTATTTCAAACCATCAAAACACTTTCAAGGATATCAATAATCCATTAGGAATCCATAACTCATGATTACAACAACATCAATCGGAAAATCCCCAATTAATCAAGTCAACCCAAGGGTTCTTGAAATAATTCGAAAATAACCATTAAATCCGTAGGAATATGTTTATACAAGTTAGATAATCCATAACTAACATATTCCAATGATAATCCAAGCTTGCGAAGAAATCGGAAGGAAAACCCCAAAAATCCAAATTCTAGATCCAAGAGATTAATACCTTTGATTCGATGTGATGAAGATGATGAAATGATGATCAATCCGAAAGATGAGCTTGAAGATGATGATTGATGATTACACCTCGAAGAATCCTCTCCGAATCGCTCGAAATCGCCCAAAACTACCGAAGGAATGAAATGAGGTGAAAAATGACGAACTCGACTAAACTGTCCAATTTATACTCGGTCCGGTGTTAGCGTCGCTAGCTCCTTGTGCATAGCGTGCGCTAACGAGTAATTTGGGTAGTCCAGTACCCACTGTCCGAACACGGTAGCGCGCGCTACGTACCTATTTGTAGCGTGCGCTACGGCCATACTACTAGCGTGCGCTAATATCCATTGTTAGCGTGCGCTAGCAAAATATTTGACGCCTTGATCGGAGTCCAGAAAACTGCTCGACCTCGATCGGACCCCGATAGTGTGCGCTACAACCATTGTTTAGCGTGCGCTAATATATCGGTTGCGTACGCTAACAACAATGCATAACGTCGCTAAGAATTAACCCGGTGCGATCCGGTAGCCACTGGACTCAACCTGATCCGCCCCTAGCGCGCGCTACTCCACACATATAGCGTGCGCTACTACAACCCGTTAGCGCGCGCTACTTACCACTCGTAGCGTGCGCTACAAATATTCTCACCTGCAGTCCAGTACCTTACGGATCGCGGCCCAAGGTAGCCTTAGCGTGCGCTAAAGCTGAGCGGTAGCGTGCGCTACCTATACCCAATTAGCGTACGCTAAAAGGAGTATGTAGCGTGCGCTACTCCTCAAGCACAGCTTGCAACGAAAATGACAATGATGATAAACACGGCACGAAACTCCAATCAGATTAGTGATGAATGACGATTGATACACGATACAATTACTCTGAATGATAAATACCATGACTGAACATGAGTGACAAATGATCAATGATGAATGAGATTACTGAGTATCAATTACTGAATGATAATTACTGAGTGATAATTACTGAGTTACAACCGGGTATTACACTATCGTGCAGGTTTAGCGCACGCTACGGACATAAGATAACACACGCTAATGCAGTCCGATCGTAAGGAATCTACGCGTGGACCAGGCCACTTTCGGCGCACGTTCTGATAAGTCAACGGATGTTGTAATGTAGTGTTAGCGCACACTAATGCATGTTGATTAGCGCACACTAACTATATATCGGTCAACAGGGAATCTTGGCTTTATTGGTTGATTTCGGCTTGTGGGGTCACGAGCATCTTCGTGGTAGGTGTAGACTGTAGCAAGTCAACTGGTATTAGCGCACGCTAAGGTAAATGACTTGCGTACGCTAAGCAGGATGTTTTACGTACGTTAATGCATGGGCATTAAGTACGTAAGTTAGTTTACGAAGCAAGGCAGTAGCCTCTGGGCTTCGATAGCGCACGCTAACAAAGTCAGTTAGCGCACGCTAAGGCGGTAGCGCACGCTAAACATGAGATGTTAGCGCACGCTAATAATGAATATCATAAAAGGGGACAGAAGGGTGCTGAGAAGCATTTCGTCCTTTTTCCTTCTTTCAGCCGAGAGAGAGAGTTGGGATATATTTGAGATTCCAAACACTGGATTAAGGTGAAGTTAATCATCCATAACAACATTTGAAGTTTGAAATCATTGGTGATTCTTGGAAATGGATTAAACCTTGGAAATCAATCCATTCCTTCAAAAAGGTAATTACTCTTCACTTTGAGATTTCGTTTTGGATTGTATATGATGTTATTGAGCTGATGATTATCATATAAACAAGTTGATAAGTATGATTATGAGTTGGATTACCGGATTATGATGATGATGTTATTGTTGATATGAAGATATTGATATGAATTGGATGGTTTCGAATGTGTTGTTTATCTCCAAAGAGATATGTTGGCTAATGTCTTCCTTCAATTCAGATCTTTGATGTTGTTGTTGTTGTTGTTGGTTTCTTCATATGATGGTGAACATGGCATGATTATGAGTTCTTGGTGTTTAGGTTGTTGATATTAAGGAAGATGAAATATGAATATATGACTTGAATTAAGAGTCGGATGATTACCTATATGTTAAAGGATATTGGATTTCGTCGTTTGATAGCTATGAACATGGTTTTGGATCACTTAGTGTTCTTGATAATCGTCATATGTTGATCGGTATCCGAAATACATGCAACTGTACAGCATTAGCGCACGCTAAGCTTACTGCCTAACGCGCGCTAATGCGAACAACTTATCGCACACTACGTTAAGTGATTAACGTGCGCTAAGAAGGCAGAAAGTGCAGTATTTTCGTTTTGTGATTCTAAATTCGTGATCGTTTAATTGGGTTTGATCAGACTTGTGGTTAACCGAGATATTGTTGAGCCGTTGGGTTTGTGAATTGGTTTTATCGATTGTTGATTGTTGTCGAACTTGTTGTTTATCGATTACAGTAATAGGTTGAGATTATTGATCGGTGTTTATAACCGGATGTTGCGGTCGTGTTCGAGTATGTCCGTTGTGTTTCTTTTGATCGGGGCTGAGGAACTCATAGACAAAGGCAATGTGTTCGGTAGCAGCTTCGTGGTATCGGTATTGAGGCAAGTTATTACTTGATCAGTTATAATATTTAATGAATGGTTTCAGTTTCATTTCGTTTATAATGCATATAACGATGATTATTATTGTGAACTCTGGGTATTCGGATCGCATATCGTTCTTTCGATTCTGGGAGATAAATCATAATGTATATGCTTATCTCAGTTATTGGTATGTTCGAGTATCAAGGTTACATTATGGTAAAGACGAGGATATGAGTATCTATAGTTTATTGTTCGTTTGGATCGCCGAGCATTGAGGATAATCGTCGGTGATGATTGGACATCGAGATTTCTCCCGAAGGACTCGGGGCAAGTATCTTATATCGATTCAATTAGAGTTAGTGATTTGATCATGCGTATTATCATTCATGTTGTCGAACATGAGGTCGTCTTAATTGATTTGTCATATTGTCGTTCATGTTGCGTTGTTCATGATGATGAACATATTGTTTTGCATATGTGTATGCATATTGTGTTGATTATGTTGTGTTGATCCGATGGGATCGCGCGATCTATGCTGAAGGCGCTGGATCGGATGTCCACCTCGTGTTGGTCCGACGGGATCATCTTGGGATCTATGCTGATGGCGCTGGATCATTGGACGGGTTTTTCCACCTCGTGTTGGTCCGACGGGATCATCTTGGGATCTATGCTGAGGGCGCTGGATCGTTGGATTACCCAGTATTGTGTTATTGTTGTGCATATGTATATTGTTCGTTATCCACCTCGTGTTGATCTTGTAGGATCATCTTGGGATCTATGCTGAGGGCGCTGGATCATGGGATTTCCATTGAGTATACATAGTTGTTATTGTTTTTGAGCATATTGACGTTGTCATATGAGTATGCATTTGTAGGTCTTGTGTTAGGACCTTGTCCGTATTAGATTGATCTGATCTCGGATTAGACTGATATGATTATCGTGGCACATCATATCTCGAGGTATGTTCCGTATTTTCTTTGGTCTTTGTCTTTGATGGACGATCGGTTCTCGTCTTGGGATTTGATGATATTATTCGATGGATCGTATTGGTCAGAAATGGTAGATTTCCGTATCGTGAGTTGGTTACGATAGTTTGAGGATCTTGAGTATTGTTCGAGGTACAATACAGATTTTATGTTTGAGTTTATTGGTTAATCGAGTACAAGATGTGAAATGTGAAAATGGTTATTCTGATGAGAATTACTTGAGTAAGTAAAGTTATGGCGGTAAGATTACATTGGTCGTATTCTTATTCTGTATTCTCGTTGGTATGTATTATTGATGTGATGTGATTGATATCATTGTTGGATATTATGGCTGACCCCGTTGTGGGATTTCTTTTTAGGTTTTTGGAGTATCGAGCTTGTTGCGGTCATGAAGAGATGAGCTTCCCGCAGGATACTGGCTAGGACATGTTGTGTGCATTGAGTTTCTTGATTGGTTCTTGTATTCCGCTGCTAGAATATCTTTTTGGTTGGTCTTTTTCCGCCGCGTGAGTATTTTGAATTGACCTTTTGGTATCTGGTAACTGAGGTTGCTTTGGAAGTCGTTTTCTAAACTTTTGAGTGTCGGCTGTTTGGCCTCGCGATTTCAAATGAGTTTTTACGACGGTTTTTGATAAATGGATTTTATAAGTCTTTGTGAATTTTTAAAGATAGTACCGTCGTTGGCCTCTTGGGCATTTGTAAATGTTTGCGAAAATTTCTTTTAGCCTTGTGGGTTCCATCTCGGGGCCTACGGCGCTGTAATATTTCTGGTTAAATCTGGGGGTGTTACAGCCCCTCAGTGCGGAGAGATAGAAAGGGGACTCTAGAGGTACTCGTACGGACTCTAGCGGTCGCTTCCGCCCAAAGGTCGTAGCACTTAGCTCCGCACAGTACTTACTCCTGATTCTATGGAACAACAGTTAATGTCCTAATTAACGCTGACCATGCATATTATGAGATGTCAATATTTTTATTTGATAATAACTGGACTTAAGTAATCTAGAAGAACTAATTCAGCCGGTTGGTGATTAGATGGTCTCTTATGAGATTTTTAATGTGTTTTATAATAATTCATAAACTTGATAATTCGGTACGGAATATTTATACGTCCGAAAATTTCGTGCTTTGTTGCAAAAAAATCCATCATGATGTAAGGATTGACGGACATAATTTGCATAAAAGCATTTCCTGTCATAATTTACAATTCTGCCCTTCTTCCTTTTAAATTTTAATGTTAATTTTATTTTAATTATATGAAGTTGAATGATTCGGTACGAATGAATTATAAGTCCGAAAATTACGAAATTTATTACGAAAAATCCGTTATGGTATAGGAATTAAAGTTCATAATCTGTATAAAAGTTTTACCTTTCGGAAATTATACTTCTGCCCTCCCGAGTTTTAAGTAATATTTACTATTTTTACATAAATGCGGTTAAGGCGGAACGACCGATTAGACGTCCGAAAATTATGAACTTTATTGCGAAAACTCTATTATGATGTGATAATTTGAAGTCATTAGTTGCATGGAGATTTATTTCTTCCATAAATTACAATTTTGCCCTTTCGAAATTTAAGTATTATTATTATTTTTTATTTAGTTTTGTCTTATAATTTAGATTAGTTCATTTGGGTTTGCTTTAACTCCAAAAATTATGAATCCAACTGCGTTTTGATCCTTATGACTTATACATTCAGAATCTGTTCAGTTGTAATTTTTATTCTTTTATAAATCACGATGTCACCCCTTTATTTGTCTTAATCGATATTTTAGTACTCCGGCCATATTTTTTTCGTTTCTTGTCGGATTGACCTCAAATTCTCGAGGTAGGCTCTTTATGTTATTAGGAGTTTAGAGAGATCAAATTTGCTGGAAATTTTATTTCGAAACAGTAAGTTCCTATAAATTACAGTTTTAGCCCCGAATTCTTAAAATTTATATTTTTGCCCCGACTTCCGAGTTTAATGAGTTTCAATTTAGGTAAAATTTTACTTACTTTAGTTATGAAATAATAAGATAAAATTTTAGTTATCAGTCCAGAATTAACAGTTTGAACAATTATCCATTAATTATTCCTCTTTTGACCTATTATTTCAAGTTTAATTCGATTAGTGATATTTTTTCAACATTCAATCAATCTTCTACTCTAAATAGAGGCATTTACGTATGCTATTGCATGAGTATTACGTACGTGAATTACTGTACGAAGCAAGGCAGTAGCCTCTGGACTGCTATAGCGCACGCTATTTTGTGAAGCTAGCGCACGCTAATAACAGTCAGTATATATATGATTGCAGATGTGAATTATGTTCATTCAGCCATTCCTTCCCTTATTTCGATAGAGAGAGTTCTTAGAGAGAAGTTTGAGGTTCCAAACACGAGAGATGATCATTCTTAACAATAATAAGATGGAGAGCATGGATTAAAGCCTTGTTCTTGAAGATTATTGATGATTCTTGGAATGGAGTTCGATTGTTCTTCTTCATGGTTTGTCTACAAGGTAATTTTCGTATCCCTTTGTTAGTGTTCATTTTTAAAGGATGATTACCTGGGAGGGAGTATGTTGGATTATCATGTGAGGATGTTATATGAGGTTTAATGGATATATATGACTTGGATTATGAATTGGATGATTATTTACATGTTAAAGGATATCGGATTATGTTGTTTTGATGACTATGAACATGGTTTCGAATCACTTGGTGTTCTTGAGGAACTGTTAGGCGTATTTTTATGCGCTTATTTATCATTATTTTATATCCATTTTGAGCCTAAATCTGCATAAATGAGCTTTTAATGCACTATCTTTATATGTTTTATAGGAAATTGGAGTCCGAAAGCTCAAAAGGTGAAAAACGGGCCAAAACGATAATTTTTGGCCTGGGGCCGCGGCACGAACCAAGTGAGACGCGGCACACGAAGAGGCCTAGCAAGCGCCGAGCGGACTGTATCGGGGGCCGCGGCACAGCTTAAGTGAGCCACGGCCCATGAGGAAAAATAAGCGCCCAGGCATCCTGCGCTGAACGTTGGGGCCGTGGTACAGATTAAGTGAGCCGCGGCCCACGGGACGGTTTTGCTGAGTCTTCCGCGTTTCTGGGCCGTTTTTTGGATCCTGTTCTCAACCTAATTCCCGGACGCGTTTTGGAGGCTAAGGACAGCTATAAATAAGCATTGAAGGTCAGAAAAAGAGCATTATCGATCATCAAGGAATTGTTGGAGGAGAATTGTGGGCGACGACAAGACCACGAATCCTTTATGGTTTTCCTTAATTTTTCCGCATCTTATTTTCTAGATCTGTTTGAGTAGGATTGTTATTGTAGCCGATTACATGACGGTTTGATTTATTTATTTTTATTTCAATTCATTCGTTATTCGTATTGAGTTGGATTTTTCTCATTGATCTTAATATCTTTTAATTGTCTGTCCAACAGTTGAATTGATTTGAATGTCTTTATGGATACGGGAGATGAAATTTAGGCATAGTTCTTGTGAGAAAAATCATGATTTTAGTGAGATAGGGATATACTCATGGGAATTATGAAGCCTGTTTATTGTGGGAATTCATGAACTATTTTAGCTATTAATTATCTAATTCGAATAGGGATATATCGAGTTAATAATTCTTAGTATTTTCTATCGACCTTGGGAAAGGCTTTAGAATAATTTAGGAATTCCTGGCTTACAATCAATTGAATAAAAGTGAATTGAATTAAATAAAAATTATTCCTGATTGTTTGAGGTGAAAATCATAATCCTACGCCTTTATTACTATTATTTTTATTATTCCATTATTATTTTCTATTTATTTTTCTGCAATTATTTTAGAAATAAATTCTATATAATTGTTCTTCAAATAAAATTATGAGTTGACTATATTTTGGTACTTAGTGAAATTCAGTCCTCGAGGGAACGATATCATACTTATCACTTTATTACTTGTTGACACCGTGCACTTGCGGCATAGTGTGAGGGATTTCCTCACAACAAGTTTTTGGCGCCGTTGCCGGGGACTGATTTTTCGCTAATATCATTACCAAGCAACTCTAATTTTAATTTGAAGATTTTTATTTTTTTCATTATGTTTTCCTTTGATTATCGTGACCCTTGGCATTTCATAAATTTCGATGTTCTTAATAATTTGCCTAATAGGGTCAGTCAGCCCCCTCCCCCAAAACAAAAGACCATGCTTGAACAATGTGTAGACACTCTCAAAAATCCTGATAGTACCCCTCTTGAGCGAGAATGTGCAAGTCGTGGTCTTGAGATTCACTATGGTTATTTCCAGCTCAACGATTTAGTAGTGAAGTTGAGGGGGAGGTTGAGAAGAAAGACATGCTGAGTTTTAGGGTCGATCCCCCAGCACCTGATAATTACATAAAGTGTGATGAGCTTGTAGAAGAAGTTACCATTGATGATGTTTCCAAAGAAATTTCATTAATCTGTCATCAAACTTCGAATAATAAGGTGAACACTTATGTGCCTAAAATTTTATTAACGGTGTCACGCATAATTTTTCCTAAATCCATAATGGGAAAGATTGATCCCATTACTTGTGATTTTGCTGAAACTGATTCTTTGAGTTCTAACGAGGTTGTTCATGATATGTCTTTATTATTTACCCATTCGAACTCTGTTATTTTTTGATACCTTATAATTATTATATTCTTCCATTATTTTTTGGTTGTCCGGATAATTATTCTTACTCATTATTTTTGGCAACCAGGCATGAACCAAAGCCTCCCTTGTGTAATAAGAGGCTTATAGATTGCAAGAAGTGGGTATTTGGCAATCTCCATAGAAAGAAGCCACGTTAATTTTTTATTTCCCACGTCGTGCTCAAGACGTAAAATAGAGTGCTTGATGGGAGGCAACCTGTCATTTTTACTTGCTTTCTAGTTAGTTGTTTTTATTTGTTTTTTCGTTAATAATTTTTTCTTTGTTTTGTTATTTCGTTTGGATTCTTGTATTCTTGTTGTCCCTTATTTCTCTAATATTTTTTTATAACCCCAATGAGTTATCATCCTTCATATTCTAGTCTTTCTCGACCTAATGTCTATAGTTATTTCATGACTAGAGACTAAGTTTGGGGGTCCCTGGTGATGTTGGGCATTATTTGAAGTATGGATTGACAGACGATTCCACTCAGACATGTGCTGGCGTTCAAGAAGACATTTGGAATAAGATTCACTTTTCCTTATCTCTTTTATTTTTACATGAGTTTTATTGTTGATGATTTTATGTGTAGTGGAATAAATTGAAGCATGTGATATTCTCTTAATTTTCTTGGTTATAAATTGCGATTTCATCATTGCTTTATTGTCCTTGCATGTTGTTGATGGTTTTTGTCATAAACGTGATTTTTTCGTGAATTTTTCGTGCTTCCGTGTGTAAAACTGATGTTACGATACTGATGTCTTTTTGAAGAAATGGTTGACTTTTGGTCGAGTTGCAGTCAGCGATATCTGTTTCCGTTGAGTATTCATTTAGGTCCGAAATTTTTCGTTTTTGTAGAAATCTTAGCAGATAAGAAAGAAGACATACGTGTTTTCAAATCACCGTCTATACGTTTGGTTATACTTTTCGCGTAGCTAGTCGTCCAGTAACATGAGTCTTGTGGGCACTTAAAGTGAGTTTAGAGTCGGATATTTTTTCCCATGAAGTCGAGAATTTATACATGTTCTATGATGGGAAGTCTAGTAACCGGGGGTATTCACGTGACCCGTTGTTTACTCTCGCGTAAAAAGACAACCCTGAATAAACTAATGATATAGAAATATCGCATTACCGATGATGGAAAGCCTAGTAACCGGGGGTATTCACGTGACCCGTTATTTACTCTCGCTTAAAACGGCAACCTTGACATGCGGGAATTGCTATTCGAGTTTTTTTCTCCGCTGTAGAGGGGGACTTAGTAACTAGAAGCATCCATGTGCCCCATGAGTGTCTTTTACGTCAAACGGTTCCCCAATACATGAGAATGGAATTCAACCCTAGGATTATCTCGATGAAACATCCCGAGATCCGAACCTAGTGGTTAACTCGAATCTTTATTATGATCATACAAAAGGGAATGCTGTCCGAGGAGTAATTTTGATTATGAAACTCTTAAATTTTTGCCACTAAAATTGTGGGACTGGGCGAGTTGGCTTGTTTACTCTAACCCTTCGTATTGGCGGTCGGTTAAATTCACGCTTGTTAATCTTTGAGCTTGATTTTCCTCATGAACGATCGATTAGCACTAAAAATGGTTACTTTGTGGAATCAGTGTCCTTGATGTGACTCACTATTACGATACTCGTATTATTCTTTGAGATTTTCAGGGTAGTATTGATTAAGTTGAGCACTATGGATTTCCACGATCATTCACGATATTTTTTCTTATTTGAAAATTGATTTTTTTTTTTCTTGAGGACAAGCAAAGGCTCAAATTTGGGGGTATTTGTTAGGCGTATTTTTATGCGCTTATTTATCATTATTTTATATCCATTTTGAGCCTAAATCTGCATAAATGAGCTTTTAATGCACTATCTTTATATGTTTTGTAGGAAATTGGAGTCCGGAAGCTCGAACGGCGAAAAACGGGCCAAAAACGACAATTTTTGGCTTGGGGCCGCGGCACGAAGAGGCCTAGCAAGCGCCGAGCGGACTGTACCGGGGGCCGCGGCACAGCATAAGTGAGCCGCGGCCCATGAGGAAAAATAAGCACCCAGGCATCCTGCGCTGAACGTTGGGGCCGCGGCACAGATTAAGTGAGCCGCGGCCCATGGGACGGTTTTGCTGAGTCTTCCGCGTTTCTAGGCCGTTTTTTGGAGCCTGTTCTCAACCTAATTCCCGGACGCATTTTGGAGGCTAAGGACAGCTATAAATAAGCATTGAAGGTCAGAAAAAGAGCATCATCGATCATCAAGGAATTGTTGGAGGAGAATTGTGGGCGACGACAAGACCACGAATCCTTTACGGTTTTCCTTAATTTTTCCGCATCTTATTTTCTAGATCTGTTTGAGTAGGATTGTGATTGTAGCCGATTACATGATGGTCTGATTTATTTATTTTTATTTCAATTCATTCGTTATTCGTATTGAGTTGGATTTTTCTCATTGCTCTTAATACCTTTTAATTGTCTGGCCAACAGTTGAATTGATTTGAATGTCTTTATGGATTCGGGAGATGAAATTTATGCATAGTTCTTGTGAGAAAAATCATGATTTTCGTGAGATAGGGATATACTCATGGGAATTATAAAGCCTGTTTATTGTGGGCATTCATGAACTGTTTTAGCTATTAATTATCTAATTCGAATAGGGATATATCGAATTAATAATTCTTAGTATTTTCTATCGACCTTGGGAAAGGCTTTAGAATAATTTAGGAATTCCTGGCTTACAATCAATTGAATAAAAGTGAATTGAATTAAATAAAAATCATTCCTGATTGTTTGAGGTAAAAATCATAATCCTACGCCCTTATTATTATTATTTTTATTATTCCATTATTATTTTCTATTTATTTTTTCTGCAATTAGTTTAGAAATAAATTCTATATAATTGTTCTTCAAATAAAATTACGAGTTGACTATATTTTGGTACTTAGTGAAATTCAGTCCTCGAGGGAACGATATCATACTTATCACTTTATTACTTGTTGACACTGTGCACTTGCGGCATAGTGTGAGGGATTTCCTCACAACAGGAACTTATTATGAATATACCATAGCAAGACGATTGTATGTTGAATTATCGGTGTTTTAGATACGAAGATGAAATGTTCATATCTAGGATTAAGTCATGTTTATTATTGATTGATTAATGGTATATATCATGTGAGCATGATACCGAGATTGAATCTGAAAAGATTGTGATTGATCTTGGAGTATGATTTCCTTTACACTCGTATTCGTAATCGCCATATGTTGATCGGTACCTGAAATGCATGCAACTGCATGTCATTAGCGCACGCTAGTATTACTGGCTAGCGCACGCTAACGGAAACGACTTAGCGCAAGCTACATTAAGTGATTAACGTATGTTATGTCAACAGACAGTGTACATAATTGTATTATGGTTGCGAGTTCATAATGGATTGAGTTGGATTGTTCGGACTAGTGGTTAATCGAGATATTGTTAAGTTGTTGGGTTTGTGAATTGGTTATATCGATTGTTGATTGTTATCAAACTTGTTGTTTATCGATTATTGTAATAGGTTGAGATTATTGATCGGTGATTAGAACCATGCTTTGCGGTTGTATTCGAGAATGTTCGTAGATTGCTTTGGTCGGGGCTGAGGAGTTCGTAGACGACGGCAAGAAATTGGTAACGGCTTCATCGGTATAGAGGCAAGTTATTACTTGCACAGTTTATAATATTTAATGAATGGTTTCAGTTTCATTTGTTTATAATTCATATAGCGATGATTATAATTGTGAACTCTGGAGATTTGGTTTTGATGTGGTTTTCCGATTTTTAGGAGTTAGATCATAATGTATATGATTTACTTTTATGGTATACTTGGGTATCAAGGATACATTATGATAAAGATGAAGATATGAATCATCCGCAGTCCGTGATATTTTGGACCGTCGAGTATTGAGGATAATGGTTCGTGATGGTTTAGACATCGAGATTGCTCTCGAAGGACTCGGGGCAAGTACTCTAATCATTTTTATCATTTGTGTCGATCATGTTGTGATACATTCGTGTATTGTTGTTGTTATGCATTCATGCATTGTTATTGTCGTGCATTGTGTACTGTTGTTTTGTGTAGTTGTGCATTGTTGTCATATGTCCACCTCATGTTGATCTGACGGGATCATCTTGGGATCTATGCTAGCGTGCGCTGGATCATTGGACGAGTTTATCCACCTCGTGTTGATCTGACGGGATCATCTTGAGATCTAGGCAGTGAACGCTGGATCATCAGATTACCCATGTATTGTTGTTGTGCATATGTATATTATGGGTTTGCCCTAAGTATACATTGTTGTTATTGATGTGAGCATATTGACATTGTCACATGAGTATGCATTTGTTGGTCTTGTGTTGGGACCGTATTCGTATATTGTGTTGATCTGATCTTAGATTAGACTGACGTGATTTCGTCGTGGCATTTCATATCTTGAGGTATGTTCCGTATTTCCTTCAGTAATTGTATTTTGATGGACAATTGATTATCGTGTTGAGATGTGATGATGTTACCTGATGGATTGGGTTGGACATAGTTAGTGAATTTCATAACAGTGAGTTATGATAATGTTTTTTGAGAACCTTGGGCATTGTTGAGATATAGTACAGATATTTCGGTATTAGTTTATTGTATTGATAAGGATACGAATCGTGAATTTTCGTAAAGTTATGGCGGTAACATTACATCGGACGTATTCTTACTTAGTTTCTCATTGGTATGTAATTATTGACGTGATGTGATGGTTATCATTTTGGATATTATGGCTGACCCCGTCGTGGGCTTTCTTTTTAGGTTCTTGGAATATCAAGCTTGTAGCGGTCGTAGAGAGATGAGCTTCCCAGAGGATACTATCTAGGGCATGTATTTGTGTATTGAGTTTCCTGATCAGTACTTGTATTCCGCTGCTAGAGTATTTTAATTGTTTGTCTTTTTCCGCTGCATGAGTATTTTTAAATGGCCTTTTGGTATCTGGTAACTTAGGCTACTTTGGCAATTGTTTTCTAAACTATTTTGTCAGTACATGTAAGCGATAGCTTAACGTATGTTTTTAAATTGTTGAGTTTTGGCATTTCGGGCCTTGTGGTTTCAAATGAGATTTTTACGACGGTGTTGGATAAACGAATTTTATTAAATCTTCAAATGTTTTTAAAAGATAGTATCGTCGTTCGCCTCTTAGGCGTTTGTAATGTTTGTAAATCTTTCTTTCAGCCTTGTGGTTCCGTCTCGGGGCCCACGGCGCTGTAATATTCCTGGATAGCTCTGGGGGTGTTACAGAATTCATATCCATAATACAATTTCATAATCTAACAATCATATCAATAATCAGTTCAACTTGATATCAAGACTTGTAAAATCTTCAAACTAGAATTAAACCTTGAATAATAAGATTATTCCATGTTCATTTTCATCAATTTTATAACAATAACAACTTTAAAATTACTGATAATCTAATCACACAAACTGAACCACTAGTTCAACACATATGAACAATTATACTCGAATTAGATCAAGTAATCCTTAATCACTTCATCCTAAATCATACTCCCCCAAAAATCATACCATCAAACAACTTAACATTGCAGAAACCATCAAGAATCCGAGTCGTGTTCAACATCTTACACATATCAGCATAAAAACATCATATCTCAATTTATACTTATCAAAATGTATAGTATGCTTACTTACACTTTATAATCCAATACCATATGAATTAATCATCATAAATTCGACAACACATTCTACGAGCATGCTTGAAAAAATCACAACCCTACAACATGAATAACTGTAGCCAATGTCCTCAATTTCGTCAAAGTCCAAGTTAATCACGTATAGTATCGTCACAAGCAAAAAGGTAGACTAGCATGCTACTTAACTTGTTTAGGGCCTAGTATTGTTGTGACTTAAAAAACTGCTGCAATTGTGATGTGAAAATAATCAAATATAAATTTAAATAAATTTATGCTTTGTAAATATTATTCTTTAATTGCTTTTAGGATAAAATTTTAAACTCTATTATTTTTTATGACGACAGCTTATAAAAGGAACTCTAATGTTGCTTCTAAAATCTACTGCCAGTGACTCGGAAATTCTAAATAAAACTGCTTTTTTCCATCTACCACAAAAAAGCTAATCATTTTCAAAGTTAAGTAAATACAAAATGGGGCCTAAATCCTTCTAAAAATCGAGTGACAATCAGAGGGATATGAATATTACCTTGCATTGATAAACTACGTACGTAATCAGTGCATTATGTACGTGACTTTGACCCTTAATGTATGTTAAGGTTGTGGATAACGTATACTAAAATACCTTAGAGGCTGAGGCAGTGGCCTCTAGAAAGACCCTAATGTATGTAATGCTGGACTCGTATCGTACGTTATGGTGTTGTTGCGTACGTAACATCGAACATCTTACATATCGTTAGCTTGCTTTAAGGATTGAGGCAGTGACTTCTATGCAGAACATTGCGCATGTAATGTGGGAGCCTTTACGTATGTTAAATGTTGTTACATATGTAGTGTCACGCCCCCACACTGGGGTTGAACGAGAACGCGATAGTTAACGTAATTAAATAACGTTTGATAATAAAACTCCAGTAAAGCATGCTTGTGCCAGATTTTAGCCTAGTGAACTAAGACTTGTTATTCGATAGAAAGGTAATATTCATGAGTACAGCGGAATTATTACATCAAAGTACAGAAGGTTATAGCGGAAATAAGAGTACAGTTTGACAAAGGAATAAAAGAAATGATAATGCAGCTACACGATTCCTATGTCCTGTTGGCAACACTCGAGGTCAGACTTCACTTCTCGTCAGCATCTGCCTCTTCCTCCTATTGGTCTTCATCATCTAGTGGGGTTATAGAAAAATCAAAATGGGGTGAGAATAATGGATTCTCAGTATGTTGGGTTTGAGTATTTTATGAATTTATGTGTATATATTAATTTTGAAACATAATATATTTCTCCCATGTTTGAAAATAATATTGTTAATAAGTGGTGCAAGTTTTCAAAGTAATGCAATGAACTGTAGTATGAGTGTACAGTCAATCTCCGTAGATTGCTGTTGAGTATGATGATGTGCGGCGTCGAGCGCCCAGTGAATATTTAGCTTCGGGAGGTCGTTTATGTGACTAAGTCCCTTAGCCTCCTTATAACTTCTTATACCGTTATCATTGTTTGGCCTTTGACTGTCGCCACGACCTTTGGTTTAATGACCGTAGCATTGGGCGTTTGTCGGACCATCACTATAACATTGGCCTTTGAGCTTATCGCTCTCACGCTCGGTGACGTGCTGCCTTATCTCTTATCTGGGCCCGATATGTCTTAGCTTGGGTCTATGCCCGGATCATGTCATAATTGCGACTATACCCGAATTCTACGACCCAGTCACCTCAGGAACACTCCGTCCTTCGGCTCCAAGGGAATAGGATACGACAGTAGCTTTACCTAGAACCGCAGCCACGCTGTTCGATTCATGACTTAAACTAACTGTCCCTCAGTGCGGATAGATAGAAAGGAGACTCTAGAGGTACTCGTACGGACTCTAGCGGTGGCTTCCACCCAAAGGTCGTAGCACTTAGCTCCGCACAGTACTTACTCCTGATTCTATGGAACAACAGTTAATGTCGTGATTAACGACGACCATGCATATTATGAGATGTCAATATTTTTATTTGATAATAACTGGACTTAAGTAATCTAGAAGAACTAATTCAGCCGGTTGGTGATCAGATGATCTCTTATGAGATTTTTATTGTGTTTTATAATAATTCATAAACTTGATAATTCGGTACGAAATATTTATACATCCGAAAATTTCGTGCTTTGTTGCAAAAACTCCTTCATGATGTAAGGATTGACGGACATAATTTGCATAAAAGTTTATCCCGTCATAATTTACAATTCTGCCCTTCTTCCTTTTAAATTTTAATGTTAATTTTATTTTAATTATATGAAGTTAAATAATTCGGTACGAATGGATTATAAGTCCAAAAATTACGAAATTTATTGCGAAAAATCCGTTATGGTATAAAAATTAAAGTTCATAATCTGTATAAAAGTTTTACCTTTCGGAAATTACACTTCTGCCCTCCCGAGTTTTAAGTATTATTCACTATTTTTACAAAAATGTCGTTAAGGCGGAACGACTGATTAGACATCCGAAAATTACGAACTTTATTGCGAAAACTCCATTATGATCTGAAAATTTGAAGTCATTAGTTGCATGGAGATTTATTTCTTCTATAAATTATAATTCTGCCCTTCCAAAGTTTAAATATTATTATTATTTTTTATTTAGTTTTGTCTTATAATTTTGATTAGTTCGTTTGGGTTTGTTTTAACTCCAAAAATTATGAATCCAGCTGCGTTTTGAGCCTTATGACTCGTACATTCATAATCTATTCAGTTGTAATTTTTATTCTTTTATAAATCATGATGTCACTCCTTTATTTTGTCTTAATCGATATTTTAGTACTCAGGCCATATTTTTTTCGTTTCTTGTCGGATTGACCTCAAATTCTCGGGGTAGGATCTTTATGTTATTAGGAGTCTAGAGAGATCAAATTTGCTTGAAATTTTATTTATAAACAGTATGTTCCTGTAAATTATAGTTTTGGCCCCGAATTCTTAAAATTTATATTTTTGCCCCGACTTTCGATTTTAATGAGTTTCGATTTAGGTAAAATTTTATAATTACTTTTAGTTATGACATAATAGGATAAAATTTTAGTTACAAGACCATAATTAACAGTTTTAACAATTATCCATTAATTATTCCTATTTCGACCTATTATTTCAAGTTTAATTCGATTAGTGATATTTTTTCAGCATTCAATCAATCTTCTACTCTAGTCTAGTATTATATTCGCATAATTTTGGAAATTTTAATTCCCAATGGTCAGAATCGACATTATCATCCAAAATTTCATATATACATGATTTGTTCACATAATCAAGGTATGTCAAATAAGGACTCAATAAATACTAAGATCACTACATGCATGGTAGCAAAAATATTATTTTCAGTCAAGCAATTATAATTGAAGTCATGATATTTTGCAAACACCATAATATAATTTTAAATGAAATATTTTTTATAAAAAAGAAAAGAAGAACAATTTTTACCCACTTTTGAATTCTTCAAAGAGATGTTAAAGATGTTGGCTTATATAAGATGACTCCATCTTCTTGAATATATGTGGTTGATTGAAGGAAGAGTTCAATAATAGTTAGTTTATTTCTAAGTCAAGGCTTCATAGAAAAAAATAAAAGTTCATGAAGGTTTGAGGTTCTTACCTTGAGTGTGAGGATCAAGAGTTTAGAAAAATTCTCTTCATCACTTTCTCTTCTTTAGCTCAAGGCTGCCCTTCTCTCTTCTCACTCTATAATTTTTTTAACTCTAAAATGGAGTAGGTAACAAGGTTGTGGAATTTATGTAAGGAAAAATGATACAATCACAACCGTTGTAATGGTTGTGTTTGTTTTGAACCATTGATGATGTGGGTGGTGGGGTAGGTGATGGAATAAATAATGAATTTAGTGATAAATGTATGGTGAGATGATGTGTTGTAAAGTTTGGTTGTGTAAATTGGTTGTGGATGTAGCATTGTTGTTATGTAAGAGGTTAAGTCAAAGTGGTGATCAAGTTATCATCCATGTGTCACCATGCAAAACTAATGAGGTGACACATTCACTCTCTCCTTTTCTCCTCTCCACACGTCCACACACACTCACACATGACTACACTATTTATTACCTATGTATTTGTTTTATTTTCTAATAAAAGGGAAGACTCATTTTATGAAGGGTTGAGTTTGGATTTCAAATGAAGTATTGGGCTTTGTTTAGTGTAAAATCTTCTAAATATATAATGACCCACTATTTAAGTGATCATAGGTCCATAATATCTACACGTCCAAGTTTAAATTTTAATAATAAGTCCACTAATCAAGTTATACTATTAAAATAGCCCATTTAGAATATAGATTTATTCTTATATTCAATTAATCGAAATAATAATAAAATAATTAGGTTGTTAAAATTTGTAGGATTATTTAGCCGACGAGACTATACACAAAGTAAGAACTAAATTTATTCGAAACCACAATAATATTAAATTTTATTTTATTTATTGAAAATTAATAATCTAATCTACTTATAAAAGAATGGGGTCTCACATTCTCCCCACCTTGGGAGAATGTGGTCCCCAAATTCCTATTCAAATAGTTCCGGAAAATTCTTTTTTATCTCATCCTCTACTTCCCATGTGGAGTCTTATTCTCGGTCGTGATTCCGCCATACAACTCTAACCAATGGTATCTTCTTGTCTCTTAGTTCGCGTACTTGTTGAACCATGATCCTGATCGGCTTCTCAACATAAGTTAAATCCTCTTTGATCGGTGGTATGTCATATGTGATGATATGTTTAGGATCTGGATGATATTTCTTCAATCTCGAGACATGAAATACATCGTGCATTCCAGCAAGATAAGTTGGTAGTTCGAGACGATATGCTAATTTTTCAATTCGTTTTAGGATCGTGAAAGGTCCGACATATCTGGGGCTAAGCTTCCCTCCTTTTTCGAGTTGATTAGTCCATTCTGTGGTGATAATCAAAGGGATACTTTGTCTCCTGTGTCGAATTCCAAATCCTTCCTCCTATGGTCTGCATAACTCTTCTGTCGGCTCAGAGCGGTGCGAATTAGTTCCCGAATGACTCAGACTATCTTCTACTAGATCAACTCTTGGTATTGGGTTCCAGTTCTGTTTAATCTTTGGTGTCCATTGGTCATTAATCTCTCAATGTATTGGTGATCGACACTTTCTCACATATAATGCTTCATATGGGGCCATTCTGATAGTTGCCTAATAGCTGTTGTTGTATGCTAACTCAACCAAGGGTACGTGATGACTCCAACTCTTCTGAAAATCCCACATGCCCGTAACATATCCTCATGGACTTGTATCGTTCTCTTGGAGTGTCCATCTGTCTGAGGGTGAGTTGCAGTACTGAAACTCAGTGTCGTTCCAAGTTCCTGGTGAAGGCTCTTCCAAAACCTTGAGATAAATTGGGGGTCCTGATCTGATACGATGTCTACAGATACTCCGTGTAGTCTAACGATTTCCAGGATATACGTCCTTGCTAGCTTCTACAGACTATCATTCTTTCTTACGGGTAAGAAGTGAGCTGACTTTGTAAGTCTATCCACGACTACCCAGATTGTGTTATATCCTCCACTGGTGGTTGGTAAATTGGTCACGAAGTCCATCATGATTAGTTCCCATTTCCATTCGGGAATCTCGAGTGGATGTAGCAATCCTGATGGTCTTTGGTGTTCAGCCTTCACTCCTTGACAGGTTAAACACCTTGCTACGAATTCTGCCACCTGGTTCTTCATATTTACCCACCAGTAGTGTTTCTTCAGATCCTTATACATCTTGTTACCACATGGATGAATTGTATATCGAGAGCAGTGAGCCTATGCTAATATTTTCTTTTTGAGTTCGTCATTGTCGGGAACACATATTCGGTGCTTGAATTTTAGTGTTCCATCTTCTTACATGCTAAATTCAAATTTCTCGCATTATGCGGCCCTTTCCTTAAGTTTACACAATTTCCCGTCATGTGTCTGTGCTTCTTAGATTTCCTTAAGTAGGTCCGGCTTCATGGTCAAGATGGCGCATGGAATGTTTGCCTTATCCTGCCTTGGATTCCATTGTCTTAGTTCTCTGACGGCGCTCCATTCCCTTATCATAAGTCTATCCAGCTTGCTTTCCTACTCAATGCGTCAGCTACGACATTGGCCTTGCCCGGATGGTGTTTAATAGTGAAGTTATAATCTTCAAGAAGTTCTACCCATCGTCTCTGCCTTAGATTCAACTCCTTCCGAGAGAACGTATATTTGAGGCTCTTGTGGTCGGTGAAAATGGTGAATGTAGATCTATATAGGTAGTGTCTCCATATCTTCAAAGCAAATACTATTGCAGTGAGTTCAAGATCATGAGTCGGGTAATTCATCTCGTGGATTTTAAGATTTCGTGATGCGTAAGCTACTACTTTTCCATTTTGCATCAGTACAGCTCCTAATCCTTCCTTTGATGCATCACTGTATAGCACAAATCCTTCGATCCCTTCGGGAAGTGTTAGTACAGGTGCGGTGGTGAGTTTCCTCTTGAGTTCCTGGAAACTCGACTCACACTTATCGTTCCACTCAAATTTGACGTGCTTCTGTGTTAGTCTTATGAGTAGTCTTGTGATTTTAGAAAAGTATTTATGAATTTGCGGTAGTAACCTGCAAGTCCAAGAAAGCTCCGTATCTCAGTGACTATTTCTAGCCTCATCCAGTCTAAAGTAGTCTCCGCTTTTGATGGATCTACTGCGACTCCATCTCCAGATATTATGTGTCCTAAAAACGCCAATTCTCTTAAATAGAATTCACACTTATTGAATTTGGCGTACAATTTATGTCTCGTTAGCGTTTCTAGCATCAATCTCAGGTGAGTTTCGTGATCCTGATCCGACTTTGAATATAAGAGTATGTCGTCAGTAAATATCATGACGAATTGATCCAGATATGGTTGAAAAACGCGGTGCATTAAATCCATAAATGCAGCTGGCGTGTTGGTCAATCCAAAAGGCATTACCATGAATTCATAATGACCATACCTAGTTTGAAAGGAAGTCTTAGGTATGTCACTCTCTTTGATCCTCAATTGGTAATATCCTTGTTGGAGATTCGAACTTTGAGTAAACTGTTTCACCTCGGAGTTGGTCAAATAGCTCGTCAATCCTGGGAATTGGATACTTATTATTAATAGTAATGTTGTTAAGTTCTCGATAATCGATGCACAATCTACGCGTACCATCTTTCTTCTTTATGAATAACATTGGTGCTCCCCAAGGAGATACGCTCAGTCGGATAAATCCAACCTCTAGTAATTTCTGCAACTGAACCTTCAATTCTTGCAGTTCTAATGGGGCCATTCGATACGGCGTCCTAGCCACATGTGCCTTTCCTGGCAAGATATCAATGTTAAATTCAACTTCCCTATTAGGAGGTAGGGAAGTAAGTTCCACGGGAAAGACATCAGGGTATTCTGATGCTACTGGTATAGCTTCAATCTCCACCTTGCTCTTGGGTTTGTTGATGACAAATGCCAAATATACATTGCCCCTTTCGTGATAGCCCTTTGATTAGTGCATAATTGATCTAAAATTGATATACAAAATATTCCTTTCTCCGGACATAATCGTACTGATTTGTGATTAAAAATACATATTTTACAGATATGTCCAAACATGAGCTAAAAAGGTTATTTTACAGATTACTGACATGAAGCATCAAAAAGGACGGAAAACAAGATCAAATCTAACGACGGGAATTTTTCAAGGCAAAACGACCATACAACACGGCGCAAAAAGGACCGTGTTATGTAGGTCGTTTCACATACGGCGCAACAAGGGCCGTGTCTTGGACCGTTTCACACACGGCCGGCATTTAGCGCATGTCCTCGCACGTATTCCGGAAGAGACCGAGTCACCACAAAACGGCGCACAACACGGGGCAAACTGGGCCATTTTTCATCGCCGTTTTTCAACAGATGCCATGCAAAAATAGTCCACTTTTGACCAACTTGTGAACTCAACCACAAGATATTTTTTTGGTCAAAAATCTGAAAATTCAAAGACATAGGTGAAGTGTGAACAAAGAATTAATCAAAATACTACAATAGATATTTTGAATTAAATAATCAATTGTATTCTTGAAAATCACCTATAAAAGGACACCTTCACTCATGAAGAAAATACCCATCTTCTTGCTAAGAAATACTCCTTTCTTTTAGCAATATATTTTTCTTAGAACTCTCAATTTTAGTTTGTATTTCATTTTTGGTTTGAAGTTTTTCTTTCATTTAGTTTGTAATTGAAAAGTGCTTGATCAATAAGCACTTAGTATTTTACTTAGTGTTTTACTTTCAATTTCTGTAAGCTTGTAACCTTTGAACAAGTTTGAAGTTATAATTTGAAGTATATTTCTTGCACTTTGATACATCATATTCAAGTAAGTTTTATCTATTGTCATTAAGTTCTAGTAATTAAAAGTTTCTATATATATTATATATATCAATTATTTCTATTATAATTTTTGTATGTATAAACCAATGAGTAGCTAATCTTTCTTCCTAGCGGAAGGGGGATTTCTATTAGGTTATATACTGAGTATTTGATTGATTTAAACTATTTTTAGGACTAATTGGTTTAAATAGAGATTGATCATATCCTATTTTTACTAATGAAACCTTCTTGATTGATTGTTGAGTGAAATGGAGACATATCTTTTCAATCTATCAAATGTTAATCTTGTTATCAACATCTTAAGATTGCGAAAGTGGTTAAGACACCTTTGAATACGAAAGTTATGAGGTGAAAAGTTGATTACTCGATGAACGATCGTTTATCCTAAAAATAGTCAAGTTAGAGAAATGAAAGGACTAATTGGTTTAAATAGAGATTGATCATATCCTATTTCTACTAGTGAAACATCCTTGATTGATTGTTAAGTGTATTGGAAACACATCTTTTCAATCTATCAAGTGTTGATCTTGTTATCAACATCTTAAAAAAGCAAAAGTGATTAAGACATATTTGAATACGAAAGTACAGAGGTGAAAAGTTGATTACTCGATAAATATTCATTTTTTCTTTTATATCCGTATAAATCAATTCCGATACTTAATTAAAAACCTAATTTAATGAACCCGTAATCCCCTAGATTTTATAAATTCCCAACTCATTTTAATTCTATTCATTTTCACTAGTTAAAAATAGTCTAGTATAAATAGTCTTAATATAAATAGTCTAGTATAAATAGTCTTAATATAAATAGTCTAGTATAAAAATAGTCTTATTAAAAATAGTCTTAATAAAAATAGTCTTATATAAAATAGTCTTATTAAAAAATAGTTTGGTTTAAAACATAGTGCATTTAATTTTGTTAATATTTAAAAACCCACCAATATATTTTAGAATATTTTAGTATTTACTTCTTGCAATCTATACAAAATATTATACGAAGCCCTGTTGGACAATCCTCGAGAGAAAAGACCTTGGTAGAACTTACCACAAACTACTTCTACCTCGTATATATTTGCGAGCGACTCAAAAACTCCTATTTTTAGGATAAGTTTTTGACCGATCAAATTTTGGCCCTTCTCGCCTCGTAGCTGATATGATTGGGGCCAAGTTAACTCTAGCATTCCCGTGTTGTTCAATTACTGGGTGGTCGGGTTTACAGAATTAAACTATCTTAGAGTGGCAATCGCGTTGCGCATAATATTTAGATAGCCAATCCATCCCAAGTATGAGGTCATACTAAAGTATAGGGAGAAGAATTAGGTCGGCAGGAAAATAATGACCCTCAATGATCACTTCACAATCCCTAAATACTGAATCCGTTTCTCGGCTCGCACCCATAGGTGTGGATACTTCTAAGTTTACGGGTAGTGATTCCATGCAGACATTCAATCTTTGTGCATAATGGGGTGCAACAAAAAAATGTGATGATCCTGGATCTAACAATGCATGAGCATAGTGATTTGACACGAGAGATGTATCTTTCACCATGTCTGTTGCGTTAGGGGCTTCTTGACCGGCTAAGGCAAAACTCTTGTTGGTGCCTTCCCCTTGTTGCCCTTGCGGTCATCTTGCTTAGATGCATTTCTCTGCTGATTGTTTCTCGGTGTCTCCCACTTTGGGCATTCTCTGGTCGGATGTTGATTGTCTTTACAACGTAAGCATCTCCCTTGCTTCTTCCAGCAGTCCTAGGATTTGTGTCCCATTTTATTGCAGTGGGAACACAGCGGTAGGTTGTTCAGAGGTCTCTTTCCGGTGTTTTGTCCAGTAGTCTTACGTTGAAATTTCTGAGGTGATCTGGATGATTGGTTTGATGGAGATCTCTTGAGTTTCCCAGTCGTGCGATCCTTCGCCTGTCCCAATCGGGTCATTCCACTTTCGATTTGGCTTGCATCTTCGACTGCTTCTGCCATAGTCGTCAATCTTACTGGCAGCAAGCTTTGCTGTAGAGCAAATCTGAAACCTCGTGTAAACTTGTGCAGTCTGTCCTCCTCCGTGCTCACCAGTCATGTCGCGTATTTAGAGAGTCGATTGAATTGAGACTTGTACTGGGCTACATTCATTGCCCCTTGCTTAAGATGGTAGAACTCATCACGTCGAGCTTCACGAGTGGCCTGAGAGATGTACTGGTTATGGAATGCCTTCGCGAAGTTCTCCCATGTTCGGTCAGTAGCTTCCCTTGTCCACTTTTCACTAGGAACTCTCCACTAGTCGTGAGCCGCCAACTCCAATAGAAAGGTAGCTAGCGTTATCTTCTGTTCTACTGAGTACTGCAGAGTAGCAAAGATGCTTTATATCCGCTCAAGCCAGTGTTCGGATTTCTGGTCATCAGGTTCACCGAGGAAGGTAGGGGGATTAAATCGGAGAAATTGTTCTAGGACGCGATCATGTGGCACAGGTGCGTTGGGGTTTGGAGCAATGTGTTGTTGCGGGAAGGTCACCAATTGGGCGATTGCCTGAGTAATGTTGTTATCCCCTTTGAATGGATTTCCATCTTCTCCGTGCGGTTCTTCGTTATCATTGCATTGAGCACGAGGTCTTCCACGTCCAGGATGTTCAGCCATCTATAATTAGTGATTATTGAAATTAGTGTTAATTAAAGATGCTCGTATTCAGTTGTTGAATATTAAGAAACATTATCGATATGCATCTTTATTATTACATTCACAATGCTTTTTCATGAAAAAATACAGCATTAGATAAGGAAAAGTAGGTTTTTCTTACCAACTATCGATAGTAGGTAACATCTTAAAGAGACAGCTAATAGGACGAAAATTCACAGATAATATTATTAAGGAAATATGTCTTAATAATTCAAATCAAACTATAAGTTTTTGCAAGGTTTGGATTCCGTCCCGTTTGGATGGTTTGAATATTTTGAACAATCCCTTGCAATATTAGCTTTACGCTTTCCAAACGAATAACGTAGCTAAGTCGACTATGTTGTATGTAGCAACACTGAATAAGCTGAATTAACCATTACTATTTCAAACGAATTGTATAGCGACTCAATTGATTTAGACAATGCTGATTGGTGATGCTCATTCTGGATGAATAGCGAATGGATTGAAATATATCCTAATGGACGACATGAATTAGGCTTTATGCTAGGTTCTAGAGATTCCTATATGTAAAGGTCTTGTTGTCCACTAATATTTACTTCGTACTAGGTGGGGATTCCAACTAAGTCCGAAGAATATTATCCTGGAAAAGCTCGATGTAAGTGTCCTTCTTACAAACCAAGCTCTGATACCACTCCTGTCACGCCCCCACACCGGGGTTGGAAGAGAACGCGACAGTTAATGTAATTAAATAATGTTTGTGATAATAAAACTCCAGTAAAGCATGCATGTGCCAGATCTTAACATGGTGAACTAAGAGTGGTTATTCGATAGAAAAGCAATATTCATGAGTACAGCGGAATTATTACATCAAAGTACAGAAGGTTATAGTGGAAATAAGAGTACAGCTTGACACATGAATAAAAGAAATGATAATACAGCTCCATGATTCCTATGTCGTGTTGGCAACACTCTAGGTGAGACTTCACTTCTCGTCAGCATCTGCCTCTTCCTCCTCTTGGTCTTCTTCATCTAGTGGGGCTTTAGAAAAATCAAAGTGGGCTGAGAATAATGGATTCTCAATAGGTTGGGTTTGAGTATTTTACGAATTTATGTATATATATTTATTTTGAAATATAATATATCTCTCCCATGTTTGAAAGTAATATTGTTAATAACTGGTGCAAGTTTTCAAAGTAATGTAATGAATTGTGGCATGAGTGTACCATCAATCTCCGTAGATTGCTGTTGAGTATGATGATGTGCGGCGTCGAGCGCCCAGTGAATATTTAGCTTCGGGAGGTCGCCTATGTGACTAAGTCCCTTAGCCTCCTTCTAACGTCTTAGACCGTTATCAGTGTTTGGCCTTTGACTGTTGCCACGACCTTTGGTTTAATGACCGTAGCCTTGGGCGTTTGCCGGATCGTCACTATAACATTGGCCTTTGACCTTATTACTCACACGCTTGGTGACGTGCTACCTTATCTCTTATCTGGGCTCGATATATTCTTAGCTTGGTCTATGCCCGGATCATATCATAATCGCGACTATAGCCGAATTCTATGACCAAGTTACCTCAGGAACACTCCGTCCTTCGGCTTCAAGGGAATAGGATACGACGGAAGCTTTGCCTAGAACCGCAGCCACGCTGCTTGATTCATGACTTAGACTAACCGCCCCTCAGTGCGAATAGATATAAAGGGGACTCTATAGGTACTCGGACTCTAGCGGTGGCTTCCGCCCAAAGGTCGTAGCACTTAGCTCCGCACAGTACTTACTCCCGATTCTATGGAACAACAGTTAATATTGTGATTAACGACGATCATACTTATTATGAGATGTCAGTATTTTTATTTGATAATATCTAGACTTGAGTAATCTAGAAGAACTAATTCAGCCAGTTGGTGATCAGATGGTCTCTTATGAGGTTTTTAATGTGTTTATAATAATTCATAAAGTTGATAATTCGGTACGGAATATTTATACGTCCGAAAATTTTATGCTTTGTTGCAAATAGTCCATCATGATGTAAGGATTGACGGACATAATTTTCATGAATGTTTTACCGGTCAGAATTTACAATTCTGCCCTTCTTCCTTTTAAATTTTAATGTTAATTTCATTTTAATTATATGAAGTTGAATGATTCGGTACGAATGGATTATAAGTCCGAAAATTACGAACGTTATTGTGAAAAGTTCGTTATGGTATAGGAATTAAAGGGCAGAAGCTGTATGAAAGTTTTACCTTCCGGAAATTACACTTCTGCCATCCCGAGTTTTAAGTATTATTTAATATTTTTACATAAATGTCGTTAAGGCGGAACGGACTGATTAGACATCCGAAAATTACGAACTTTATTACGAAAAGTCCACTATGATGTGAGGAGTTTAAGTCGTAAGTTTCATGAAGATTTTTTCTTCCATAGACTACAATTCTGCCCTTCCGAAATTGAAGTATTATTATTATTTTTTATTTAGTTTTGTCTTATAATTTTGATTAGTTCGTTTGGGTTCGTTTTAACTCATAAAATTATGAATCCAGTTGCATTTTGATCCTTATGACTCGTACTTTCAGATTCCATTCAGTTTTAATTTTTGCTCTTTTACAATTATGATTTAACCCCTTTATTTTGTCTTAATCGATATTTTAGTACACGAGTCATATGTTTTTCGTTTCTTGTCGAATTGTCCTCAAATTTTCGGTGTAGGCTCTTTATGATATTAAGAGTCCAGAAAGTTCAACTTTTGTAGAAATTTTATTTTTGAAACAGTAAGTTCCTGTAAATTACAGTTTTGGACCCTTATTCTTAAAATTTATATTTTTACCCCGACTTCCGATTTTAATGAGTTTCAATTTAGGTAAAATTTTATAATTACTTTATTTATGACATAATAAGACAAATTTTTAAGTTACCAGTCCATAATTAACAGTTTTAATAATTATCCATTAATTATTCCTCTTTTGACCTATTATTTCAAGTTTAATTCGATTAGTGGGATTTTTCCGGCATCCAATCAATTTTATACTCTAGTCTAGTATTATTTTCATATAATTTTGGAAATTATAATTTCCAAAGTTCAGAATCGATATTATCATCCAAAATATCATATATAACATGATTTGTTCACATAATCAAGGTATGTCAAATAATGATTCAATAAGTACTAAGATTACAACATGCATGGTAGCAAAAATATTATTTTCAGTCAAGCAATGATAATTGAAGTCATGATATTTTGCATGAATCATAATAGAATTTTAAATGCAATATTTTTGAATAAAAAAAAGGAAACAAGAACAATTTTTATCCACTTTTGAATTCTTCAAAGAGATGTTAAAGAAGTTGGCTTAGACAAGATGACTCCCCCTACTTGAACATATGAAGGAAGTGTTCAAGAATACATTTCTAAGTCAAGGCTTCAAAGAAAAAAAAAAGTTGATGAAGGTTTGAGGTTCTTACCTTGAGTGTGAGGATCAAGAGTTTAGAAAAAAATTCTCTTCCTCTCCTTGTCTTCCTTAGTTGACGGCTGCCCTTCTCTCTTCTCACTCTATAATTTTTTGTTTAATTCTAAAATGAAGTATGTAACAAGGTTGTGTAATTTATATAAGAGGTTAAGTCAAAAGGAGTGATCGAGTTATCATTGACGTGTCACCATGCAAAACTAATGAGGTGACACATTCACTCCCTCCTTTTTTCCCTCTCCACACGTCCACATACACTCACACACTACATTACTTTTTTATTTATTACCTATGTATTTATTTTATCATTTAATAAAAGGGAAGACCCATTTTATGATGGGTTGGGTTTGGCTTTTAAATGAGGTATTTGGCTTAGTTTAGTGTAAAATCTTCTAAAAAAATAACCCACTATTTTAGTGATCATAGGTCCATAATGTCTACAAGTCGAATTTTAAATTTTAATAATAAGTCCATTAATCAAGTTATACTATTAAAATAGCCCATTCAGAATATATATTTATTCTTATATTCAATTAATCGAAATAATAATAAAATAATTAGGTTGTTAAATTTTGTAGGATTATTTAGCCAACAAGATACACAAAGTAAGAACTAAATTTATTCGAAACCACAATAATATTAAACTATATTTTATTTATTAAAACTTAATAATCTAATCTACTTATAAAAGAATGGGGCCTCACATGTAGTCTTGATGTGTTGCATATGTAACATTCAGTGGCATATATATACTCAGGCTGCAGACCCATTTTGGTGTTTTATACCATTTTCACTTGTCCTCCTTCGTGTGGCCGGTTGGGGCGATTTGGGCTCGAGAGTGGGTTGAGATTTCATCATCCATCAATGTACTTGAGTTCCTACTAAGAATTAATCTAATCCTTCATTCTTCATCAGATCGAGGTATTTTCTTGATAATCCATAAAATTGACTTTTTGTGGATTTTATTTTTTATTCTAAATTTGGTCTGATTTGGATAATCGGTTGGTGTGGTTGATCATTTTATATGGATTTTATATCGATATCTTGAACCCATCCAACCTGGTCGGTGATTTTATTGAGAAACCTTGAACATTTAATGTTCGATTAAATATTTCAATGGTTCCCTTCGAGTGTTGGGCGTATTTCTGTCATGTTTGGTTGTTATGCTTCTAGTAAGTGTGTTGTTATATTCTTGTGGAGGTTGTAGGTTTTGGAGATTTTTGGTCGAGCTGTGTTCGGAGTATTCGTGTGTTGATTTTCAAGGCAAGTATCTTGTCTATACAATTTGCGTGTTGTGAATTTAAGTTGTATATTTGATTTTATGATAGTTTGTTCACTCTCGTTGAATGTGATTTATGTGATTGGTCATTATAGATGTCTCGTTGCATTGATGTTGTTCTTGAATATTGTAACACCCCCAAGATATTCGAGGAGAATTACAGCGCCGTGGACGCCTACATGGGACCCACCAGGCTAACACAAGAAAACACCACTCGACTAACCGCCTCGGTTAGCAAGGAAACAATTGTTAACAATAAGAACATAAAACAACACGTCCGGTACAACCGGCATAAATAACATCAACCGACAAATACAGTAACTCCAATGAAGACCAATCACAATCTGAAAGGAAAAGCCTAAGTACTCGCGAGTACAATCTATAAGTTTACAATTTGGAAAACATCCACATCAAAAGAGACAGTAAGAAATAACAAGACTCGATTGCACATGTCAACAACCTTGGCCGACATCCTCGTACCATCCCAGCGCCCGCTCGTCTGGCTGAACATAACTTGAAATCCATAACAAGAATTTTCCCGACAACGGGTCCCCAGAGGGGTTAGCAATTACGCTAGTACAAGTATTCAAGGCAAACCAATCGCTTACATATTTCATAATACATGCACCAATATCAATTTCAAAAGTCAAAACCAGACATGTCTTTTCCGGAAAATATACAGTCCACAATTAGCCTTGAGAACAGGGCGGCAGCATACATTCTCACTCGAGGCCTCGCAGGGACCCTCCCGAGTTGGCTACAATTTCAGAAAAACAAAACCTCGCACACGCTATGCCGTGAGAACAGGCGGCGGATACATTCTCACTCGAGGCCTCGCAGGACCCTCCCGAGTTGGCTAGCGACACACACTCGCGAAATCCAGGGCGGATAGATTTTCCTCCTTGACCCCGTCGGGCCAACACAAGGTGAGTTACACACAAGTAATATACATCACCATTTCATGTTAAGCTTAAAGGTTTCCAAAAATACTTGCCTTGAATTATTGACGACGCAACGAACGGAAAGGAAAGTCACCGACGAACGCTAGGAACCAATGAAACCGAACCTAACGATTCGAAGAATACAATCACAACCATTTCTAAATGAATACGGAATTGGAATACACCCGAAAACCCGCCTACGATTCATGTATATTCGTATATAAACAACAACGAGGGTGGACCACATCCAAACCCTCTCGATTCCGTAAAAATCACGAAATATACCATGAATCCGTAGGGAAACTAAGAATACTAACAAGATTAATCATATTCATCATGAATTAATCAACAAAACGGAACGAATCGGACAAAAACACGAAAACCCCCAATTTTACCAAAAGTAGGGTTCTAAAGATCTAACCTTGGTTCGCTGGATCAAGGGATGATATCGGACGGATTATTGATGATATAACCTCAAGAACTCCATGGATATGTTGTTAAACAACATGGCTTCAAGCTTAGAACACGCCACCGCGAAGAGGAGAAGAAGAAGGTGAAAATGGCAAGAAAACGCCCTGTGGCCTTTTATAGGGTTGATCGCTCGCCGGACACGGCCCGTGCCGATCGGGCACGGCCGTGTCGCATGATGGCCGACAGGACTCGACCGTGTCCTCGCTTGACACGGTCGCGCGCGGAGGGCCTTCCGATAGTGACCCGTCCGACAAGCGGCGACTCGGCGACTCGACCGTGTCCGGAACACGGTCGGGCGTGTCGGCGAATGGTCGCTTATCCGGAAGAGTTCGGCACGGGCCGTGTCGGACGACACGGTCGGGTCTGAGACGAAACTTTCGGCATTTCCGGACGAGTACGGCACGGCCGTGTCGGACGACACGAAGTTCGGCCGCGATGATCGGCCAATAACGAGCGGGTGAGCTAAAACGACCATAACTCTCTCGTCCGGACTCCGATTGACTCACCGTTTGAACCATTGGAAAGCTAACTCGATGCTCTATAATAATGCAAAGATTTATAATTTTTGGAGTCACCAAAAATTAATGGTGATCTAACAAAGTCGAACTCATATGAGGAAAGTTGAAACAATGAACAATAACGATACACAACTCGAAGTTCACAACACGTCTAACAAAGTTAAACGGACTTGCGGGAAACTCGAAACAGCAGTTTCGGACGAGATTCGCAAGAATCGAACTCAAGTGCGGAAAAGTCGCTAAAAAGCACAGAACTCAACAAAACTACACCGAAACGAACTCGGATGACAAAAAGTGTAGAATTAATCATTCTTAGAATGACGAAGTGGTCATGAGCGAGCCGTCAAAATGGACTCTGGCCGAAAAAAGGAAATTTACCGAAAATCGAAAATTGCGGATATTACATTCTACCCTCCTTAAAAGAAGTTTCGTCCCGAAACTTAAAATAAGTAGGGAGAAGCAATATCCCCTGCCAGGTAAGCTCGACGAGATACACAAAAACCAAAGACTCGCGCCCGATGGCGAAACGCTGCAAGTAACGCAAAGAGACATACAAAAATCAACGAGTGATAAGCGCCATCAAATAGACAATACAATCGAGTCGATTATCCGAACAATCACAAAACTCAATGAACGAAAATCAATACGATTGACCAACCCAACGGCTCATCAACCAAACGCGAGTCAACGCTGAACAAATACGGAATTCCACCGCCCAAGGGTTGGAAGATCAACAACGAGACTAATTTCCCGAACTGAAGGGAATTACGAAGGAGCCTGAACGCTCAACAATCACGAAACGAGAACAAAAACCGAACAAACAAACGATTGAGACAACAAAAATCGAACAATCTTGTCCGAAACACGTAGGATAATAAAATTCAAACAACAACTCCCAGAATGACCTGGTGAGAGCAGCAAGATGTGCATTCCCATAAGATCCACAGGAAAGGGAATAGCGATTGAAAAGCCACAACGACAGATGAGTTATTCCGAAACAATACCACCCTCATTCGATCAACAAAAACAAGGGATAGGGAAAGTTCAGAAATGTTAACGAGCATAAACGAGTCGATAGAGCCGAAAATATAGAAGTTCCAAATCCGATCCACTTCGAATAAAAGAACTAGTAGAACCAAAAGATGTTACTTCCGAACAAGGTTCACAAGAATCGAACCGAACTCGGAAAAGTCACAGCGATAACCAGATCGACCCAAAACAAGATCACAGCTCGTTCGAATGATGAACCCGAAATACAAAACAAGTTCATAGAGTATCAACGAACACGAGCGAATCGATAGACTGGAGAAAGAGAAAATACAGAAGTCAAAATAGTATGGGTAGTATCCCCGACCTCATCCACGAAATTCACAAAAACAGGAGCAAGGTAACAAGACATTAAACAACCGACACATAACGGAACGATCACCGATGCACACGGTCATACCAAACCAAGCTCTAACAGCTCGCACATGCGCGACAACGTAGATATCACTACGAGGCGGCAACATTCGACACTAACATCCCACCTCTCACAACAAATGCGTGGCAACGCCTCGACGTTCATGCCACCAATCTGATCATACTCGGGAGCACACATCATAACGACAACGCGAACATCATACATATATACCCATCCCTCAAACGGGAATGGATAGGTTTTAAAAACGAAAACCTCATTTTGAAAATAATTTAGAAGAACACCGGTTGATCTTGAGTATCATCTTTCAAAAAGTACAAACGTGAAACATCGTTATCGAGACTTTGGAGAACCATTTCGTATTTGATAAAAATGAGGACACTTTCTCTTAGTGAAAACTTTCAGAATATTCGACCCTCGGGTCTAAATAAAAGTGTTTCTAAAACATTGAAAATATCTCAAAGCATTTTGGTCCTCGAGGTAGAAGAATTTTGAAACGTGTTGTGGCACCTTGTATGTACTACGAGAAAATAATTCATTTTAAAAGTACGTCTCGAAATTTATTTTTTAAGATACTCAAGGTTTTTCAGAAGTACAATAGGCCAAAATGCCCAGAGTTCACACTTGTCAATATTCACTTAAACACATCATAGCACACTCATTAAATCGTTCACAATCAAGACAGTGATATACAATCCCTAGGATATGCTTAACAACATCGTTAAAACGATCGGTTTATCAAAACCGGATGGAAAACGACATCAAGAACAAAACTCCAAAAAGTCAACTCTAGGGATTCAAGAAAATACCCAGATTAGGCGAAGAACAATGGATTAGATGATGTTAAAAATCATCTAGGATACTCCAAAACACCTTTGGATGGAAGAAAAATCAGCCCAGATGCGAAACCTAGTCGCTACGTCTCAATCTCATGGAGGAAGAAGAAAAATGAAGAAAAATGCAACTTCTAGACTGGTGTCCGGTATTTATACTGGACACAATTAGCGTGCGCTAATCATTAAGGTTAGCGTGCGCTATCACGGCACCAAACAAAACTCCTGACCAAAAATACACTGTTAGCGTGCGCTAATCCCAAGTCTTAGCGTGCGCTAACGAGAACTTCAGACCTAGTCCAGCAGTTCCTGGACTGCTCTGAACTACCAGGTAGCGTGCGCTATTATCCCTTTAGCGTGCTACCAACGTACTCTCGCGCGCGTAAGCCGTAAAGCGTAGCGTGCGCTAACAATTCACAGAGACAACAACAGAACATATCATAAAAATTACATGCCGTAAACGCTTCTCACAAGGATTTACCAGGCTAAGCATGATTTCCCATCTCATTTCGAAAATGCTAAAAAGACCAATGACGGTGATATTTTCCAAAACTCAAAAACTCATTTGTCAAACCATCATGAAATATTCAAGGCCAAAATGCCAAAACTTGATTCAAGGAATCGGTTTTACGAAATAAAACTCAGTTTGCAAAATACCGAAAGACGTTTGAAAGAACTCACGCAGCGGATAAAATACGGTACGAAAATACATCAAGAAGGATTTACACTCCTCGTATAAACCAAATACGAGAGTCTAATAAACACATATCGTGAAATCAAAATCCACAGAAGGATTCCATCATTCAATCGACTAATCATACAAATAACTCGTGTCACACGAGGCACAACACAAGGAAGGGAGTTCTACATCCATAGGTCGCACGTAAGTGATGACCGCCCCTCGATACTAATCACGACCAATGATCTCAAATGACACGTCGCGATGCGACTAAGTCAGACAAAATCCGACGAGACAAAACTCAACAAACACAACTTGGCTCGACAGCCTAGGTTTTCCCAGGCTAATCTAATTTTAAAATCGTATATTCTAGTTATTCGAAAATAAAACCGATAAGTAAAAATCGTTTTCAAGACCCTTTTAAACACGACAAAGGGCTTAACAGCGGTAGCATTTTATAAAATGTCCTAAACACTTTTAAACACGACCTTTAAATACGACACAAGGTTTTATTTGAAAATACAAGGCTGGCTCGCCCAAATTCATGTCACTTTTCAAAAACCCACAATACGATCAAGTCTAAGAAATTTTCAAGCATGCACGCCGCATGTATTATTATTAATAGAAACACATTGGTTGTAAATAATAATAATTAGCCAAGTACTAACAATTCCCGAACACACGCATATACGGCATTCAAAAATCACCAGTTCAACAAGCGCAACTCGGAAACACTAATTCTAAGCATATGTCAAACTTATCTCTTCAAGTTTAACAGCATAACTGATGAACACCGATTCGAACACATGTCGAAACCATCTATGTGAGTTTCTCAACAAACTCTGCCATCGACACCTTTCCCGGAACATATCAATGTTCAAAACATTCACATCATACTGCACCCCTCGGTGTCCAAACCATCAGTACGTTCGGCTCAACATACATTTATTATATCGCAATTATCAAACACAGATTCCATCATACAACAAAAGACTAGAGAGTCAAGTCCTCTCACAATATACCACGGAGCAAATCTCGGATCTTTCGATTACCAATGATCCCACCAACATTAGGAAGTTTGGTGACGGAAGGCTCGCAAAACGACAAACGGTCAAGCCCAGAACGGCGCACACACTCCAGAGAGATAAAGAACTGCGCAATACTAGAATCAAAAGTGCACGAACCGGATGGATCGAAAAAAAACAACTCGACGATAAGTACGAGAGAGGCAATCACAACTCAAGAAGTGGAATTTCAATACGAGAAAACAAGAGAATCGAGTAAGGAAAACTTACGAGCACTGGATGTACTGAGATGCCGGCAGCGGTGTGACAATGTGCAAAATAAAACACAACTAGGCCCAAATAACCAACAAGCCTAGGTATCCATAAACCTAGAGCTCCGATACCATTTCTGTAACACCCCCAAGATATTCGAGGAGAATTACAGCGCCGTGGACGCCTACATGGGACCCACCAGGCTAACACAAGAAAACACCACTCGACTAACCGCCTCGGTTAGCAAGGAAACAATTGTTAACAATAAGAACATAAAACAACACGTCCGGTACAACCGGCATAAATAACATCAACCGACAAATACAGTAACTCCAACGAAGACCAATCACAATCTGAAAGGAAAAGTCTAAGTACTCGCGAGTACAATCTATAAGTTTACAATTTGGAAAACATCCACATCAAAAGAGACAGTAAGAAATAACAAGACTCGATTGCACATGTCAACAACCTTGGCCGACATCCTCGTACCATCCCAGCGCCCGCTCGTCTGGCTGAACATAACCTGAAATCCATAACAAGAATTTCCCCGACAACGGGTCCCCAGAGGGGTTAGCAATTACGCTAGTACAAGTATTCAAGGCAAACCAATCACTTACACATTTCATAATACATGCACCAATATCAATTTCAAAAGTCAAAACCAGACATGTCTTTTCCGGAAAATATACAGTCCACAATTAGCCTTGAGAACAGGGCGGCAGCATACATTCTCACTCGAGGCCTCGCAGGGACCCTCCCGAGTTGGCTACAATTTCAGAAAAACAAAACTTCGCACACGCTATGCCG
This sequence comes from Orobanche coerulescens, assembly GCA_033398695.1. Classification (NCBI taxonomy): domain Eukaryota; kingdom Viridiplantae; phylum Streptophyta; class Magnoliopsida; order Lamiales; family Orobanchaceae; genus Orobanche; species Orobanche coerulescens. The sequence goes on along the minus strand of CM065810.1, from coordinate 64,502,693 downwards.
TGAGAACAGGACGGCAGCATACATTCTCACTCGAGGCCTCGCAGGGACCCTCCCGAGTTGGCTAGCGGTACGAAACTCGTGAAATCCAGGGCGGCAGCATAGATTTACCTCCTTGACCCCGTCGGGCCAACACAAGGTGAGTTACACACAAGTAATATACATCACCATTTCATGTTAAGCTTAAAGGTTTCCAAAAATACTTGCCTTGAATTATTGACGACGCAACGAACGGAAAGGAAAGTCACCGACGAACGCTAGGAACCAATGAAACCGAACCTAACGATTCGAAGAATACAATCACAACCATTTCTAAATGAATACGGAATTGGAATACACCCGAAAACCCGCCTACGATTCATGTATATTCGTATATAAACAACAACGAGGGCGGACCACAACCAAACCCTCTCGATTCCGTAAAAATCACGAAATTTACCATGAATCCGTAGGGAAACTAAGAATACTAACAAGATTAATCATATTCATCATGAATTAATCAACAAAACGGAACGAATCGGACAAAAACACGAAAACCCCCAATTTTACCAAAAGTAGGGTTCTAAAGATCTAACCTTGATTCGCTGGATCAAGGGATGATATCGACGGATTATTGATGATATAACCTCAAGAACTCCATGGATATGTTGTTAAACAACATGGCTTCAAGCTTAGAACACGCCACCGGAAGAGGAGAAGAAGAAGGTGAAAATGGCAAGAAAACGTCTGCAGGCCTTTTATAGGTTGATCGCTTCGCCGACACGCCCGTGCCGATCGGGCACGGCCGTGTCGCATACCGGCCGACAGGACTCGACCGCTTCCCGCTTGACACGGTCGCGCGCGAGGGCCTTCCGATAGTGACCCGTCCGACAATGACTAAGACGACTCGACCGTGTCCTCGAACACGGTCGGGCGTGTCGGCACGGCTCGCTTATCCGGAAGAGTTCGGCACGGGCCGTGTCGGACGACACGGTCGGGTCCTGAGACAGAAACTTTCGGCATTTCCGGACGAGTACGGCACGGGCCGTGTCGGACGACACGACCGAGTTCGGCCGGCAGTGATCGGCCAATAACGAGCGGGTGAGCTAAAACGACAATAACTCTCTCGTCCGGACTCCGATTGACTCACCATTTGAACCATTGGAAAGCTAACTCGATGCTCTATAATAATGCAAAGATTTATAATTTTTGGAGTCACCAAAAATTAATGGTGATCTAACAAAGTCGAACTCATATGAGAAAAGTTGAAACAATGAACAATAACGATACACAACTCGAAGTTCACAACACGTCTAACAAAGTTAAACGGACTTGCGGGAAACTCGAAACAGCAGTTTCGGACGAGATTCGCAAGAATCGAACTCAAGTGCGGAAAAGTCGCTAAAAAGCACAGAACTCAACAAAACAACACCGAAACGAACTCGGATGACAAAAAGTGTAGAATTAATCATTCTCAGAATGACGAAGTGGTCATGAGCGAGCCGTCAAAACGGACTCTGGCAGAAAAAAAAGAAATTTACCGAAAATCGAAAATTGCGGATATTACAAATATCTCTTGTTGTGGAATTATGTTGATTGTGACAATTGGGTTGGTTTGTTTATACATCTGGATGTGTATTATCCCGTGGTATTGATTGATGGATATATTGTGTACTGATTATGTATTGTTCGTGATGGATGTAGTGATCAATGGCAGCATATCACGAGGTCACGAGCATAATTTGATATTTGTTTGGCTCAATCTTTACGGATTGTCGAACTTGCGGAGACACATTGCAGGAGATCACTGGTCACGAGTATGCTTTGATGCTTAATAATTTCGAAATGTTGGTGTGTGGAAAATGATTGTTGGGCCGAGACTTAATAGATTTTTGAAAGGTTTAACAAAGGACTTGAGGTCTTAAAAACTTTCCATTTTATAAAACCCCTAAGATGCTAATGTAACACCCAAAACCCGACGTTTATTACAGTGCCATGAATCTCCAACTGGGACCCACCAGGCGAATCATAATATAATAATCAACATAACATAATCGTAGTGCCGAACCACATTATGCCACCAAATGCTCCGATGAGGAGTTTATACATACATGCCTAAATAATCCCAAATCAAAAAAATATAAGTATATTCCATATGAAGATGGATACACCGAAATAATACAAATACAGGAGAATACCAATGCAGCGGACGTTAAGAGAATACATTCAGGAACAAGAAGACTCGGGCCGTTGACTAGTATCCTTGAGACTCTTCGCCATCTCCTTGTCCTTCATGTGCCTTAGCCTATCCTCAACCTAAAATATGGGAAAAACAACATATTTCGCTCAAAACCACAGGGTCAGTTACATAAGATAATAGATCTTAATATATCAAACATACACAATCACACATGTTGTATGAACTAATAAATCATCATTTCAAACTGGAATATACGCAATCATACATGTTGTATAAACCCACAACTTCAATTATAATCTCAAATGGCCGAACATATGCGATCAAATGCGAATCAGCCAGATTATAACCCAATCCCGTTGAAAACATACACAATTAAACATGATGTATGAATCAACTAACTGTTACGACTCAAAAGATGGCATCATACTACGCCTGGAGTGGACACCGACGCCTGCAGATCCAGAACAGGAGTGCGATACTGTACCTAATCAGTCTCACGAGCACAACTAGCCAGAGTGCACATTCTAGAAGGCCAACTACACATGACTTTATATGTGCCTGAGATGAAAATCCTACACATAACAACATCAGGCACGCCAGTGACCCAGAATGCCACGAGGTAACAAAAGTGACATCGAAATTCAATAATGACTTAACAGTTTCCATCAAGGGACCAAATGACTCAACGAAGGAAATACGAATACAATAAAGATCGAATCAACTCACTGAAGTACAATGAGGATATCAATAAGAATCGGAACTACTGTTCCTTAATGGATGATCGACAAGATCAATAATATTATTATGACTTTAAATTCACAAAGTATAAACGTACATAAAACGTACAACATATATAAGACATATTATCATCATTACTATGGAAGAACTAACTTGCCTCAGTAACGGAGACAAAATAAATGCTCCTGGTGGATCAAAACATCCTCCAACGAAATAAACGAACGAACCCAGTCAATCACCCGAGCAACCTTGAATGAAATACAATTCATTTAACAACGCAATCCATGGTTCTGATACCAAATTCAACGTAATAGGTATCCTTGATTCGATGTGAGTCGATCAAGTACTCAAACTATAAGATAAACCCTTATCTGATTCCTTGTTTAATTATGATAATATCGTCCTGTATTATCTTAATTAACTCGAGAACATCATGAACATCTCAAAACATGATGTCTAATACTCAAATTACAATCATCAATATATAAACCGATAATATAACTTAATAATCACTTAAATCATACTAACTCAATACTGATAATCATCACCTAATAATCAAAAAAATATTTATCTAAGTCGAAAATACCATTATCCATAAATTCAAATATCATAATTAAATCTTATATATCGAATATAAAAATATATTAATTTGACGTCAACATAATTACACTTAATTTCATATCTTAATTGTTTGAACACTTTTTTTAAAATGATCATAACAAAATCTTTAAAACTGAATTATTCGTTATCTCATTAATCTTGGAATAATTTCCAAAATTTTATTAAAGTCTAAATACAAAGACCAATTTTTCCACAATTAAATATTGATTATTTACATAACCAATTAATCTTATAATATCCTTCACCATTTAAACTAGTCGATCGAAATATCTAAAACTCATTTTGATCAGTATTTTAGATCTCACAAATAATATTTATTTATATTTTGATAAATATCCATTTTATGAATATTTTACTAAGATATAGTTACCATAATAATTTCAAAAGTCAAAATTTATAAACTTTATTGAAATATTTTCCAAATATCCAAACATTAAATAATATATTATTTTGAGCAATCAATTTCTAGGTATTTAGGAACTTATAACATTTTTTAATAATATCAATAATATTTCTAAAATAAATAAAAATTACCAATCTATAACTCATTTGGAGAATGAATACCTACCTCGAGTTAATATTTCAGCACGGAGGAATCACACGTCTTCCCTGAAGAGTGAATAATTCCACTAGAAGGGGGGTGAATATTGGAGATAGTAAAATCTGAATTTTCTTGCTTATTGTTAAATGAAAATACAGAACTTAAAAGACAGGTATTATAGGGGTTCAACAATTTACTTATGTCCTCTCTTTGTTCCTTTTTCTATTGGATCAAGAAGAACCATACTCAGCTTTGCCTCGTCTTCTATAGGTCCCGGCGCAATGGTTACACAGCTTGTCTTCGTGGTCCAAGCACAACCAAACAATCAATAATTATTTTCTCTCTAGTATTCTATCGAAACTAGATAAACCTCCCCTTACAATTATAGAATTCAATCCTAACAATGCCGGATCAATGATCCTAACAACACTCGAACACACTTAATCAAAGAAGACATAGAGTATAAATGATAATACAATATAAGCACAACACTCATATCTTTCTTGTCACAACTAGATAATGCACAAATAGCTTATATCAATAATCATAGCTCAAAATGTATACAATGTATTGTAGTTCTATGTCTTGAAGTACCCAAAGCTGTGGGTATTTTTAGCATTGAGCAAGACTTGATCCCTTGTCATCTGACATTATTAGCATGCCCTAATGCATGTTGTAAGCGTGCATTATCGGAGTAGTAAAACATCTTTATTTTTTACATTGAAAAGGAGTGGTCTTGCGACTTAATGTCTTTGTCCAACGGATATAATTTGAACTTGATGTGCGTTATTCATACTTCATAGCCTGCATTAGTTGATTAATCTTTCTTTTCCAGATTTCACATAATTTCTGTGTTGAAAAGGTTGTCCAATGGTTATATCTCCAATAGTTGAAATCCAAACACAACATGCGCTAATAATAGTCTTTAGCGTGCGTTAGCCGGAAGTCTTCAGTATGTGTTGGGATAACCACAAAGCATGCACTACCTACTTCGACTTCTCTCTGCCCTGATTCAAAACATGTCGGATCTGCATAACATGTGTTAGATATCCTTGATAGCGTGTGTCCATAGCATGCAGTAATATAGTCATTTAGCATACGCTATCTACTTGTATTTTCAGAACATTTTATCTTGATTCATAATGAGACTTGATCTCCTCAGCATGCGTCACTGTAACACCTAAAATAGCGGCTATTACAGTGTCATGAACCCCATACTTGGACCCACCACGACGATACCAAAACACAAATTAATCATATCATAATTGTAGTACCGAACTCCAAGGTAATAATCATTACTCCGATTAGGAGTTTACACATCATACGACTGATAACATCATAATATACAGGATCCAATACCAGTATAAATCATGTGAAGATGGAATATACTGAAAATAATAATACAACCAACAAGAGTTTATATAAAACGGAAAAGTAATATTACCCGGTTTTAAGCGTAACCGAACAACAAAAGACTAGGCCCCCGAAGTAACATCTTTCAAACCCTTCGCCGTCACCGTGCTCTTCCCATGTCTTGGCCTTGCCTCGACCAAAAATACAACACAAATATTTCACCTAAAACCATAGGGTCAGATATACATGATAATAATTCTCAAGAAATTATACAATTCGCATATACTAGACCTCAAGGAAACAACCCGACTATTGAACATACTCCTCAGGCATATGAACAACCAGTCGTAAACCGTCGGACATACCCAATCAAACATGGAATATGAATGGCCAATCATTATGTCTCAAGACGGACATCACAGTATGCTCGATCCGAAAACGTGTTTGTGCACATGTCCACCCCATATATGGAATCCAGGATATACGTGGGATAATGTACCAAATTAGCCTCACGAACTACGTCTCGTGTGCACAGTCCAATACGAAAACATCGACATATGACCATATGTGCCTGGCTAAAAATCCTACATATAACCAATCGGCACGCAGATATGACTCCAGATATGTCACGATACAACATGACAAAAAACTCAATGAAACACACATCCAACCAATAATCGAGAAAACTCACCGAAGTGACAACAACGATCAACGAGACCTATGAAACAAAAGGTAGTGAACATGGGAATACAATCCCACAACAAAGCGATAGGCACGATCAACTACAATACCACATTATGAATCATAGATTCATAAAGCATTACATACACGAAATGCATAACGTTCACAAGAATTAAATCATCATTATAACCAAGCAAGATAACTTGCCTCAATTCGGGGATGAAAATAATCCTTCTTTGAACGGACGAAAGGACGGTGCCCTCGACTAACAACACTCACTTTAACAAGCAACCTTGAATGAAAATGCAACTCATTCAATAACATATTCAGACAACGCCAGTATCGAATTTCATAGGAAACGACACCCAAAAATCAACCGAATGGTTCAATAATCCCAATAGACGTTAAAGTCCTAATTCATGAATTTTAATACTCTAAAATCATTTATGTGATCGATATCATACTTAAGATGTTCTTTAATACTCTAGTTATTACATTGAATAAGAATTTGTCAAGAACAACTCCAATTAATCATCTCATTATATTACTATCATCTTATATTGTCATAATCCTCTTAAGAACATTATCTATATTTGATCATGATGTTCTAGAAAATCATACTTTCATCAATTCATCAAGTTTATCTCGAGTATATCAAAATCATAAAGGTTATCTCATAACTCATTATCTTCTTTCATTGAATTAGGTAAACCTTTCCCGAAATATGATTATATCATCTAAAAATCTCTAAGCATTGAGAACGTGCTTAATTATAAGTTCTAATCATCAGGTTCTTATCATGTTTTCATAAGAATCAATAACAACTATGTTATCTTACAACATTTCAACAATTCAAGAAGTAATGAATAATAACATTATCATATTCTTCACTTAGTTGTTCATAATTCTAATAACCATCATGTTATACTTGGTTAATCTAACATCGTATGCAAGTAATCATTACTATTATCATCATCATTACGAAAATAACACAAAATTAGATAACCTCTTGAAAATGAAGAACAACCCTAAAGACTTCAAGAACACACTTCAATCCTAGAATCACTAAGCTTCAATCCAAGTTACGAAGCTTCAAACCAGGATAGAAGGGGATAAATTCGACTTAGATTGGTAAGGGATCGATTTCTTAGAGAAAAAATCAAGTTTAGTTCGTGCAAAAATGAAAGACAAGACATGTATTTATAATATGCATTTGTCATAAAATATGCTACCAGCAAAGGTTAACATATGTTAGAACCTTTTACGTAAGCTAACACATGAGTGTTATGTACGTAACAATCCTCCAGAAGCTACTGCCTCAACACACACACCCTTACGTACGTTGTCAAAAATGGCATGCGTAAGCTCACCCGCATTACGTATGCCATAGCATCACCATTGCGTACGTAATGGCCGTTGACTTGGCTGTCTCAATCAAGCCAAAAATCCTGGTCATGCATGGCCCTACACGCCGAAAGTCGAGATGCGATCTGATACCCCCTATTATGTACGTAATCCTTGAGACTTTACCTACGCAATAACATAAGCATAATGTACACTAAGCTAAAACGGCAGCGTACGTTAAGCACCAAGGACATAGTAAAAAAATGCAATTCTCCACACAACATCTAACAATCAAACATAGTGCGAACGAGAAATATGATTAATTAGATTCTAGTATATCTCATTAATTAGATTCTAGTATATCTCAACATTATAAACATTACACTAAATGCAAACATGACACAACGATACTCGAATCATCCGAGTAATACAATAGTAAAGATGAAAATTACAGTCGGATATTACACGCTCCCCCCTTAAAAAGAGTTTCGTCCTCGAAACTAAGGGGTAAACAACTAGGGATATCTCTCCTGCATGCTATCCTCAATTTCCCACATAGCATCCTCGATTCCGTGTCGTGACCACTGGATCTTCAATAGGTGAATTATCTTGTTTCTCAACCGTTTGATCCTTCTCTCGAGTATTTGCACGAGACATTCCTTGTATGAATGATCATCAGCTATCTCGATCTCTTCAAACTGAAGTATATGGATCGGATCAGCAACATACTTCCTCAACTGGGAAACATGAAACACATTGTGAATCTGACTTAAATTCGGTGGCAATGCCAGACGATATACCATATTGCCCAATCGTTCCAAAATCTCGAACAGTACAATATACCTTGGACTCAGGTTGCCTTTCTTTCCAAAATGAAGAATGCCTCGAGTAGGAGACACTTTCACTAGAACATGGTCACCAACCTCGAACTCAAGTGGTCGTCGATGGTTATCTGCATAAGACTTCTGCCGGTTTTGAGCCGCTAACAAACGACTCCTAATCAGGGCGATCTTATCACGAGTTGCTAACAATATATCAAGCTTCGTACCCATAGATTCAGAGAAGTCTTCCTAACACAAAGGGGACCTACACCGATGGCCATACAATGCCTCATAAGGTGACATTTTAATCGAAGCATGCCAAATATTATTGTAGGTAAACTCCACCAAAGGTAGTTGGGCTTCCCTATCGTCCTTATAATCAAGAGCACATGCCCTCAACATATCCTCCAGAGCTTGGATAGTCCTCTCTGATGGCCATTGGTCTGAGGATGAAATTTTGTACTGAAATTTAATTGTGTACCCATCGCACGATGAACTGCTTTCCATAAATGTGACAAGAACCAACCATCACAATCTGATACAATACTCTTGTGAGTACCATGCAACCTTACAATCTCTTTAATGAACAGCTGGGCCAACCTCTCGGGACCCCATGTTTCTTTAATCTCTAAGAAGTGGGCTGATTTGGTCAGACAATATATCATCACCCAAACCGTATTCATACATCGGCGACTCGTCGGAAAGTTAGTGATGAAGTCCATTGATATGTCCTCCCATTTCCATTCGGGGATCAGGAGTGGTTTTAGCATACCAGCCAGTCGCTGATGCTCAATCTTAACCCGCTGACAGGTCAAACATCTCAAAACAAATTCTGCAACTTCTCGTTTTATATTACCCCACCAATAAAATTGTTTCAAATCTTTATACATCTTTCTAGACCTCGGCTGAATGGAGTATGGGGTGGAATGAGCCTCTCTCAGAATAGAGTTTCTCAACTCTTCATCTGCCGGAACAAATACTAGATTCTTGAAACGTATTAGTCCATCCTCGTGGATCACAAATCCAAGGGATTTCCCCTGAGTTACTTCATTCCGAATCCGAGATAAGAATGGGTCTATAACCTGCTTCGATCTGATTATATCATCAAGGGACAACGAAATCTCAAGTGTACAAAGTTGTCCATGAACACGCTGTAACCAAACTTCAATCCCCGGCCTTGCAAGTTCTAACTGTAATTCGCTTTGAACTGTCAAGTGAGCAAGCATTTGCTCCTGCACTGTATTAAGACTCAGGGCCTAGGCAACCACATTTGCCTTCCCCACTTATGGTATAGGTTCTCAATGTCATAATCTTTAATCAACTCTAGCCACCTCCTCTTTCTCATGTTCAACTCTTTCTGAGTAAAAATATATTTCAGACTTTTGTGATCAGTAAAAATCTGACATGTGGCTCCATACAAGTAGTGGCGCTAAATCTTCAAAGCAACCACCACGGCTGCTAGCTCCAATTGTCTTGATACATAGGCACAATTGTCTTGATACATAGGCAATCACTTTTCCATTCTGCAACAACACATATTCAAGGCCCTGTCTTGACGCGTCACTATATACCATGAATCCTTCGATCCCTTGTGCTAGGACCAAGACTAGTGCCGACATTAATCGACTCTTGAGTTCGTCAAAGCTTTGTTGACATGCCTCTGACAATGTATACTTCTTATCTTTCCTCAACAGATTATTCAGAGGTTGAGAAATCTTGTAAAAGCCTTCAACAAACCGTTGGTAATAGCCTGATAGACCAATGAACTATGAACTTCCTTCACATTCTTCGGAGTTAGCCAATCTCGGATAGCCTCTGTCTTTTGTGAGTCCACACTAAACCCATTAACCGATATCACATGCCCAAGAAATGTGACCTCAGACATCCAGAACTCGCATTTGTAAAATTTCCATAGAGTTGTTCTTGCCTCAGCACACCGAGAACCTGATGGAGATTATACTCATGCTCTTCACAGTCATGGGAGTAAATCAAAATATCGTCAATAAAAACGACCACATCCAGATAATCAATGAAAACTCGATTCATCAATTCCATGAATATTGCCGGTGCGTTAGTCAGTCCAAACGGCATCACCACGAATTCATAATGCCCATAACGAGTACGAAAAGCTATATTTGAAATGTCGGACTCTCGAATTCTCAACTGATGATAACCGGATCTTAATTTGGTCTTGGAAAACACAGTGGTGCTTTGGAGTTGATCCAACAAATCATCAATATGAGGTAACGGATATTTGTTCTTAACTGTTATGCTATTCAACTCATGGTAGTAAATACATAAATGCAGGGATCCGTCCTTCTTCCGTCCAAATTACAATAGTGCTCCCCAAGGGGACGCACTAGGAATATAACCCTTCTCGGTCAAATATTTGAGTTGATTCTTCAACTCTTGCATCTCGGTTGGAGCCATGCGATACGGTGCTTTTAAAAGCGAGGACGTACCTGGATCTAACTCAATGGTAAGCTCTACCTCACAATGTGGAGGTAAGCTCTACAATTCATCTGTAAAAACATCTAGATAGTCTCGGATCACCGAAAATCGACCAATTCAGTTGGTCAATCCACTGTCTTGGTCATGTCGCACCAATAACCAACTCATCCATGATTAAGTAATTTTACTGCTTTCACTGTGCTGATGATTCTCCCAGAACGGATGGATTATTACCCTGAAAAATTCACTCAAAGCAATCATCCGAAATGACGGTCACCGTCTGCTTGCGGACGCTAAGTATGGAATCATGGCGATCCATCCTATCGATACCCAAGATCACATCATCTTTAGGTAAATTGACCACAATAAAGTTTGACAACCGCTTATGGTCATTCATGCGAATCGGACAGTTCTGAACTTCACGATTCCAAACAATTCTTCTACCATCGGGTAGACCAATCACATAAAGCTCACAATCGACAACATGATCTAATTGCAAATGACTCAAACAAGAAGCAAATATAAAGGAGTGCGAAGCACCAGTATCAAAAAGAGTACATATAGGCTGAGAGTGGATCTCGAGTGTACCAGCGATCATGCTGGGTTCAGGATCGTCAGCCTTCTTCATCTCGTAGATTCTGGGTTTTGCAGCTCCGGTACCAGCTGTACCATCTTGACTTCCACGGCAAATTCCTCTGTTTGACCCTATGGTCTGGTGGGAGGCAGACGGAGGTGCCCTGTCCTGAACTGGAGCATGAGAGCTACTGGAGTACATCCCAATTCATCTCTGCAAAAACGAGCATGATGTCCAGTAATCCCACACGTATGGCATGCAACAGCCGGCCTCGGACATTTGGAGCTGATGTGTCCCTGATCTCCACAGTTAAAACATATAATAGATGAGATGGCCGCTTGGTAATGCGAACTTGTTGGTTTCTTGAACGTTCCCCGGTTACTATCAGCCCAGGTCTAGTTCCTTGATCTCTTATTAGTGGACTGCGACTCCTTCTGGAAATCTCCTTCGCAATAAGTTCGTACTCAAGAGCTCTCACAATGAATTCTGGTAGAGTCGTGAAATGGTGATTAAGTAACTGCATTTTCATCCGTGGTTTTCGCATCTAAAAATACTTGATCTTATCAGCTTCCGTTCGAACCATCGACGAAGCGAACAGAGTGCCTGGAATTTCTCGAAAATCAGTAACACATCGTCATCCTCAGATGGGTCCGGGTTCAGCAACTCTGATAGCTTGGCCTCACGGAGTGGAGCTGGATAATCACGATCCAACATGAGGTTCTTTAATTCCTCCTAATTGCAAATGCCATCAGCCGGTCTCATTGAAAGCCACCATGTATGGGCGATCTTACTAAGGTAGTAAGCCGCGATGGAGCATCGATTCTCTTCCGTACATTCAACCATCTCGAACAACTTCTTGAAGTGCTCGATCCAGTAAACAATATCAGCAGGCTCAGAGGAGCCTTCAAAAGTTGGAGGTCCCTGACGAGAGATGTCACTAATAATATGACTCATGGTTCCACCGTGCACCGGAGGCGGTGGCTGAGGTCCTTGCTGCTGGTCTGTAGTAGCAGGTCTCTACATAGTTTCCATCGTTTGACCCATCTGGGTCATCATGTCCTGCATAATAACATAAGGGTCGATGCGCGCATCCTCGTGCCATTCAGTGTGGTGTGACTGGTTCCCAGTAGGCGAATCACTACCTACTGAGCTCTGCTCCACATTCGAATGTGTATTGACTCATGGCCTCGGGATTCGGCCCCTTCTGCGGCCTCGACCCCCTCTACTACGGCCTCTCATATTTTTATCCATACTGAAAGAATCAAATAATAATCATAAGCACAGTTCATGACCATCTTTACGGCCAACCACAAATTCACGCTAAGTTAATAGCAATAATGAAACTACACGTTCAAGAATTTAATTAATAAAGAATTAATGGCACCAACAGCACTACACAAAATATCATATCGACATCAAGTCGTAACAAATTCAAACACATAATTAATCTAAAAAATTTCCTAGGAACATCAATAAGATAAATTCTGCCACAAATCCCTCGGAATATCAAGATCAACAAAAAGATCAATTCTGCCATTAACATCTTGCGAGTAATTAAATCATGGCACATAAGTAACATACTATATTTGTCTCGTAGGGTCAGTCACTTGCACAGCTCATACATAACGCGAAGGTTTCTTGATACTTCAATCCATTACGACTCTTAAGGAGAAACGACTCTTCGATACCATCTTCTGTAACACCCCAAAAATGATGGCTATTACAGTCTCGTGGACCCCATACTGGGACCCACCAGACGATAACAAAACAAAAGTTAATCATATCATAATTGTAGTACCGAACTACAAGGTAATAATTACTCCAATTATGAGTTTACACATCATACGACTGATAACCTCACAAGACACAGGATCCAATACCAGTATAAACCATGTGAAAATGGAATATACTCAAAATAATAATACAGGCAATAGGAGTTTATATAAAATGGAAAATTAATATTACACGGTTTTAAGCGTAACCGAACAACAAAAGACTTGGGCCCCCCGAACTAGTATCCTTCAAACCCTTCGCCGTCACTGTGATGTTCCCGTGCCTTGTCCTTGCCTTGGCCTAAAATACAACACAAGTATTTCGCCAAAAACCACAGGGTCAGATATATATGATAACAATTCTCAAGTCATTATACAATTCATATATACTGGATCTCAAGGAAACAACACGAGTATTGAATATACTCCTCGGGCGTATGAACAACCAGTCACAAACCGTCAGACATACCTAATCAAACATGGAATATGGACGACCAATCATTATGGCTCAAGACGGACATCACATGATGCCCGATCCGGAAATTTGTCTGTTCACATGTCCACCCCGTATACGAAATTCAGGATATATGTGGGACAATTACCTAATTAGCCTCACGAACTACGTCTCATGTGCACAGTCCAATATGGAAACATTGACGTCTGACCATATGTGCCTGGCTAAAAATCCTAAACATAACCAATCGGCACGCATATATGACTCCAGATATATCACGATACAACATGACAACGAAACTTAATGAATCACTCATCCAACCAATAATCGAGAAAACTCACCGAAGTGACAATAACGATCAATGAGACCTATGAACTCAAAGGTAGTGAACTTGGGAATACAATCCCACAACGAAACGATAAGCACGATCAACTACAATACCACATTATGAATCGCAGATTCATAAAGCATTACATATACATGAAATGTATAATGTTCACAAGAATTCAATCATCATTATAACCAAGCAAGATAACTTACCTCAATTAGGGGACGAAAATAATCTTTCTTCGAACGGATGAAAGGACGGTGCCCTCGACTAACAACACTCACTTGAACAAGAAACCTTGAATGAAAATGCAACTCATTCAATAACATATTCACACAACACCGGTATCAAATTTCTTAGGAAACGACACCCGCAAATCAACTGAATGGTTCAACTATCCCAATAGACATTGAAGTCCTAATTCATGAACTTTAATACTCTTAAATCATTTCTATGATCGAATTATCATACATAAGATGTTCTTTAATACTCTTGTTATTACATTGAAGAAGAATTTGTCAAGAACAACTCTAATTAATCATCTCATTATATTATTATCATCTTATATTGTCATGATCCTCTTAAGAACATTATCTACATTTGATCATGATGTTCTAGAAAATCATACTTTCATCAATTTATCAAGTTTATCTCGAGTATATCAAAATCATAAAGGTTATCTCATAACTCATTGTAACGCCCCAAATTAAGTCGGACGTCACAGTGCCGTGAATCCCAGGTGGGACCCACAAGGCGAGTTTTAAAAGAGGTTTCAAAAACAACTTATTTAACAAGTAGTTTGCGGAAATGTTCAAATGAAAGCGTTCATACATCCGAAATATAAAAGGTGACAGAGTCCATTCACACGGTTATTACATAATGTGGATTATTCAAATTTAGTTTAAGAAATAACAAGCCTCCTTTCCAACACTGCTCAGACCTGACCGGAACCTTCGGGAATATCCTACACATATTTAACAAATTTGCCTGACACGACGTATCGTATCGGCCAAACCAGGTCAGACATTTCGAACAAACTTCAATGATAAAACCAAATGAATTTAGAAACAAGGTCATCACTGAATATTCAATTTAACGTCATTCCTTTTATCAGCACATAAACTCCCAAGGTCGCAACCAAGGGTCACGAAAGTATCTACATAGGAATACTCCGGACGTGGGTACCATTCAGGTTTTATCCCTCAACACAGTTCCACAATATATATCAACATATAAACTCCCAAGGCCACAGCCAAGGGTCACGGAAGTATCTACACAGGAATGCTCCGGACGTGACAGATAAGACGAGCACCTTACCATAGATAGTAACACATGCAAAATTCTGAAATATTAATACGTAAGGTCCGAGCAAGATTCACTTGCCTCAAATCCGACGAGAGTTACTTCCTTGATAACACGACGGCTCAAATGACCACACCCGAAAGCCCAACCTATTACATGTTTGTCGATTAACATTTTGTAGTAATAATGATGATTAATGACAATCCTCCCCGTCCAGTAAGGATCCTAAACTTGATTGTTCATGTTGTTAAAATCGGAATTCTCTATTTGTGACCATAATGCGTTTTACTAGTTTCCTCGGTTTGCCATTTTACAATTTATCATCTCGTTGATTAATGTTCTAATACAACATCTCTATGTCGTGATTATGGTTCCAGGCCATTGTAATTACATCACTAATTTTAGTTTAAATTTCTAGAATGGAATGATTAAGCACTAATTCCCAGAACTTAACATGTTTGATTACTTAAGATTGTCTACGCTTGTTATTCTTATATCGTGATTGTATGATGATTGATGATTTGTCGGTGACGTACCTCGATGTCGTTGGGCAATTATCGGTGCGAATATGACAGTGGCCAACGTCTTGTTCCCCGAGAGATTACTCGACGAGATTGAGAGGGAGTCGCATTATAGGAATCAATGTGATAATAACTTATTATACAAACTGAAACTTATGTACGTTAAAAACTATGTATTACGTACGCTAAGTATGTGCCATTACGTACACTAAAGGTTATACCTTACGTACGTAACATGGTTTCGGTCTTCGGATAAGGAATCTTCGCCGGATGATACATCGTCAGACCAAATTTCGGCGCGATAGCGACAGGCAAGTCAACAGGTGTTACATACGTTAGCCGTCTTTCATTAAGTACGTAACGATGTGTGTAAAATAGTCCAGCAAATTCTGAGTTTTTACTTACGTACGTTAAGCTCTCAAAGATAACATACATAACATGGCTTACGTACGTAAAGCTTCAGGCCTAACGTACGTAAAGCCATTCTGGATTTATATAAGGACACCCTCACTTTCATTTCTTCCGACCCAAAAATCACTCTTTGTTCTTCATACTATCCTCAACCCTCTCTAAGTCGGTTTTTAGCCTCCCTAATCAGGTGTTATCCTGTTGGAGTAAGTTGATCAAGCTCCGGAGGAGGTTTTGAAAGTGCTACCCTTTCGTTCTTCGTCGTCCTTCGCCGTTCTTCATTCTCTTTTGTCATCTGAGGTAAGTCTATCAAATCTTGAACTCATTTCAGTGTTGTTATATGAGCAATACAAATTTTTGAATGCTTTGGGTAGTTTAGAACTTTCGAGGATGATCGGAATAGTGAAAACTATCACAATTATTAATCGATACCTAACTTATTAAGTGACTATAATGAGTAATGGTAGTACTCGTAATTGAATGGGAACTCATAACCGAATTGTTAATATCCTCCTTAGTTTCTTCTTTGGCTTCTCACCAGCAATGGGTTTCTTGTTGTGAGATCTTTTTCTCTTCTTTGAAGATTCCACGTCCTGGGACTTCAAAGACTCATCTCTTGGGTTTGCAGAAACTGGCATAGATTTGATTGTCGGGTGGTTGCAGACCAAGGTGCTCTGGTTATATGCAGTAGGCTTGACGCCTCCTAGGTATATCCTGGAGCTATTCTTCTTAGCATCAGCGGATTGCGACAGTCCGCATTTCGTCAAGATATGGTTTAATATTAAACCAAATGATTTATTCTGGGTGGCAGGCTTGCATACCTCCACTTGCAAGCGCTTCAGGATTATCTGGCACCAGTTGACCTTTTCACAGGTCAGAATTGCCACCATCATCCTGAACCTCAGATTAGTACACATTTCGAACGCACCAGTTCGATTCTCAATGATCCTGCAGTAGAAATCATGCAAATATACATAAGGCAGACAAAAATTCTTTTTGTGACAGGTGGTTTGAACCATGTCAACAACAGTTGAGCCGGTGAACAGCCCATAAAACTTAGTTATTACCTCTTGAGACCCAAATGTCTCAAGCTGATCCATTGTCAGGCCATCAGCAGGTAGCCTGCAGATATTCTGGAGTAGATTGCTATCAACACAGATCTCAACTCCTTGAATGGTAGCAGTTATGTCAGCGACGTGACCTCCTTGGGCCAGCGACAAAAAGCGTACGGCGGCGTTGAGGTAAAATTCCTCAACCAGATGAACATCATATTTGTCAGCAGTTTGACTTCCAAGGCGATAGAGGCCTTGTTGACGAAGACGAGTGATGATGTACTCCATGGGTTTGACATCATTGGTTTCAGCGAGAAGACATTCAATGACAACAGATCTTGAGAAGATCCGTCCATCGATGATGTTTTCGGTTCCCTTGAGAGCGGGAGAAGAAGTTTGTCCAGCCATTTGATGATTTTTCAAGAAAAAATGAAGAAGAAAACACGTAATATGCAGTAAAATGCAGAAAGCTGTGTAGGCTGTTTTTGCTTGAGAACTCTTAAATTTGCAGAAAGCGTAAAGAGTCTCTAATGGCAGATTCAGTCCTTTTATAGTTGGGCGGTGAAATAGGGTTTTGCAGAGTACGAATGGTCAGATTTTAAGGGATGGGAACCGGTTTTTGAAATCAACGATCAGGATGAACTAAGTGTAACTAGTACACTAATCCATTAAAATGTTTAAAATATAAGTGGGTCCCACTTCTGACAATTGCGTCACCCTAAATGCCTGAAACGGCGGTTTTAAAACAATATTCAATTTAAAACATCGCGGCTTTTAAGATTCAGTTGTCCAGATGTCGTGTAAGGCATTTAATGTACATGACGTTTGACATAAAAACAGGGCACGTGGACAAAAATCATTTTAAAAAGAAATGATATAATATAATATATATATATATATACTGAATCGAAATCCTATAGTATGTGCTGTATCCGCGTCGATACAGCGTTCCCCCTTAAAAAGGTACATATAGGTTTTAAATTCCATACAGCAACTTGTGGATTAATGCTGTATTCATGGGTCCTACAGTATTCTCCCTTAACTATTGCACACGTCAGCTGTAGGATTCATATGTCTTTGCTCACTACAGTGTTGTATTGATGGTTCCGAGTGTACAGATAATTAACGTTGGATACTGTATTCTTGGGTCTTACAGCATTCCCCCTCAATTTGTTGAGTAAAAACAGTAAATTACTTACAGGGAGTCGGGCTGTAGCATTCCCAATTCTTGTCTAAGCATGTTGAATCTGGCTGTGTCGAGCGGCTTGGTGAAGATGTCGGCCAACTGAATGTCTGTATAAACTTTTTCAAGGCGAACATCCTTGTTCTCTACGTGATTCCCTATAAAATGATGCTTCATGTTGATATGCTTAGTGCGCGAGTGCAGGACAGGATTGTGCGTTATTTTAATTGCACTCGTGCTATCACACATGATTGGAGTCTCTCTGGCTTCAATTCCATAATCTGACAACTGTTGCTGCATCTAAAGGATCTGCATACAGCAACTACCAGCAGCATAATATTCCGATTCAGCCGTGGAAAGAGAGTTAGCTAATTGCTTCTTATTGAACCAAGAAACGAGTCTAGGTCCAAGAAAGTGACAAGTTCTACTTGTACTCTTCCTATCTAGCTTGCAACATCCGAGATCCGAGTCGCTGTATCCAACTAAATCGAATCCGCCTTCCTTAGGATACCATAGTCCTACATCGACTGTTCCTTTAATGTACTTCAGAATTCGTTTAGCTGTATTGAAGTGTGATTCCTTTGGTGCTACTTGATATCTCGCACACACTCCAACAGCAAACTGGATATCGGGCCTGCTAGCCATTAGGTACAGGAGCGAACCAATGAGCTTCCTGTAGAGTGATTGGTCAAACGGCTTTCCGGCTTCATCTGCACTAATTTGCACGGAAGTGCTCATGGGGGTTGACGATGATTTGGATTTGTTCATTCCAAATTTGTTGAGAAGCTCTGTGCTGTATTTTTCCTGGTTGATGAAAATACATGTAGGCAACTGCTTTACCTGCAAACCTAGGATATAACTAAATTCCCCCATCATACTCATTTCAAATTTACTTTGCATGAGATGAGATAACCTTTGACAAAAAGCAAGGTTAGTTGAACCAAAAATTATATCATCCACATAGATTTGCACCATTAGAAGGTCAACTCCTTCCTGTATTTTGAACAAGGTCTTGTCCACAGCACCTTTCTCAAATCCGTTGATGGTTAGATATTGGGACAAGGTTTGTACCAGGCTCTAGGGGATTGTTTAAGTCCATACAGCGCTTTCCTTAGCCTATATACTAAGTCGATACCATCTGTGTTGGCAAACCCTGGTGGTTGTTCAACATAAACTTCTTCGGCAAGGTCTCCATTCAGGAATGCACTCTTGACGTCCATTTGGTATACAATAAAGCTCTTATGGGCGGCAAAGGCTAAAAATATCCTAATGGCTTCTAGTCTCGCTACAGGGGCGAAGGTTTCATCATAGTCTTTGCCTTCTTCCTGACTATAGCCTTGTGCGACTAGTCTGGATTTATTCCTTATAATAAGTCCATTTCGATCCTTTTTGTTTCGAAATACCCATTTGGTTCCTATAACCGATTGGTGTGTAGGCCTGGGTACAAGATACCATACATTGTTTCTTTCGAAACTGTTAAGCTCTTCTTCCATAGATGTTATCCAATGAGAATTATTAAGAGCGTCTATGGTCGAAACAGTTCGATTTGGGCTAAGAATACGGCGATAGTGCACATATTGAGTCTTCTAAGCTCGATTGAGATTTCCATTCAGAAACTGTGATATCTCGAAGACGGGTTCTTCTTGTGCACAAAGTACATTTCCTTGTGTACTCTGTATTCTCCTACGAGTAGAAACACCAGCATTTATATTTCCAATGATCAGCTCTTGTGGGTGATCTCTCAACCATCTTAGGTCGGGTTCTAATTCAGGATCCCGTACTGTATCGAGAGATTCTGTGGATACAGCTTCAGCTTGTACATCATCGGCTTCATCCACGTCGATTCTTACAGCTGCGGGGTTGATTTCTAGATCAACGACAGGTTCTATGGGAGTTGGAGGATCCAAGATTGAGAGATGTTGGATGTTCTGGGTAACATCTTCTACTCCTATAGGGTCATGGTGTGGTTCGTCGAACACTACATGAACTGATTCCTCGATCGTCAGCTTTCTTTTGTTAAAGATTCTGAAAGCTTTGCTGACGGAGGAGTATCCTACAAATATTCCTTCATCTGATTTCTCATCAAAGGTTCTAAATCCTTCCCATTATTTAATACATAACACCTGCATCCAAAAATGTGAAAATATGAAACTAACCGAGTTTTGTTGTTCCATACCTCATATGCTGTTTTGTTGTGGTGTTTGTTGACGATACAGCGGTTTTGAGTGTAGCATGCTGTATTGGTTGCTTCACCCTAGAAACGCTGTGGCAACTTGCTTGCGGCGATCATTGTCCTTGTTGCTTCTTTCAACATCCTATTCTTTCGCTCAGCAACACCATTTTGTTGAGGTGTACGGGCAGCTGAGTATTCGTATTGTATCCCATTTTCTGAACAGTATTGCTCTATAAAGCGGTTAGTAAATTTTGTACCTCTGTCGGAACGAATGGACACGATACTCAATGCCTTTTCGTTTTTCAAATTTCTCAGGAACTCGGGCAGCTTCGATGTTGTTTCCTTCTTCTTGCTAAGGAAAATTGTCCAAGCATACCTGGAATAATCATCAACAACAACCATACAGTATTTCTTACCTCCCAAACTTACTGGGTCTACAGGACCGTAGAGATCCATATGTAGCATTTCCAACACTCTTTGGGTTGAAAGGTAGGATTTGCTCTTCAGGGTTGACTTGATTTGCTTACCTTTCTGACACGGTCCGAAGATGCTGTCCTTCTTAAATGACACATTTGGCAAACCTCTAACCATTCCCTGTCTTGAGAGCTTGTTGATCGTCTTGAAGTTGACGTGAGACATCCTCTTGTGCCATAACCAGCTAAGATCTGCAGTGCCTTTGGCAACAAAGCATGGAATTGAGGAGCTCATAGGCTTCCAGTCAGCAATATACATGTTACCTGATCTGCTTCCTGTAAGCACAACTTCCTTGGTTTGAATTTTCTTGACTCTACAGCGATCTATATAGAATTTCACCGAGAACTGTTTATCACAGAACTAGCTAATATTAAGTAGATTGTACTGTAAGAACTTTTGGACCGCGACCTTCTACAAAATCTGATAGCTTGCTCCTATCTCCGGTCATTTGCCGAGAGCATCCACTATCAAAGTACCAGGTATCCTCCTCTAGAATGTCCTGTTACAAAGAAATTAAGTAGATTTAGGTCCCCTTTGATTTTTGGGTCCATGTATGTTAGTTCCTCTAGGTACCCAAGTTTTCCTGACAGCAATTGGTTTACTGTAGGTCATACTCGGTACAGTGTTGCGATATCTACGAGGGGCATATCCGTAGTCGCTATAACCATGATAATTACTATGCATGTAAAATTCAGGGTTATTATTATTAATCCAGTACGAGTGCCGTCTTGGAGGTGGAGCCATTTTCCTTGGCCTAACAGCTTGCTTTCTGGGCCTCCAGTTGGATTCCCAACGCTGTTGTTGATACTGAACGAGCACTTGCTGTCTCGAGGGATAACGAGGCTCCTGTATCTAATACCTCGGCGTGCTGTACTGATAGTACTGTCGTGCGGGCCTTTGGTAGTTGGATACAGCTTTCCTTCTGAACGGCTGTTGGCGCTGCTGATATGCTCTGGGAGCAGGCTGTTGAGTGCGCCTCACAGGTTGGAATGGCTTATGATTCCGCTGTCCGTAATAGGATTGTAGGGGTGGAATGGCAGCCTTCGGTTTTCGCGGTGCAGCAGGTTCCTTCACGGGACTAGGGGTATCACTCGATACTGGAATGTGTTCCACACGCTTGACGAACACTGTACTAGTTTCCCCTTTGTTTGAACATGAGCTGTATCCTAAGCTACTTTTATCATGAGCATATTGCCCAGTGCTCAGAATTTCATCCATTCTTTTGGACGATTTCTCGAACGATTTCAGAGTGGTCTCAAGTTCAATTTCTCGTTTTTCGAGAGTTGTGACTTTGGCTTTAAGTAGAACCAAATCATTTGTCTTGCTCTCGTTGTGAGTTTTAACCTCACTAGTTCATGAGCAAGTTGATGATTGCTCTCCATGAGTTTTTCAAAATCGACTTTGTTGGTTTCACAATCAAGAGACATATTTTCGTAATTTTTCTTCAGCAAATCGTTTTCATCTTTCAGCTCTAGGTTAGATAGTTGGAGCTGTATATTCTCGTTTTTCAATGTCTCATGGGCCTTTTGAATGTTTTTAAACTCATTCATCATGTTTTCAAAAGTATGAGATGCATTTGATGGAATAGTTGTGGTTGAACTTACCTTATCACCGCGATCTTCACCTTTAGGAATGTCTTTGGCCATAAAGCACATATATGCTTTATCATCGAACTCATCATAGATGAATCACTTTCGGTGACTACCTGAAGACATTCTTCATATTTGGATGGTGTGGGGGAGGCTTCTGATTCTCCAATCAGGGCCTTGAGCTTGTTTTTCCAAGCACGTCTTCTTTCATCTCTCTCTTCTTGATCGGTCTCCGGCAACCTTTGGACTTTGGGATGAGGACATTTATTTGCCTAATGCCCTGGTTTCCTGCAATTATAGCACATTTTAGCGTCACCAGATGATGTTTCGGTACTTACCTTGTGGACAGGTTTGGGCCTGTAGGGAGTCTTTCTAGACTGTTTGATGAAATTTTTGAATTTGTGCATGAGAAGCGCCATTTCATCTTGACACAGGATGTCGTCATCACTGTCAGCATTCTTGTGACTAGGCTTCGACGAGCTGGGCATGCTGTGTCGACGATTCGATACAGCGGCTAGTGCTGTGACCTTTGAAGGAGATTCTTCAGCTTTCTCTCTTCTGTCAATATCATACTCAAAAGCTTTGAGGTCAGAGAAGAGATCAAAAGTATATATTTCATTAAGATTGCAAGATACACGCATAGGTGTGGTCTTAATGTCCCATCGGGATGGGAGAGATCTGAAAATTTTTAAGTTCTTCTCCTTTTGGGTATAAATTTTGCCCAACGCTTCAAGTTGACCAACAATACCAGTGAATCTGAGGTCAAGTTCCTCAAGTGTCTCAGTTGGTTTCATTTCGAAAGATTCAAATTGCTGAGTCAGTTTTGAAATCTTGTTTTCTTTTGAGAGCTCAGTTCCCTCACAAATCAACTTGAGTTTATCCCAGATTTCCTTGGCTGTTTTGCAGCTCTTTACCTTCGAGAATGTGCTTTTGTCAAGGGTGACAAATAACGCGTTCTTAGCCACATTGTCAAGGTTGGCTCGCTTTTTTTCATCTGTGGTCCATTGCTCGCCATCCTTCTCGAGCATCTCAACATGGGCTTGGCCTTCAATCCCTGCGGCCGTGTTTACCTTCATGATCTTTATAGGACCATCATGTATCACAAAAATCATCTCTTCGTGCATTGCTGCAAGATGAGCCTCCATTCTAATTCTCCAATCATCAAATTCGTTAATAGAGAACATAGGCACTTTGTTGATCATAGAGGTATCCATGTGAAAATAAAGAAATGAAAGAGACTGTTTAAAAGAGTAAGTGATTTTGGATCTGATTCGATTAAAAATACGACTGATTCTTTTTAGAATCAACCGCTCCGATACCATTTGTTGGCCACTAAGTATACTGGATACAGTTTGGGAAGTAATTTAAACAACAAACTATACTAATTTTAAATCTGAGTGCGTAGCGGAAGTCTTAGATACAGTAAGTTGTTGTGGATACAGCAACTTGATATGCAAAGTATACTTAAATAATAACAGTACTTAACACAGTAAAAACTGAAGGTAAATAACACAGTATTTAAAGTGGTTCGAGGTAAACCCCTCTACGTCCACTGGTCCTCCACACAGGAGTAAACAGTTTATTATAATTACTACGTACACAACTACGTAATTATAACAACACACAATCAATATATCGTTCACACAGATTGATATAAAGGTCTTAGCTTCAACCGTTCACACAGATTGGTTTTGAGCTAATGCTTTGACTTGCTTCTTCACACACAGTTCTGAAGCTTCGTCTTCTTCGATGCAATTCCTTCACACACAGTTCTGGAGAAGCACAGATTACTCAGTCCACACAGGACTGATCTGGGTTTGTTCAAAGTATAGAACAGAGGATGAACAACAACTTTGACTTTAAGAGCTCTCAGCTGATGAAGTGTTGTTCAAGAGAATGAGCACTGTATATCTCTTTTATCTGAGTTGCAGTAGGCTTGAAGATATATTTTGCTCTGATGATAACTTGATAGCTTTGAATAATTTGGTTTCGGTAACTGATCTTCAATGCCTTCATGAGATATATATAGTCTCTGAAATATATATCCGTTGAGATGTATCCGTTTGAGCAAGATTCCGTTCCAACGGGATTAAAAACACGATCCGGATTTAGCGGGATTTGAAGATCTATTGGCTGACAGTATTTAAATACTTTATCCTTGAGTATTTAAATACTTCTTTATTCAACGGGACTTGACTTCTGAAGATTCCTTCTTGTCCGGTTGAGAGCTGTATGGAAGATAACTGTATTGGTGTTTCGAGACAGTTTCCATTTTTAGTCTTTGTAAGACTTCTTTGCTGTACTGAAGGGTTCCACTATATGCTGGATTCGAGACAGGTCTTCGATACAGGTTGATGCCTCAATACTTCGATACAGTTTCCTTTACTGTATGCGGATTGGCATATATGTCAAAACCTCTTTATCAAATACTATTCGATACAGGGATTGAATATCCCGGCTGTTTCGATACAGGTTTCTTGTTTTCCCAACAGTACATAATACATAGTTTTTAACGTACGTAAGTTTCAGTTTGTATAATAAGTTATTATCACATTGATGCCTATAACGCGACTCCCTCTCAATCTCGTCGAGTAATCTCTCGGGGAACACGACGTTGGCCACCGTCATATTCGCACCGATAATTGCCCAACGACATCGAGGTACGTCACCGAAAAATCATCAATCATCATACAATCACGATACAAGAATAACAGGCGTGGACAATCTTTATTCATGTTAAAACAGTACGAACACATCATCCCAAATACGTCTATCATGACGGAGTACATTTATTTATTAAATAGATGAAATGGAAATGATCGCCCAACGTGAAATAGCATGTAATACTGGTGGTATTACACTCATCATCTTCATTCATTGAATTAGCTAAACCTTTCCCAAAACATGATTATATCATCTCAAAATCTCCAAGCATTCAGAACGTTCTTAATGCAAGTTCTTATCATGTTTTCATAAGAATCAATAACAACTATGTTATCTTACAACATTTTAACAATTCAAGAAGTAATGAATAATAACATTATCATGTTCTTCACTTAGTTATTCGTAATTCTAATAACCATCATGTTATACTTGATTAATTGAACATCATAAGTAAGTAATCATTACTAGTATCATCATCATTACGAAAATAACACAAAATTAGATAACTAACCCTCTTGAAAATGAGGAACAACCCTAAAGACTTCAAGAACACACTTCAATACTCTAATCACTAAGCTCCTATCCAAGTAACGAAGCTCCAAACCAAGATAGAAGGGGATAAATTCGACCTAGAATGGTAAGGGATCAATTTCTAAGAGAGAAAATCAAGTTTGGTTCGTGGAAAAATGAAAAACAAGACATGTCTTTATAATCTGCATTTGTCATAACGTATGCTACCAGCAAAGGTTAAGGTATGTCAGAACCTTTTACGTACGCTAACACATGAGTGTTACGGACATAACGATCCTCAGAAGCTACTGCCTCAACACACATACACCCCTTACATATATTGTAAAAATGGCATACGTAAGATCACCAACACTATGTATGCTAAAGCATCACCATTGCGTACGTAATGGCCGTTGACTTGGCTGTCTCAATCAAGCCAAAAATCCTGGTCATGCGTGGCCCTACACGTCGAAAGTCGAGATGTGATCTGATGCCCCATGTTACGTACGTAATCCTTGAGACTTTACGTACGCAAAAACATAAGCATGACATATGCTAAGCTACAACGGTAGCGTACGTTAAGCACCAAGGACATAGTCATAAAAATGTAATTCTCCACACAACTTCTAACAATCAAACACAGTGCGAGCGACAAATATGATTAATTCGATTCTAGTATATCTCAAATGATCCGAGTAATACGACAGTAAAGATGAACATTACAATCAGATATTACAGTTACTTCCCAGGATAGCGTGTGTTAGTGACTGAATGTTGAAAATTAGAGTAGTGGGTTGTGTACCTTACTAACATCAAAATTGATTATTCGATTTCTGATGCAATACACATCATTTTTGTCTGAACGAGTCTTGATATTTTGTTTTGCTAAATGTTTGTTTTGAGAAAAGACATCATCAAAATTGATTTGTTCAACAATCTCCCAATTTTTGATGATGACAAAATATTTAAAAGATATCTGCAAAAATTTTATGAAAATATATTCGAATCAAAGCGGGTGCTTTGTTCGATTTTGTTAGAACATTGTAAAATCCAAAATATTTTCAGGAAGGAAATTTTTAGCATTTCTTCCCCTTTTTGTTTGATGCAAAAAGATAGATAACGATAACTCCCCTAAAACGAAGCTCCCCCTTTAACTCTGCAGAAAAATAGTTTATAACTTATAGCTTAAATTTTAAGCTAGAAGCTAACACTTAGAACAGGGATATTATTTATAAGCAAGAAACTAAAGTACAATAAATCATTAAGCAACACATAAGCTCGATAAATGCAAAACTTCAACATTAGTCCTAACCAGACATGAAACAAAACAATTCAACATGAAACATTTTCCAAAATAAAAACACACACGACATTGTTCTTAGATAATTTATCGAAACATGACTTTTAAGGATTTGGGTTTGAGGAAGAAGTGGGTAATGGGAGCGAAGGATTGGTGAAGCAAATCTATCCTTCGAGGAGATTTTTGACCGGTTGGATTTCTTCCCTAGCTTTCTTAACTTCCGTCCGAAGAGCTCGAACCTCATCATGAATTTCAACTTAATTTGTCTCAAGACTAGGCATCTTGACTATGAGATCATCTTCATCTCTCTCACTTGATGCTTCATCTGTCGTCTTTTTACCCTTAGATTGCGTCTTATGAACAAAATACCCGGATTGAAATTCTCTCAAAGTCTTAAGACCTCATCTAGTAATCTTTTCCTCGGGAGTCGGGATTCATGTCCCTTTGTGGACTTGGTCGTCTTCCCTCAGATAGGAGAAAAGTACCCATCCTCGATCCAAAGTTTGGACATAATTCATTGCTTTGAGCGACGAATCTGAAGTCTCATGACCTTTAGAGATAGGAATGATCATATCTTTTGACAAGTCCACTTGATGTTTGAAAATATCCATGAGGATTGACCCAAAAGGCATTCCAGCGTTCCTTGTACGAGAGGCGTAACTTCTTGGATCGAAAAAGTTCGGATTCGGCAACTATTGTTCATATACGATGCTAGCAAAGTCGACAAGCTTGTGTTGCATATTAACCTTAGGCATTAGGCATTTCGTCAACGCAACTAACAATAGACGAATATCGATTCAAAGTCATTATTTTCAAATACATCATCGGTGATATCAATGATGGACTTATAACTTAGAAATTCTTGTATATCCAATGCACTAATATCATCATCATTTTTAATTTTTCAAGAACACACAAAATCTTTGTCATTCATACCAAATAAATCCTTCAAAAGCTTAAACGAAATAACAAAACAAATTCCTCCTACCATTAAGTGCACTACCGTAGATGTGGAAGAAAAATTGTCACCAAGACGAACATTTGCATAGAAATCACGTATAAGATTAGGATATACTCTTCCATACGTCCCACAAACTCCAACACCAAGTTTTGAAAAAAACACGAATTTTAATACCATGCCTTTCCAAACTATGAAAATTGAAATAGTAACAATCTCTGACTTGTTCTTGAGGCATAATTTTCAAGAATACCATTTGAGATTCATAGGAATCGAATCGGGTGGCATCAAACTCGGTGTTCCTAGGGCGTTTTTCTCCTTTGTACTGTTTCTTCATTGGAACCCTTGAACCACTTGCCATTGATGTTGATAAAAGGTTTAGAAGGATATTATGAGAAGATTTTGGGCTGAAAATTGACGTTTTGGTCGGAGGTTTTTCGGGAACTCCGGTCACAAGATGTAGGGTCTATGAAATAATGGAAAGGGGATCTGCCAATTTTGACTTTTAAGTTGTCTGGACACATGTTAGCGTGCGTTGCGTGTGATAATTAGCATGCGCTAACAGGGCTGAGATTTGAAGGATTCTGTCTCAACTTGTTGTGTAAAAATTCGGAGGTTGTTAGCATGCGCTATGATATGATGGTAGCATGCGCTGGGGCTAGGCGAAATATTTTTCATTTTTCGATTTTACTTTTAAAAATAATATTGGAAATATACTCTTTAAAAATTATCGATATGACCCATACTGAGTTGTAAGCGAATTGTGGTAGAAGTTTCCTTGGGTAAAGGTTTTGTAAAAATATCTTCTAGTTGATCATTTATACCGACAAAATTAAATGGATATCTTTCTTCTGTATGTGATCTCGTAAGAAGTGATGTCTGATATCAATATACTCTACTCTACTGTACAGTACAGAGTTTTTACTGAGATTAATGGCGCTTGTATTGTCACACAAAATAGGAATATTTTTAATAAACTTGCCATAATCTCGTATTTGGTTTTTAATCCATTGGACCTGTGCACATGCACTATCGGCAGCTACATGTTCAACTTCGGCTATAGATATTGCTACACTTGTTTGCTTTTTCCTGCTCCATGATATCAAGCAAGAACCAATAAAATGAAATGTTACGCTTGTACTCTTTTTATCAATTTTATAGCCGCCAAAATCGACGTCGCTATATGCAATTAAATTGAAATCAATACAAGACAGATTCCATATACCCAGACCAATAGTACCATTCAGGAAAGGAAAAATTCATTTACATGCAGTTAAATGTGATTCCTTAGTATTCGGTTGGAATCTACCACACAGGCATGTAGCAAATACTATGTCAGGTCTAGAAGCAGTTAAATAGAGCAAGGAGCCGATCATACCTCAAAAATAAGTTTCTGATCAACCAGTTTTCCACTTTCATCTTTATCTAGCTTTAATGTGATGACATTGGTGTGGAGATAACCTTTCTACCTTCCACCTTGAATTTTTTGAGAAGATCTTTTGTGTATTTAGTTTCATGGATAAAATTCCATCCTTGCATTGCTTAATATGGAGCCCAAGGAAGAATATTAATTCTCCCATCATGCTCATCTCGAACTCTCCCTTCATGAGATTTGCAAATTCTTGACATAGAGAGTCCTTAGTAGCTCGAAAGACAATATATTCCACATAGATTTGACACATAAGTATATATTTATCTAAAGTTTTCACAAAAAGTGTGTTATCTATGTTACCTCGTTTGTAGTCATTTGAAATTAAAAATTCACTTAAATGATCACATCATGCTTGAGGTGCTTGCTTCAATACGTAAAGAGCTTTGTTGAGCTTGTTGACATATTTCGGAAATTTATAATCCTCAAAGCCGGGAGGTTATTTCACATAGACCTCTTCAAGAATTATGCTATTTACGAAAACACTTTTAACATCCATTTGAAATAATTTGATCTCCTTATGCGATGAAAATGCACAGAGAAGGCGTATGTCTTCAACTTGAGCAACAGGTGCAAAACTTTACTTATAATCTGTAATACCCGTACTTTTCATGAATTCTTGGCTTTGATGTTCATTCACTTTTGTCGCTCTTGTAAGCGCTTATTGAGATGTTGTTAATTTTAGAGTTTCGTATCTTTCAGAACATGTTCGTATTGATCGGACTTTGCAGTGGTGTTATTGAGCGAATCAGTTAGCGCACGCTAGAAGGGAGCTAACACACGCTATTTTTGTTTGGTAGCGCGCGCTAGCTTCGCCAGTAGAGCACGATAATGGTTCGAGTTTGGCAGAGACAGTAGCTGGATTCTGTTCTATGGGCAACCAGTTAGCGCACGCTAGCGTGAGCTAACGCATGCTATTTGTGTTTGGTAGCGCGCGCTAGCATCGCCTGTAGCGCATGCTAATTACTCGGGTTTGGCACTGGTAGTAAGTTGGTTTCTGTCCTTTGGACGAAAAGTTAGCGCACACTATGCATGAGCTAACGCATGCTATTGGTGTTGAGTAGCGCGCTCTAGCATCGCCTGTAGCGCACGCTAATGAGTTGGGCAGTGAGTTCGGGATTTCTGCAAGGTAACAGTTAGCGCACGCAATGCTGTTGGTAGCGCAAGATAACAATGCAGGTCAGAAGCTACTGGACTACCGGGTGACCCCGTTAGCGTGCGCTATCCTTATGAATTAGCGCACGCTAATTAGACCCAGTATATAAGGTTGATCAGCCGTGTTCTCCATCATTTCTTCTCATTTCTTACACTTCCGATGAGGGCACGCGAGAGAGGCAATCTTGAGGCGATTTGGGACAACCTTTCATCATCCATCATCATCTTTGGTTGGATAACAAGGATTATACAACATCTAATCTATTTCTTCTCTCCGAATCGAGGTAAATTCTTTAGAACCCTAGTTTGGGGAATTTTTGGGGATTTTTCTTAGATTCGTTCGGTTAATACATTTTGAAGCTTGAGATGCTTGATATTATGATGTATCTACCCCGTACCCACATTCCCCTTACAATTATATGAATGTTCTGTGTATTAGTTGAAGTGGAGAGGGTTTGGATGATTTCCAAACTCTATGTGAATACTTTGAAGATTTATGAATCGTAAAAAGGGGGGTTTCGGGAGTCTTCCTTGAGAGTTGAGTATTGATGATTGATTATCGTATTTCCTTACGAATTGTTTAGTCCCAAAAGTGCGTTGTTGGACCTCTCGAGCTTGAATACCATTTTCACTTCGGTTCTAATGTCTCAAAGGCAAGTATATGTTTATGATTGTACGTTCTCGACTTTGAAACTGAGTTATATGAATTGTGTGATCGTATATATCCACTCTAGGTTAGACCAACGTGTCCTCAGAGGGTTCTGTTGCCTTTGGTATGGTTCCACGAATATTTTTGGGTTGACCACTCTGGGAGGGTCCGACGAGGCCTCAGAGGGTTCCGTTGCCTTTGGTGCGGTTCCATGGTTAATCACGTATGTTATCGAAATGAGATGTTATGAGATTTATTTATTCCGAAATACTAGTATTGAGATTGATGAAATAAGGATTACGTTTACTTTATTGTCAAGAAGTATTGTGTTTCATATTCGATATACTTGTACTAGCTATTTGATGGCTAACCCCTTTTGGGGGAAATACCTTTCAAGTATTTCAGGATCCAGGAGAGTGGATAGGCGTGTACCGAGTCGGCATAAAGATGATGGGCAGGAGTGATGCTGTGTCTTGTCTCTATCTATATCTTGTATTTCATCCATTCATTAATGTTGCACATGGAATGGTTATGAACAATCAAATAGTGCTTCAGATGCTCTTGATGTTTTGCCCTGTGTTGCCCTGGGTTTTAATTCTCGATGTATTGTATTCTGTCGAATTGATCATTACCTTGGTGTTATTTTTATTGTCTTATACTGGATTATGTTTAGACCTTATCGGTCAAAATTCATGGTTCCACGTATGTATAGCCTTGTGGGTCCCACTGAGGGGCTCACAACATTGTAATATACCCTGAATAACTTGGGGGTGTTATAGAATATGGTATCAGAGCTTAAGTTTATGGATACCTAGGTTGGTCGTCTCTTTGGGTCGAATTGCGTTATCATTCGAATACAGTATCACTGTATTGCCATCATCTCGGTGCGACCGGTACTAGTAAGTCCTTTTACACTTCTTGTATTTTTCCTAATCGCTCCGCTTTTGATTTGGTAATTTTGAGAATTGGTCACCTCAATGATAGTCGATTTGAATTGTACTTATGTACTTTGTGTGTCCTTCAGAATGTCTGCTGACAGGGGGCGAGGACGAGGCCGTGGTTGTGGAGCCGTGTGGGGACATGGCCCAGCCACTTCCCTCAGTTCCGTTGTGGGTTCGGATACCCCTAGTTTATCTAATTCAGTGCATCTCGATACCGAAAGTCAACACGGCCATTCGACTCATCAAGGGAATAATGCAGATGTTGGGGTTACGAATGTTCTTCAACAATTGGCAAACCAGATGACTATCCTGGCCCAAGCTGTTCAACAAACAATCCTAATCCGACAGCGGATGTTTTGCTCCAGAATGTGGTTTGTATGCATCCTCCGTAGCTCAGCGGTGCTACCGACCCAGCGGGTTGGGAAAGTTGTCTTTTTGAATTGGAGAGAGTGTTTGAAGTGGTTGACTATCCGGAAACGAGGAAGGTACATATTGCTCAGTACTTTCTTGCTAAGGAAGCCGCGACTTGGTAGAAAGCTATTAAACCGCAAGATCATGCTGCTACATGGGACGAATTTAAAGATCTGTTGTAGGCTGAGTTTTGTCCTTGGATAGTGCAATAAAGTAGGATCCGAGCCTTTTTCCAATCTAAGCTGCAGAACATTACAGTCTCACAGGCGATAGTGGAATACAACCAACAGCTGATTCATGTGAAGAATCAGGTGCGTGATGAACGTGACAAGATCCGTCATTTCGACATGCGAATGAATATGGATTTATGGCATTATATGGATGGGTTTGCTTGCACTCTGAAAGAATACCAAGACAGGGCTTTGGCATATGACATGTTGTGTTCCAACAACAACACCACAGACGAGCCGAAGAAGTAAAAGACCACCGGTAACTTTTCTGGCCCTAAGGGCGGAAACTCTCAGAGACCTCAGTCGGCTAACCGTTTTGTCGGATGGCTGCTGCATTCCATTAAAGTAAAGAAGAGTTTTTGTTCTACTTCGGGCACTTCAACTCGCCCGGTGACCTGTTTTAATTATGGCCATCCATCCCATATCAATTTAGAGTGCAACTTCCCACCTCTGAAATGTCACACTTGTGGTCATATGGGACACAGGGCAATTTATTGCCCCGAACAAAATCAGACTTTGGATACTCGGGCTTTTGCCCCAGCATATAGAGATCAGAGTATGAACCAGTGACAACCAGTTAGCCAGTCACAGCAGGGTTACAGCAGAGGCTGGAGATGGGGTCAGACAGTTAAAGAGGGAGATTCTAGCATCGGTTCGGCACACCCACGAGTTTACGAGATGCATTGAGCAGATGAACCTGAGGCGACGGTGGCCTCAGGTACCATTCATATTCTATCTCATCAAGTTCGAGTACTTTTTGATTCTGGTGCTATACATTCTTTCATCTCCTTGGATTGTGTACGTCGTTTGAATATAAATTGTATGAGTGTTTGCGATCCTTTCATTGTGAAACTGCCTAATGGGATAGAATCGTGGGGAATTGAGAGACTCGAAATTATCCGGTGAGCATAGCAGGTATTGATTGGTTATCGAATTTGATTGTGGTTGATATCGAGGGCAAGGATTTTATCCTCGGTGAGGACTGGCTTGAGAGTTACCGAGTGATTATGAATTACCGCAGTAAGGTTATCACTATGATGACCAAAGATGGTTCCGAGTACTCGTTTATGAGATGTAAATCGGGCCAACCTAAGTTGCTTATCATCGCCATGAAGACCGTAAAACTCTTGAATAAAGGTTGCACGGGTTGTTGGTGTTATGTTTTGAAGTCGGAATGGAAGGGAGTCGATTTCTTTTCGATTATAGTTGTTAATGAGTATCCAGCCATTTTTCTAGACGATCTTCCGGGATTACCGCCAGATCGAGAGAGTGAATTTTCTGTTGATTTAGAGCCTGATGTGGCTCCAATTTCTAAGGCGCCTTATTGTATGGCACCTTCAGAAATGCAAGAATTGAAGAATCAGTTGTGAGAACTGTTGGAGAAAAGGTACATTAGACTGTGCGCTTCGCCTTGGGGCGCACTTGTTCTTTTCGTGAGAAAGAAGGATGGTTCACTACGTTTATGCATTGATTACCGTGAGATAAACAAAGTGACCATCAATAACAAGTATACATTGCCTCGTATGGATGATTTATTTGATCAGTTGTAGGGAACCGCAGTATTCTCAAAAAATTGATTTGAGATCAGGATACTATCAGCTGCAAGTGAAAGAGTCCGACGTTCTGAAAACTACTTTCCGTACGAGATACGGACATTATTAATTTATGGTCATACCTTTTGGACTGACTAATGCACCGGCAGTATTCATACAGTTAATCAACAAGATATTTATTGAATACCTTGACAAATGTGTGGTCGTCTTTATTGACGATATCTTGATTTATTCTCGAGATGAGGAGGAGCATGCCCAGCACTTGCGTTTGATACTAGATGTTTTGAGAGCCGAGCACCTTTATGCGAAATTATCAAAATATGAATTCTGGCTGAAGTAAATGTTTCTCGGCCATGTGGTTTCGGCCGAAGGAGTTCATGTGGACCCACAGAAGATTGAGGCAGTGCTAGATTGGGCACCGCATAATAATGTTAAGGAAGTTCGTAGCTTTTTGGGCCCTAGTGGGTATTACCGTCGGTTTTTCGAGGGGTTCTAGAAACTCGCTCGGCCGCTTACGCAATAACTTCAGAAGACAGAAAAGTTTGTTTGAACTGCTGAGAGACAGTAGAGCTTCGATGAACTGAAGAGACGTTTGACTTCAGCGCCGATCTTAGCTTTACCACAGGGTGGTGAAGGATTTGCAGTTTATAGTGATGCTTCAGGACAGGGATTTGTATGTGTGCTTATGCAGCACAATAAAACAATCGCCTTTGCATCACGGCAGTTGAAGTCATACGAGATGAATTATCCGACTCATGATTTAGAATTGGCCGCAGTCGTTTTCCCACTTAAGATTTGGCGGCATTATTTATATGGCTCTTCTTGTCGGATTTATACCGATCACAAGAGTTTGAAGTACATTTTCAGTTAGAAAGAGTTGAATATGAGGCAACGACGCTGGTTGGAATTGATTAAGGATTATGATTTGGAAATTCTTTACCATCCGGGAAGGCCAATGTCGTCGCAGACTCTTTGAGCCGCAATGCGGCATTACTTCAGATGCTCGAGGTTCTTATAGACCAAATGAAGATTCGTCAGGATTTGATCGAGCAAGGTATAGAAGTTTGGCTTCAAAGAGTACAGGGACATATGTATACCCACGAAATTACTTCGTCCTTGGTTGATGACATCAAAGGAAAACGGTGGAGTGACCCAATTCCCAACTGAAGGAAGATATAATTAATGGAAAAGCCCCTAGCTTTATGGTCCATGAGGATAGTATTTTGAGATTTCATGGTAGGCTTTGTGTTCCGAATAATCTGGAGTTGAGACAGAAAATTCTTCGAGAAGACCATGCTACGCCTTACTCAATCCACCCAGGAACGAGTAAGATGTACAAGGACTTGAAGCGAAATTTTTGGTGGAATAATATGAAGAAAGACATCACAGAGTTCGTATTGCAATGTTTGACGTGCCAACAAGTCAAGATCGAGCATCAATGACCAGCAAGGTTACTGAAGCCGCTTGCCATTCCCGAGTGGAAGTGGGAAGACATCTCCATGGATTTTATCATGGGGATGCCGAGATCTAGAGCCGGAATGAATATGATTTGGGTAATCGTTGATCGATTAACCAAGTCTGCACATTTCCTTGGTATTAAGGATACTTGGGGACCGGAGAGATTAGCCCGAACCTTTATAGCTGAGATTTTGAGATTTCATGGTGCCCCTAAAACTATTGTTTCTGATCTAGATGGCTGTTTCGTGTCACATTTCTGGCAAGCAGTCCATCATGCCTTGGGGACTGAGTTGAGGTTGAGTACGTCTTTCAGCCTCAGTCAGATGGTCAGACTGAGCGGACGATCTAGACATTAGAAGATATGGTGTGGGCTTGTGCCCTAGACTGGAGTAATGATTGGGAACTTCATTTACCGTTGGTCGAGTTTGTCTACAGTAATAGTTGGCATGCGTCGATTATAATGGCACCATTTGAAGAACAATATGGTAGGCGGTATAGATCGCCATTATGTTGGGATAAGGCTTCGGAGTTAGTCGGAACGGAACCAGATATGCTGATGGAAAATACGGAGAAGATTTCTATTATCCAAGACCAGTTGTTGACTGCCCAGAGCCGTCAGAAATCTTATGCTGATACTCGTCATCGAACCTTGGAATTCAAAGTGGGATACCATGTTCTACTCAAGGTGTCGCCGACAAAGGGGGTTTCCGTTTCAGGAAAAAGGGGAAAATTAGTCCGAGGTATATTGGACCATTTAAAATTTTGGACAGGGTTGGAGATTTAGATTATCGTTTGGCGTTGCCTCCAGTTTTGAGTCATGTCCATAGCATTTTACACGTTTCTCAGTTGACAAAGTACGTGCCAGATCTAAGTCATATTATCGACTATAGTGAGATTGATGTATCCGAGGATATTACCTTTCCAGATAGACCAGTGAAGGTCCTTGAACGTCGTGAGAAGTAGCTTCGGCACAAAACCATTCTGTTGGTTAAGGTGCAATGGTCGAGGTATGGAGTCGAGGAAGCGACTTGGGAGACGGAAGATAAGATACGATCGAGATACCCTGAACTTTCTATTTCTTAAGTTTTGGGACGAAACATCTTTTTAGATGGGGGGAATGTAATACCCGTACTTTTCATGAATTCTTGGCTTTGATGTTCGTTCACTTTTGTCGCTCTTGTAAGCGCTTATTGAGATGTTGTTGATTCTAGAGTTTCGTATCTTTCGGAACATGTTCGTATTGATCGGACTTGTCAGTGGTGTTATTGAGTGAATTAGTTAGCGCACGCTAGGCGTGAGCAACGCATGCTATTTGTGTTTGGTAGCGTGCGCTAGCTTCGCCAGTAGTGCACGCTAATGGTTTGAGTTTGGCAGAGGCAGTAACTGGATTTTGTTCTCTGGGCAAGCAGTTAGCGCACGCTAGGCGTGAGCTAATGCACGTTATTTGTGTTTGGTAGCGCGCGCTAGCATCGCCTGTAGTGCATGCTAATTACTCGGGTTTGGCAGTGACAGTAAGTTGGTTTCTGTCCTCTGTACGAATAGTTAGCGCACACTAGGCATGAGCTAACGCACGCTATCGGTGTTGAGTAGCGCGCGCTAGCATCTCCTGTAGCACACGCTAATGAGTTGGGCACTGAGTTCGGGATTTTTGCATGGTAACAGTTGGCGCATGCAATGTTGTTGTTAGCGCAAGCTAACAACGAAGGTCAGAAGCTACTGGACTACCGGGTGACCCTGTTAGCGCGCGCTATCCTTATGAATTAGCACACGCTAATTAGACCTAGTATATAAGGTCGGTCAGCCGTGTTCTTCGTCATTTTATTCTCATTTCTTATACTTCCGACGAGCGCACGCGAGAGGCGATATTGTGGCGATTTGGGACAACCTTTCATCATACATCATCATATTTGGTTGGATAACAAGGATTATACATTATCTAATCCATTTCTTCTCTCCGAATAGAGGTAAATTTCTTAGAACCCTAGTTTGGGGAATTTTTAGGGATATTTCTTAGATTCGTACGATTAATCCATTTTGAAGCTTGAAATCCTTGAGATTATGATGTATCTACCCCGTACCCACGTTCCTCTTACGATTATATGAATGTTTTGTGTATTACTTGAAGTGGAGAGGGTTTAGATGATTTCCAAACTCTATGTGAATACTTTGAAGATTTATGAATCATAAAAAGGGGGTTTCGGGAGTCTTCCTTGAGAATTGAGTATTGATCATTGATTATCGTATTTCCTTATGAATCGTTTAGGCCCAGAAGTGCGTTCTTGTGTAACAACCCCATGATGTACGGAGATATTACAGCACCGTAGATTCTTGTTGGCGAACCTACCAGGCGTAGACCGACACACAACCAAATTAACAGTTTACACCCATGGAGTACATGAAATGTTAACAACAATCACTTTAAAACAATTCAACGCTACAACAAACGACACATTGTTTCGAAGAACTATGACTGATACAACGTCATTATCAAACGACCGCATAACACATGAAATACATATTACATGACGGTACTCGCGCGAGTACAAAACAAACCACAATTCTTCTCAAACAAAACAACTACAACTCGAGAATGACATATGACATCAACGGTGCCCATGCTTGCCCTGTGCCGTATCACCTTATGGACCTGTACCTGAATACAGAATAAGTATTCACCCCTACAGGGGTCAGCAAATAGTCGGTGCAATACAATGATTCTAGAATATGTACAACAAATCAATAACAACAAAAATCACCGTGCTATCACAAATATTCCAGAATACCATACCAAAATCATCATCACAAAACAATCTCCCGAGATGTACTGGCCCTGTACCTCACACGAGATACATACCCCAGAGAGTCCTCGTCAGGCCCTCTCTAGTTGTACAAGCCCACCGAGTGATCCGTAGGAAATGCGGCCTATCGAATCCCAGGGACCCTCACTAGTTTTAATTCGGTTCACACATACTCAGTAACCATATGGCACAAACCATATTTTCTGAAATTACCACTTTTCACAAAATCATATTTTTCACATATTCACACGAAGTACATCAAACGTAATTAAAGTACTTGCCTTAGTTGGAACAACACAAGAAATAATGAAGTGAGGAACCTGTGGTCTGACTTTCTTCAACGGTATGACCCTAGCATAACACAAGACTACATCAAACTCAATACGACGAAAATGAAGGAATCACCCTAAGTTCTACCCTTAGGGACAATCAATCGAACACCATGCGAACAACATGGGTCAAGCTCAGACTATGGATGAAGACTCAGAATTTAACCCATAAACTTCAACAAGAACAAGGGATTATAGTTATAACATTCTAATACAGCAAAAATCAAGGTTAATCACAGACTCTAAATGATGAGGTTGCAAGAAAACCCAAAAATCCCGAAACTAGGGTTTTGCATGAATTACCTCAATCCTAACGGTAAAAAAGTTAAGATGTTGATAACTCCACGTTAGGAGCTTCAAAACGTGAATGCATGATGATATCAGGTGAAGAACTGCTCTTCCTTAAACCCCAGGTCGCCCGATGCCGGAGGAGAAATGAGAGAATGATGAAATGACGGTATTTAAGCCATGCAGTCCTATATATACTGGATGATGATTAGCGCACTCTACGTCAAGTGTAGCTTGCGCTATCGGGCTTAAAAAGCAGTCCACCCCCTTTGAAAGGCGGTGCAGAACTTTCTGCATTGGCCGCGCTAGCGTGCGTTACCCGTAATGGTTAGCATGCGTTATTCATCGTCACTAGCGCGGGTTAGCTCCAGAAGTAGCATGCGCAACCTACTAGCACCTGCAGTCCAAAACCCTACTGTCCTCACTGTCCTATCGTGATAACGCATGCTACCGCACTACTTAACGTGCGCTATCCTACCTCAATAGCTTGCGCTAGTCTACCATTAGCGTGCGCTAATGCCCCATTCCATAGTCCAGAAAGCACACTGTCCAGCAGGCATAGCGTGCGCTACGCACGAGAGTAGCTTGCGCTACTCACACCTAGTTAGAGTTCGCTATCAGGGAAGCCTAGCGCGCGCTAACTGCTACTATCTAATATAAAATTCACGAATTCTGGCCAGTATAAACACAATCCGAAAGATTACAAACTCAATGATTACCAACCATGAACACGCCAGTATCAACCATCAATACAACCATCTCCAAATAACCATAATTCAACAAGATACATGCAAAGTAACACACACAAAATACACGGATATTACACCCTTACCCCCTAAAAAGAAGTTTCGTCCCGAAACTTAAGATTTGAAAAGTTCAGGGTCTCGGGAACGCATACTATCTTCAGTTTCCCAAGTAGCTTCCTCAATTCCATGTTTAGACCAGTGGACCTTTACTAACGGAATCACTTTCCATCGCAATTGTTTCATTCATCACTCTAATATGGCTACCGGTTGCTCTTTGTATGTAACATCGTCATTAACTTCAATCTCCTTGTAATCAATAACGTGGCTGGGATCGGGAATATACTTACGTAATTGTGAAACATGGAATACATTATGAACGTGACTAAGCATTGGAGGTAACGCTAGTCGATAAGCTACCTCACCTAGTCTCTCCAGGATCTCAAAAGGCCCAATGTAACAAGGACTAAGATTCCCCTTTCTACCGAACCAAAGAATTCCACGTGTCGGAGACACCTTCAATAATACATGATCGCCCGCCTGAAACTCTAATGGTCGATGTCGAAAGTCGGCATACGACTTCTATCGACTCTAGGATGTTAACAATTTCTATTTGATCAACACAATCTTCTCCCTCATTTGAATTATCAAGTCTGGTTCTACTCCAAGTAATTCATACGGCTCGTCCCAACAAATTGGCGATCTACATTGTCTCCCATATAGCACTTCAAATGGAGCCATTCCGATCGAGCTATGCCAACTATTATTATACGCAAATTTGACCAATGGTAAATGAATCTCCCAATCTTCTTTCCAATCCAGCGCACAGGCTCTCAACATGTCTTCTAATGTCTGGATGGTTCTCTCCGACTGTCCATCCGTCTGAGGGTGGTAAGTGGTGCTAAAATTCAGTTCAATACCAAGTGCTCGATGTACTGGTTGCCAGAAATGTCATACAACACGACCATCATGATCGGAAACAATACTCTTTGGCATACCGTGGAGTCTCACAATCTCTGTGACGAATAAGCGAGCCAATCTCGCTGGTCCCCAAGTATCTTTAATGCCCAAAAAAATGTGCTGATTTGGTTAGTCAATCAATGATTACCCAAATCATATTCATCCCAGTTCACGTCTTTGGCATTCCCACAATAAAATCCATTGTGATATCTTCCCACTTCCATTCTGGGATTGGTAACGGTTGCAATTTCATGCATATTAATCATTTCCAACCATCGCCTTTGATGCATATTAAGCTCCTTCTGAGTAAAAATATATTTCAAACTCTTATGGTCTGTATACACTCGACAAGAAGAACCATACAAATAGTGCCTCCAAATTTCCAATGCAAACACCACAGCGGCTAACTCAAGATCGTGGGTAGGATAATACATCTCAGATGGCTTTAATTGTCGAGATGCATAAGCTACTACTTTCTCATTTTGCATCAATACACATCCCAATCCTTGTTTATAGGCGTCACTATAAATAACAAAACCCTCCGTCCCCTGTGGTAAGGCTACGACCGGTGACGTTGTTAGTCTTTTCTTCAACTCATCGAAACTCCTTTGACACTCATCACTCCATTCAAACTTCTGAGTTTTCTGTAGCAGCTGGGTGAGTGGTCGAGCAATTTTTGAGAAACCCTCGACAAATCTACGATAATAACTAGCCAATCCTAGAAAACTCCGAACTTTCTTGACATTCCGTGGGGGTTCCCATGCTAGAACTGCTTCAATTTTCTGAGGATCCACTCGAACACCTTCGGCCAATATAATATGGCCAAGAAAAGCAACTTCTTTCAGCCAAAACTCGCACTTAGAGAATTTAGCATAGAGCTTATTAGCCCTCAAAATACTCAATACTATTCTTAGGTGCTCAGCATGCTCCGTTTCACTCTTAGAATAGATTAAGATATCATCAATAAACACCATTACGAATTTATCCAGATATTCGATAAAGGTCTTATTCATGAGCTACATGAACACCTCCGGGGCATTAGTCAAACCAAATGGCATAACTACGAATTCATAATGCCCGTACCTCGTTCGAAATGTTGTTTTTGAAATATCCGAATCCCAAATTCGCAGCTGATAATATCCAAACCTTAAGTCAATCTTTGAGAAATTCGTAGCTCCTTGTAGTTGATCAAATAGATCATTAATCCGTGGCAGCGGATACTTGTTCTTGATAGTGAGTTTATTCAACTCACGATAATCAATACATAATTGCAAAGATCTATCTTGTTTCCGTACAGACAACACCGGTGCGCCCCATGGAGAGGCACTAGGCCGAATATAACCATTGTCCAACAAGTCGCCTAGTTGCTTTTTTAACTCTTGTATTTTCGATGGGGCCATTCTGTAGGGCGCTTTAGATACTGGCACCGCATTAGGTTCTAGCTCAATAATAAACTCTACATCACGATGCGGTGGTAATCCAGGTAAATCATCTGGGAACACATCTGGAAACTCATTCACGACTGGAACATAGGATAACTGAGCCTCATCAGTTTCTGTCTTCATTGCGTAACACCAATAGCCAATACATCCTTGTCGCAATAACTTTATCGCCCTCATGGCCCGAATAATTTTTCCTAAAGTGCCTGATTTCTGTCCTTCAAAGACATGTTCGGTCCCATCCGGTGCGATGATCGAAATTATCTTTTGACGGTAATCCACCACTGCCCCATGACGGTTTAACCAATCGTCACCTAGAATCAAGTCCTCTCCCTTCATATCAATCACAATTAAGTCGGACGGCCAATCTCTACCATCAATAGTTATAGGGCAATTTATAATCTCTTGATCCCTAACAATCCTTTCCCCACTTGGCAATCCAACGGTAAACGGTTCACACACAGATAGGCCATTATGACCCAAACGACGTATATAACACAACGATATAAAGGGATGAGTAGCTCCAGAATCAAACAATACCTCTACCGGGTGCATACAAATATAAATAATATCGGATGTAGTCGTAGCCCCAACATTATCAGTCCGTCTCATCTCATACCATCGAGGTGGAGCTGAACCAGTGCTTGGGGTATCTTCACGCTCGGCTCTTCCTCTGCCGCTGCCACGTCCG
Source organism: Orobanche coerulescens (assembly GCA_033398695.1). Classification (NCBI taxonomy): domain Eukaryota; kingdom Viridiplantae; phylum Streptophyta; class Magnoliopsida; order Lamiales; family Orobanchaceae; genus Orobanche; species Orobanche coerulescens. The sequence continues at coordinate 64,459,631 of CM065810.1, read as the reverse complement.
ACACTCGGAGTTGGTTGACCCACAACTGTAACCGTTGGAGTAGGGGACTGACCAGCAAAGACTTTACTCGCGGTCTCACAGTATGACGCTCGATGTCCCTGCTTCCCACAGTTAAAACAATCGACGGGGCGAAATGAACAATGAGAACTGGTATGCCCTGGTTTCCCATAATTAGAACAAACTTTCTGCACTCCTCTACTGGGCTGAGGTGAACCAATGGAAGACTGCACAGAAGGTTGAGGCCTACACGATCCGCTTCCTCAAAAACTGTTAGAAAACTTCGGCTTCTTCGGACTAGGAGTTGGTACTGTCACCATTTCATACACGAGCGCTCTATCTTGATACTCCCTCAACGCAGCACACCTGAGGCCAGCCATATACTTCCGAACTTCAGGTTTCATTCTAGCATCAAAATGAAGTATTTTAGCTATCTCATCCCGAACTTGATCTTGAACATATACTAGTTGTTTGTTAAATGTCTTGATTGCCTCAGAAATAGGAACATCCTCGGGTTGAGCTCTAAAGAATTCACTAACTCTGGCTAACCGCATAGGTTCCGGGCAATACTGTGCTTCCATTAAATCTTTGAATTCTTCCCAGGTGGCAACACGATCCTTAGGCTTAACGGCTCGCTACCAATCAGAATCATCATCAACTGTTAGGTACTGAGCAATTGGGACCTTCTTGGCTTCAGGACAACCAATACCGTCAAATATCTTCTCCAGCTCAACCAACCAATGATCCCAGTTGTTCGCATCGCCGGAACCATTGAATCTGGAAGGATTCATCTTCATGACTTCTTGCAGCCATTGATCTTCAGTAGTCTTGCTAGTATGAATATTCTGCACCACTTGGGCTAGTTGATGCACCTGAGTCACAACTTGTTGAAGCACATTAGGTACCTCCGCTTCTGCACTCGCACCTGTACCTCCTGATATGTTTGGTCCTGGATTAGTCACGGAATAAGATGCCGAATCAGATACGGACATCTCTGGTTCGGGCACCACTCCCCTACCACGGCCTCGACCGTGTTGACGATTAGCTCTACCTCATAACATACTGGAGAAACAAACCATTCAATAAGGGAATAATTGCAACAATAGGTTACACGGTCATATTAGTAATTACTCTCTATGAGAGAGAATGACTATCGTCCGAAGGGACTTCCAGCACAGACTGCCCGAGATGGCAGCAGCTAGTGATGTCGGAAACAAACGACCGACTCAACTTTAAGAGACCCAAAAACACCGACAGCCTAGGTATCCATAAACTTAGGCTCCGATACCAAAATCTATAACACCCCCATGATGTACGGAGATATTACAGTGCCGTACATTCTTGTTAGTCCGACACAAAAGCACATTAACAGTTTACACCCAGGGAGTACATAAAATGTTAACAACAATCACTTTAAAACAACTCAACACTACAACAAACGACACATTGTTTCGAAGAACTATGACTGATACAACGTCATTATCAAACGACCGCATAACACACAAAATACATATTACATGACGGTACTCACGCAAGTACAAAACAAACCACAATTCTTCTCAAACAAAACAACTACAACTCGAGAATAACATATGACATCAACGCTGCCAATCAAGCTCGTGTCTGCCCTGTGCCATATCACCTTCTGGACCTGTACCTGAATACAGAACAAGTATTCACCCCCAAAGGGGTCAGCAAACAGTCGGTGCAAGTACAATGATTCTAGAATATGTACAACAAATGAATAAACAACAAAAATCACCGTGCCATCACAAATATTCCGGAATTCCATACCAAAATCATCATCACAAAACAATCTCCCGAGCTGTACTGACCATGTACCTCACGCGAGATACACACCCCATAAAGTCGTCGTCAGGCCCTCTCTTGTTGTCCAAGCCCACCGAGTGATCCGCAGGAAACGCGGCCTATCGAATCCCAGGGGACCCTCACTGGTTTTAACTCAGTTCACACATACTCAGTAACCACATGGCACAAACCATATTTTCTGAAATTACCACTTTTCACAAAATCATATTTTTCACATATTCACACGAAGTACATCAAACGTAATTAAAGTACCTGCCTTAGTTGGAACAACATAAGAAATAATGAACTGAGGAACCTGTGGTCTGACTTTCTTCAACGGTCTGACCCTAGCACAACACAATACTACATCAAACACAATACGACGAAAATGAAGGAATCACCCTAAGTTCTACCCTTAGGGACAATCAATCGAACACCATGCGGACAACATGGGTCAAGCTCAGACTATGGATGAAGACTCGAAATTTAACCCATAAACTTCAACAAGAATAAGGGATTATAGTTATAACATCCTAATCGAGCACAATTCAAGGTTAATAACGGACTCTAAATGATGAGGTTGCAAGAAAACCCAAAAATCCCAAAACTAGGGTTTTGCATGAATTACCTCAATCCGAACGGTAAAAGACATTAAGATGTTGATAACTCCATGTTAGGAACTTCAAAACGTGAATGGATGATGATATCAGGTGAATAACTACTCTTCCTTAAACCTCAGGTCGCCCACCACCGGAGGAGAAATGAGAGAATGATGAAATGACGGGATTTAAGCCATGCAGTCTTATATATACTGAACAATGATTAGCGCGTGCTACGTCAAGTGTAGCTTGCGCTATCGGGCTTAAAAAGCAGTCCACTGCCTTTGAAAGGCGGTGCAGAACTTTCTGCATTGGCCGCGCTAGCGTGCGTTACCCGTAATGGAGCGTGCATTATTCATCATCACTAGCGCGCGCTAGCTCCAGAAGTAGTGTGCGCTACCTGCTAGCACCTGCAGTCCAGAACCCTACTGTCCTCACTGTCCTGCCGCGATGACGCGCGCTACCGCTCTACTTAACGTGCGCTAGCCTACCTCAATAGCGTACGCTAGTCTACCATTAGCGTGCGCTAATTCCCCATTCCAGAGTCCAGAAAGCTCACTTCCCAGTAGGCATAGCATGCGGTACACACGAGAGTAGCGTGCGCTACTCACACCTAGTTAGCGTGCGCTATAAAGTAAGCCTAGCGCGCGCTAACTGCTACTTTCTAGTATAAAATTTGCGAAGCCCGGCCAAACACAATCTGAAAGATTACAAACTCAATGATTACCAACCATGAACACTACAATATCAACCATCAATACAACCATCTCCAAATAACCATAATTCCACAAGATACACTCAAAGTAACACACACAAAATACACAGATATTACATCTTGGACCTCCCGAGCATGAACACCATTTTCACTTCGATTCTAATATCTCCAAGGCAAGTATATATTTATGATTGTAAGTTCTCGACTTTGAAAGTGAGGTATATGAATTGTGTGATCGTATATATTCACTATGGGATGGACCGACGGGTCCTAAGAGGGCTCTGTTGCCTTTGGTATGGTTCCATAAATATTTTTGGGTTAACCACTCTGGGAGGGTCCGACGGGGCTTTAGATGGTTCCATTGCCTTTGTTGCAGTTCTATGGTTAATCACGTATGTTATTGAAATGGGATGTTATGAGATTTAGTTATTCCGGAATACTAGTCTTGATATTGATGAAATAAGGATTACGTTTACTTTATTGTCGAGAAGTATTGTGTTTCATATTCGATATACTTGTATTAGCTATTTGGTGGCTAACCCCTTTTGGAGGAAATACCTTTCATGTATTTCAGGATTCAGGAGAGTGGATAGGCGTGTACCGAGTCGGAATGAAGATGATGGGCAAGAGTGATGATGTGTCTTATCTCTATCTATATTTTGTATTTCATCCATTCAATAACGTTGTGCTTGGGATGGTTATTAACACTCAAGTAGTGATTCAGATGTTCTTGATGTTGTGCCCTGTGTTTCCCTGGGTTTTAATTCCCAATGTATTGTATTCTGTCGAATTGATCATTACCTTAGTGTTATTTTTATTGCCTTCTACTGGATTATGTTTAGAACTTATCGATGGTAATTCATAGTTCCCCGTATGTATAGCCTTGTGGGTCCCACAGAGGGTCTCACGATGCTGTAATATACCCAGTATAACTTGGTCAGGGCCTTCTTCTTGATTATACCATTGGGCAACTTGACGGGATTTATTTTTACTGGATAGCCGTCTTCATCACACTTGATTTTATGTACCCATTTAGTCCCGATAATAGTTTTGTCTTCTGGTGCGGGAACCAAATTCCATACTTTGTTTCACTTGAATTTTACAAGTCTTTCTTTCATTGCAATTATCCAATTCTCAGCATTTAGTGCTTTCGAAACACTTTTAGGTTCAACCTCGGACACAATAGCGTAATTGTTCAAATAATCTAGAGTTCTCCTTCGAGTTTGAACACCATCTTCTATGTTTCCGATTATAAGATCTTTAAGATGATCTTTGATATGCTCCATTCTATAGGCAATTCATTTTCTTGAATCTCATGATTTTTCTCCATTTTTTTTTAGAATTAGGGATCCGGGAGTGTACGTGCATCATCAAAATATTCTACCTTTCTCGGAGGTAAAATAGCATCATCGAATTTGACATGGATCTATTCTTCCACTTAATTTGTTTTTAAGTTTTAAATATGAAAGCTTTGCTATTCAGTGAGTATCCTAGAAAAATACCTAAGTCGTATTTTGCATCAAATTTTTCTAAGTTCTCTTTACTGTTATTTAAAACAAACACTTTGCAACTGAATGGATAAAAATAGGAAATGTTTGGCTTATTACCCCTCCAAATTTCATAAGGAGTTTTAAGTTGAGCTCTACGAAGATGAACCCGATTTATAGTATAACATGTCGCATTGATAGCTTCGGCCCAAAACTATTGTGGAAGAGAGTATTCATTTTACATAGTTCTAAACATTTCTTCTAAAGAATGATTTTTTCTTTCAACAATTCTGTTTTGTTGAGGAGTTTTGGGATCTAAAAAAATATGATTAATGCCATATTTATCACAAATAATTTCGAAAAGAAAGCAGTCAAATTCTCCATCATGGTCGGTTCGAATAGAGATGATAGAAAGACTTCTCCCATTTTGAAATAGCCGACACCCTTTAGAAAACTCCATAGATGTATCATCTTTGTGAGTGAAAATTCTAACCCATGTAAATCAAGAGAAGTCATCTACAATTACCGAAGTATAAAATTTACCATTCAAACTAGTATATCTAGATGGACTAATTAAATCTATATGAACAAGTTCAAGAATGCGACTAGTAGATATTTCAAATTTGGGTTTGAATGTTTCTCTTGTTTGTTTCCCTTTAATATATGATTCACACAAGTGTTTTTGATCAAATTTCAGTTTTGATAAACTACGAACTAAATCATGTCTAGATAATTTTGAAATGATTGGTAAAGATGTATGCCCTAATTTTTGATGCCATAAAAATACATTTTCATCTAAAGTCATAAGACATTTTCATTGAAAGAATTTTCATCACAAAGATCAAAGATATAAATATTTCCACATCTTAGTCCAATAAGCGCAACTTTGTTATTTTTGAAAGCACTACAATGTGTTTCTTCAAAAAAAAAAAAAGGTTTAATTCCGTCATCGCATAATTCATAGACACTAAATAGAATATGATGTAGACCTTAAACAAATAAAACTTTATTAATAGAAGGTGAAGGTTCCTTACCTACCTTACCTGTGCCCATAATCTTCCCCTTTTTGTTGTCACCAAAAGTTATGTGTCCTTGTTCTTGGTATTCAAGATTTTCGAATAACTTTTTGGTGCCGCACATATGTCTTGAGAAACCACTATCTATATATCATTTGCTTTTCCTTGAAAGAGGTATCTAGAAAAATAGTTTTTATAGATTGTTTGGTACCCAAGCCCTTTGGGGTCCTCCAAAGTTAATTATTTTAATAACATTTAGAACTATCATCCCTTTAGGAATCCAAATCTGTTTGACTTTGATAGTTCATAATTTTGAATGGACCTTATTATTCTTTTTATCATTTAAATCTCTATGTTGAGAGGAATTTTTTAAATTCCCAGTTTCTTTATTTTTAATCTTGTTAGGATCTATAAGAGAGTATTCTCTATTAAACGGATCAAAACCAGGACCAGTTTTGAACAAAGGAGATTTCAGATGAATAAAGAGTTTTTCAAATTTTTCTTTTCCAAGAGTAAATTTATTCATTATATATTTTAGTTCTTTTTGAGTTTTAGACAACTCAATTTTTAAATTATTGTCTTTATCAAGGCAAGAAGTATGGTATATCTCAATATTTTTGGCTTATATTTTTGAAGTTTTGAGTTTTCGAGCTTTACAGATTTTATTTTTTCTTTTCAACGTCATGTGAAGTTTTACCATCTCGTCATACTCTATATTTAAAGATTCGAATGCATTTAAAAGTTCATCATTATTTGACTCTAGTGAGTCGCAGATATCTAAAAGATCATCATCGAAAGTAGATCTTACCTTGATAGCGTTTTCTGATTCAAGAGCCATGAGAGAGAGAGATTTGCGTCCAGGGACCCATCAATCGTTCTCATCATCACTCCAAGAGGCGATTAACACTTCTTTCTTTTTATCTTTTTCGGCTTGAGGTTTGGAGGTAGATCCTCGATATTCTTTAGCATAGTGTCCGGGCTGACCGGACTTTCCGACAACTATTTTCGAATTTCTTGATATGAACATAAGTATTCTTCTTTTGTTCCATTTTAGAATACCGACCAAGGAAGTTTCACCTTTCCTCAATTAATTTTTGTACCTTTTAAATTTCCGGGCATATAAGGCAAGTTCCTCATCATCTTCATCCTCCAGACTTTCTTCCTCAATATCACTATCGACTTTTAAAGTGACCATTTTTCCACGAGGCTTCAGTTTAGATCCTCTATATTTGAGCACAATCTCGTAATTAATAAGTGATGTAAGAGCATTAAATTCAAGTTTATTGAGATCATTGGACTCCATAATTGCCGTGACTGTGGCACCCCATTCTCGAGGTAAAATGCAAAGAATTTTCTTGGCCTTATCACTGGTTGATATCGGTTTCCCGAATGAAGCAAGACCATTGGTTATAACCAAGAAACAATCCAACATGTTGGTGATTGTTTCATCGTCTTTCATAGAAAATAATTCGTAGTCATGAAGGAGCATATTGGTTTTGATTTCATTGACTTGAGTCGTCCCTTCGTGAGTGACTTCAAAAATCTTCTATATTTCTTTAGCACTTTCATATGCAGAGATACGATTGATTTCTTCGGAATTGAGAGCATAATATAGAAGTTGAGTGGCACGAGAGTTGATGTGTGTGTTTTTTCGAGCGTCATCATTATATTCATCAAATTTCTTCAGCAACCTGTCTTTTCTTGGCAATTTTTAGACCAAGAGCAATGACTCTGCATATTTCGATATCATATGCTTGGACAACAATATCAATCTTTTTCTTCCAAGTCATGAAGTTGGAACCATAAAAGAATGGTGGATGGTTGGGAGCATTACCTTCGGTTTGAGCCATAAGAGCCATTAGAGGATCTTTTTCCCTTTGGTGGTTAAACTGTATTCAAAGAGACGCTCTCCAGTACCAACTCGAGAGTGAATAATTCCACTAGAAGGGGGATTGAATTGTGGAGATAAAAAAATCTGAGTTTTCTTGCTTATGGTTAAATGAAAATACGAAAATTAAAAGACACAGATGTAATATCCGACTGTAACTTTTCATTTTTACCTGTCGTTGTATTATTCGGATAATCTGATTATCATAAATCGTTGCATTTAGTATTATGTTGAGGTATTATAGATTTGAGTATCATATCTTTGTTATTTCATTTCATATGTGATGAATCGATGTTAATTAGAGAGTTGCATTTTCAAATTTTTCTGTTGATGTAGCGTACGCTACACAGTACGATTAACGTACGCTAATCCTATGCCTTAGCGTGCGTAAGGTTTCCTCTGTTCCGTACGCTAAGAGGGAATCTGGCATCAGTTGACTTCAGCACGTGAACTCCTTAGCCGTTAGCATGCATGTGATCGAGGTCTGAGCTGTCGTGTCGGTAAGAATCTACTTTTATTAGCGTGCGTAACCCATTTCTCTTTAGCGTGCGCTAACGGCCTGCGATAATTCAAGACAGTAGCCACTGTAAGCCGCTTACGTACGTAATATCGACTGGATAGCGTACGTAAGTGCATTAGCGTACGCTAAACTGTTCCGATAGCATGCGCTAAGTCTGCACAGTCTATTTATAGGACCAGCCTGTTTTTCATTTCTTCACAACCCCAAACCGAATTTCTCTCTTCACATATCATACCTCTGCACTACCAAAATGATATCAACCTTCACCAACTTGTTTCTAAGCCTTAAATCTTGGAGTGGAGTTCACTTCCGTGGAGACTAGGAGTTGTTCTTGAGCTTGGAGTATATTTTCTCATAGCATTGAAGTTGTTCTTCATTTCTGGAGGTAGGTGTACTTTCCTCTCTGCATTATTTTCTTATGTTGATGTTAATGACGAATTATACTTTACCTAGAGTTAGATTAATCAAGTAAAACATAGTTTTAATCCACCCTTTTTAACACTTTTGATGAATATGATAAATGAGGGTTTAGATTAGATGAGTTCTTGATGTTGTAGTGATGGTAACCATGTTTATAGTTATCATTACTCATCTTACTGGACGAATTTAGCTCAGTGGAACATTGTTGGATCGGTTAGCTTCATCAATCAAGAACTTGATATCATAGAGTGTTTAAACACCATTTTAGGTATTTAATTACCTTGGGAAGAACTTGATAATGTTAAAGATAGGATTAGATGATCTTGTTCAGAAATCTTAGAAGCTTTAAATCATTATGGTTCAGCTTCACAAGTCTTTGAAGAATGATAAGGATCTTGATAATTACAACAATAACTTTTCATTAATCTAATGTGTTGATAACTTAGAATGTGGTTCATCATCATGCTAAATAGATAGTGTTCTTAAGAAGATGATGCTGTTTATGAACGATATTGTCATGGTAGATTGAGTATCAAATTCATTATGACTATCTTTTTATAATAGTAGATGTTGTAGAACATGAGAATTTGATTTAAACCCATTTTATTGGCAAATTGAAGATGTTTTTGTTCATAGAATAACAAAAGAATTAAAGGACACTTTTGGTATGGTAATCCGATTTTGGAAGATGAATTAGATGTATTGAAACCTTTCATTAATCGTAAGGTATTCATTGGGGTGGAATGAATTATTCGAGTAGGTTGCGGGCGTCGTTTCCTACGAATTGATATTAATATTATGTGAATATATTATTGAATGAATTACGTTTCATTCAAGGTTGCTTGTTCGATTGAGTGTTTAACCGAGGATACCGTCCGTTTGATCATTTGGAGAAGGACTATCTTTCGCTTATGAATTTGAGGCAAGTTATCTTGCTTGGTTATAATGATGATTAGATTTCTTGTGATGGTTATATCTTTCATATGTATGAATTGTTCATGAAATATTTGTCGTGATTTGACATTGTCTTTGACGTTATTCCGTTTTCTTCATGGGGTTTCATTCCCAAGTACTTCGTTTTGAATCGTTGATCTCGTTGGCCTTATTTTCACTTCGGTGAGTTTTCTTGATCCTTAATCGGATATGTGATTTGTTGAATTCGTTGTCATGTTGTATCGTGACATATCCGGAATCATATCTGCGTTCCGATTGGTCATTGTGTAGGATTTTTAGCCAGGCACATATATAGTCATGCGTGGATATTATTCCGCATTGGACTGTGCACACGAGACGTAGTTTCGTGAGGCTAATTAGATACATTGTCCCACGTATATTCTGGATTCCGTATACGGGGCGGACATGTATACGAACACATTTCCGGGTCGGGCGTACTGTGATGTCCATCTTGAGCCATACTGTTAATCGTCCATAGTATTGGATGCTTGTGACTGATCGTTTCATACGCTCGAGGGGTATGATTGATAGTCGGAATGATTTCTTTGAAATCTCTATATATATATATATGTGAATTGTATAATGTCAGAAGAATTGATTATCATGTATATCTGACCCTGTGTTGGGCGAAATACTTGTATTGTATTTTAGGTCGAGGCAAAGGCAAGGCACGGGAATAGCATGTCGACGGCGAAGGGTTCGAAGGATACTAGTTCAGGGGGCCCACATCTTTGTTGTCCGGTTATGTTAAACCGTATTATGTTATTTCCTGCTTCATCTAAATTGCTATTTGGTTGTATTTGACATTTGAAGTATTTTCCATCCCCATATGGTTTATACTTGTTTTTCGGATCCTGTGTATTGTAAGGCCGTTGGCCATATTTTAATAAACTCCTAATCGGAGTAATGACTATTCATTGTGGTTCGGTATCACAAATAATATTTGTTTAATCTGTTTTGAATATCGCCTGGTGGGTCCCAGTGTGGGATTCACGGCACTGTAATAGCCGCCTTTTGGGGTGTTACAGAAGATGGTATCGGAGAGTTGTTTCCTTTTTATGAGTCATTGAGAAATGAACTAGTATCAAGAGACCTTCGTGTCACGTGTGACCTGTGCAAGCGCCTGACCCTACGAGCCAAATACGGTATGTACTTTATGAGCCATGATTTAATTACTGGCATGATATTGATATCAGTATGGGTCTCCTTGTTGATCATGTTATTTCGAGGAATTGTGACAGGATTTAACCGATTGATAATCCGAGGTAAATGCTGAATTGATTATACAATTGAAATTGTTTGACTTGACACCGATATGATATTCGGTTCGACATTTGTGGTATCGATAACCGTTTTCCTTGAATATGTGATTCTTTGTTGCTATTAACTTAGCATGAATTTTAGTATCTTAAATTGTACTTATGATTATCACTATAATTGATTCTTTCAGTATGGAAAGAAACCTGAGAGGTCGTGGCAGAGGGGGACGAGGCCGCGGTAGGGGCCGAATCCCGATACCTCGAGCCAACAGACACGCGAATGCGGATCAGAGTTCCGCAGACAGTGGTTCACCTTCTAGGGAACAATCGCACCACAATGGGCGCGGGGATGCGCGTGTCGATCCTTACGTCGTAATGCAGGGCATGATGACACAGATGACCCAGATAGGTCAACTAATGGAAGCTATACAGAGGGCCACTACTGGCCAGCAACAGGGGGCTCATCCTCCTCCTGTGATTGGCGGACCCGTGAGTCGGATTATCAGCGACATTTCTCGCCAGCGACCACCGACTTTTGAAGGCTCCTCTGAGCCTGCTGACATTGTGCATTGGATCGAGCATTTTGAGAAACTTTTTCAGATGGTGGACTGCCCGGAAGAGAATCGCGTTTCGGTAGCCGCGTATTACCTTGGCAAAGGCGCTCACACCTGGTGGCTTTCAGTAAGGCCAGCTGATGGTGTTTACACTTAGGAGGAATTTAAAAACCTCATGCTAGATCGTTACTATCCAGGGCCACTCCGTGAGGCCAAACTATCGGAACTATTGAATCCCGACCCGTTTGAAGACGATGATGTATTATCTGTTGCTGAGAAATTCCAGGCACTCCTTCCTTTTGCCACGACAATTATCCGATCAGAGGCCGATAAGATCAAATACTTTCTCAAGAGGCTTAAACCCCAAATGAGAATGCAGCTGTTGAATCATCACTGTACTACCTTACCAGAGTTCATCGAGAAGGCTCTGGAGTACGAACTCACCGCGAAGGAGATTTCCAAGAAACAACCACAGTCCAACAACAAATGGTCCAAGAACCAGAACCAGACTGAGAGTAATTGGGGGACATTCAGGAAGCCCCAGTCATTGCCAAACCCTTCTGATCAACCACCCATGGCGTCAAAGCCCGCCGGATCTCACTCTTGAGCGGTTCCCTCTTCCGTGGTGTGCCATAACTGTGGGGGCCAGGGGCATATCAACTTCAAATGCCCAAAGCCTGCCATCACATGCCATACTTGTGGGAAGAATGGTCACCGTGCTCGTTTTTGTAAGAGTGGGCCCGGACATGATCCAGTAGCGTCTCATGCTCTAGTTCAATCCTCTGTCCAGAACCGGACGCCTCCGTCCGCTTCCTATCAGACCACCGGGGCAAATAGGGGAATGGGCCGTGGGAATCAAAGTGGTACACAGTGCGGAGCTGCAAACCAGGATTTACGAGATGAGGAAAGCTGATGATCCCGAGGCCAGCATGATTTCAGGTATACTCGAGATCCACTCCCAGCCTGTATGTGTTCTTTTTGATACCGGTGCTTCACACTCCTTTATATCTTCTTCTTGTTTAAGTCGTTTGCCTCTAGACCATGTTATCGATTGTGAGCCCTACGTGATTGGTCTACCTGATGGTAGAAGAATTATTGGAAATCGTGAAGTCCAGGATCGTCAGGTCGTTTGAACGACCGTGAGTGGTTGTCAAATCTGATTGTAGTCGATCTACCTAAGGATGATATAATCTTGGGTATCGATTGGATGGACCGTCATGATGCAATACTCAGTGTCCGCAAGAGCATGGTAACCGTCACTTCTGATGATGGTTTCGAGTGTATCTTTCGGGGTGATAATCCCAGTCATTCTGGGAGAGTCATCAGCGCTATGAAAGCAGCGAAACTGCTTAATCAAGGGTGTATTGGTTATTGGGGCTACATGACCAAAACAGCAGATCGACCAGTTGAATTGGCCGACATTCCGGTAGTCCGAGACTACCCTGATGTATTTCCAGACGAGTTTCCAGGCTTACCTCCTCATCGTGACGTGGAGTTTATTATTGAGTTAGAACCAGGTACGTCCCCGCTCTCAAAAGCACCATACCGTATGGCTCCGACTGAGATGCAAGAATTAAAGAACCAGCTTGAGGAGTTGACTGACAAGGGCTATATTCGACCTAGTGCGTCCCCTTGGGGAGCACCAGTGTTATTCGTACGGAAGAAAGATGGATCTCTACGCTTATGTATTGATTACCGTGAGCTGAACAGGGTAACCATCAAGAACAAGTATCCCTTGCCTCGTATTGATGATTTATTGGACCAACTTCAGGGAGCCGCCGTGTTTTCTAAGATCGACTTGAGATCTGGTTATCATCAGTTGAGGATTCGAGAGTCTGACATTTCGAAGACAGCATTCCGTACTCGCTATGGGCATTATGAGTTCGTGGTGATGCCATTTGGACTGACCAATGCACCGGCAGTATTCATGGAGTTGATGAATCGAGTTTTTATTAACTATCTGAATCGCTTTGTAGTCGTTTTCATTGACGACATTCTGATTTACTCTTGCGACCACGAGGAGCACGAGCGTCACCTCCACCAAGTTCTAGATACATTGAGGCGGGAACAACTTTATGGGAAATTTTCTAAGTGTGAATTCTGGATGCCTGAGGTTGTCTTTCTCGGGCATGTGATATCAGCCGAAGGGGTGAGAGTGGACCCACAAAAGACGGAAGCCATTCGAGATTGGCTACCACCGAAGAACGTGAAGGAAGTTCGTAGTTTCCTCGGCCTAGCAGGTTACTACCGGCGATTCGTAGAAGGATTCTCTAAAATTGCGCAACCAATGACTAACTTACTGCGAAAGGATAAGAAGTATTTGTGGTCAGAAACATGTCAGAAAAGTTTTGAAGAGCTCAAGAGTCGATTGACTTCGGCACCTGTTTTGGTCTTACCAAAGGGAACTGAAGGATTTGTGGTGTATAGTGACGCGTCGAGACAGGGTCTGGGATGTGTACTAATGCAGGAAGAGAAAGTAATCGCCTATGCATCGAGACAACAGCGACCCTATGAATTTAACTATCCAACCCATGACTTGGAGTTAGCAGCCGTGGTGTTTGCTTTGAAAATCTGGCGTCACTATCTTTATGGAGTTACCTGCCAGATCTTTACAGACCACAAGAGCCTAAAGTACATTTTTACTCAGAAAGAGTTGAACATGAGGCAGAGAATGTGGCTAGAATTAATCAAGGACTATGATATCGAGATCCTTTATCATCCGGGTAAAGCAAATGTGGTTGCCGACGCATTGAGCCGTAAGACAGTGCAGGAGCAGATGCTGAGCCGGTTGACAGCACAGAGGGAGTTACAGTTGGACCTTATGAGGCCAGAAACTGAAATTTGGTTACAGCGTGTTCAGGGACAACTTTGCACCCTTGAGATTTCATCGTCTCTTGATGATATGATCAAATCGAAGCAAGTTACGGACCCATTCTTATCTCGAGTTCGGGATGAAGTAACCCAGGGGAAAGCCCCTGGATTCGTGATCCACGAGGATGGATTGATACGTTTTAGAAATCGAGTTTGTGTACCCGCTGACGAAGAATTGAGGAACTCTATCATGAGGGAAGCCCATGCTACCCCGTACTCTATTCACCCGGGCTCTAGCAAGATGTATAAGGATTTGAAGCAGAATTATTGGTGGGGGAATATGAAACGTGAGGTTGCCGAATTCGTTTCGAGGTGTTTAACCTGTCAGCAGGTTAAGATTGAGCACCAGCCACCCGCAGGAATGCTGAAACCGCTCCCGATTCCTGAGTGGAAATGGGAGGACATATCTATGGATTTTATCACTAGCTTGCCGACGAGTCGTCGAGGAATGAATACGATTTGGGTGATTGTGGACCGTCTGACCAAATCAGCCCACTTCTTGGAGATTAAGGACATGTGGGGCCCCGAGAGATTGGCCCAGCTGTTTATTAAGGAAATTGTGAGACTACACGGTACCCCCAAGAGCATTGTATCAGACCGTGACGGGCGATTTGTGTCACACTTCTGGAAGGCAGTTCATCGTGCGATGGGCACGCAGTTGAATTTCAGTACGGCTTTTCATCCACATACCGATGGTCAGTCGGAGAGAACCATCCAGACTCTAGAGGATATGTTGAGAGCATGTGCTCTTGATTGGAAGAACGATTGGGAAGCCCAGCTGCCTTTGGTAGAATTCACTTATAATAATAGTGGGCACGCTTCGATTCAGATGGCACCGTATGAGGCATTGTATGGCCGTCGCTGTAGGTCCCCTTTGTGTTGGGACGAACTGTCAGAATCTCTGGGTACGGAACCCGATATGTTGTTAGCATCCCGTGAGAAGATCACTTTGATTAGGAGTCGGTTGTTAACGGCTCAAAGTCGACAGAAGTCTTATGCTGACCACCGCCGACGACCGATTGAGTTCGAGGTTGGTGGCCATGTGTTAATGAAGGTGTCTCCTACACGAGGTGTTTTTCGTTTCGGGAAGAGGGGCAAGCTGAGCCCAAGGTACATTGGGCCGTTTGAGGTTTTGGAGCGTGTAGGCGATCTGGCCTATCGACTAGCTTTGCCACCGACTTTGAGTAAGATTCACAACGTGTTTCATGTCTCCCAGTTGAGGAAATATGTTGCAGATCCGAGCCATGTACTTCAGTTCGAAGTGATTGAATTAGCAGAGGATCATTCGTACGAGGAGCATCCTGTACGGATACTCGAGAGAAGGATCAAGCAGTTGCGGAACAAGACGATTCCCCTACTGAAAGTTCAGTGGTCACGACATGGAGTCGAGGAGGCTACGTGGGAGACCTAGGATAGTATGCGAGCGAGATACCCCGAGTTATTTACCCCTTAGTTTCGAGGACGAAACTCCTTTTAAGGGGGGGAGTATGTCATATCCGACTGTAACTTTTCATTTTTACCTGTCGTTGTATTATTAGGATAATCTGATTATCATAAATCGTTGCATTTAGTATTATGTTGAGGTATTATAGATTTGAGTATCATATCGTTGTTATTTCATTTCATATGTGATGAATCGATGTTAATTAGAGAGTTGCATTTTCGAATTTTTCTGTTGATGTAGCGTACGCTACACAGTACGATTAACGTACGCTAATCCTGTGCCTTAGCATGCGTAAGGTTTCCTCTGTTGCGTACGCTAAGAGGGAATCTGGCATCAGTTGACTTCATCACGTGAACTCCTTAGCCGTTAGCATGCATGTGATCGAGGTCTGAGCTGTCGTGTCGGTGAGAATCTATTTTTATTAGCGTGCGTAACCCATTTCTCTTTAGCGTGCGCTAACGGCCTGCGATAATTCAAGACAGTAGCCACTGTAAGCCACTTACGTACGTAATATCGACCGGATAGCGTACGTAAGTGCATTAGCGTACGCTAAACTGTTCCGATAGTGTGCGCTAAGTCTGCACAGTCTATTTATAGGACCAGCCTGTTTTTCATTTCTTCACAACCCCAAACCGAATTTCTCTCTTCACATATCATACCTCTGCACTACCAAAACGATATCAACCTTCACCAACTTGTTTCTAAGCCTTAAATATTGGAGTGGAGTTCACTTCCTTGGAGACTAGGAGTTGTTCTTGAGCTTGGAGTATATTTTCTCATAGCATTGAAGTTGTTCTTCATTTCTGGATGTAGGTGTACTTTCCTCTCTGCATTATTTTCTTATGTTGATGTTAATGACGAATTATACTTCACCTAGAGTTAGATTAATCAAGTAAAACATAGTTTTAATCCACCCTTTTTAACACTTTTGATGAATATGATAAATGAGGGTTTAGATTAGATGAGTTCTTGATGTTGTAGTGATGGTAACCTTGTTTATAGTTATCATTACTCATCTTACTGGACGAATTTAGCTCAGTAGAACATTGTTGGATCGGTTAGCTTCATCATAGCTGGATTTAATCAAGCACTTGATATCATAGAGTGTTTAAACACCATTTTAGGTATTTAATTACCTTGGGAAGAACTTGATAATGTTAAAGATAGGATTAGATGATCTTGTTCAGAAATCTTAGAAGCTTTAAATCATTATGGTTCAGCTTCACAAGTCTTTGAAGAATGATAAGGATCTTGATAATTACAACAATAACTTTTCATTAATCTAATGTGTTGATAACTTAGAATGTGGTTCATCATCATGCTAAATAGATAGTGTTCTTAAGAAGATGATGCTGTTTATGAACGATATTGTCATGGTAGATTGAGTATCAAATTCATTATGACTATCCTTTTATAATAGTAGATGTTGTAGAACATGAGAATTTGATTTAAACCCATTTTATTGGCAAATTGAAGATGTTTTTGTTCATAGAATAACAAAAGAATTAAAGGACACTTTTGGCATGGTAATCCGATTTTGGAAGATGAATTGGATGTATTGAAACCTTTCATTAATCGTTAAGGTATTCATTAGGGTGGAATGAATTATTCCAGTAGGTTGCGGGTGTCGTTTCCTACGAATTGATATTAATATTATGTGAATATATTATTGAATGAATTACGTTTCATTCAAGGTTGCTTGTTCGATTGAGTGTTTAACCGAGGATACCGTCCGTTTGATCATTTGGAGAAGGACTATCTTTCGCTTACGAATTTGAGGCAAGTTATCTTGCTTGGTTATAATGATGATTAGATTTCTTGTGATGGTTATATCTTTCATATGTATGAATTGTTCATGAAATGTTTGTCGTGATTTGACATTGTCTTTGACGTTATTCCGTTTTCTTCATGGGGTTGCATTCCCAAGTACGTCGTTTTGAATCGTTGATCTCGTTGGCCTTATTTTCACTTCGGTGAGTTTTCTTGATCCTTAATCGGATATGTGATTTGTTGAATTCGTTGTCATGTTGTATCGTGACATATCCGGAATCATATCTGCGTTCCGATTGGTCATTGTGTAGGATTTTTAGCCAGGCATATATATAGTCATGCGTGGATATTATTCCGCATTGGACTGTGCACACGAGACATAGTTTCTTGAGGCTAATTAGACACATTGTCCCACGTATATTCTGGATTCCGTATACGGAGCGGACATGTATACGAACATATTTCCGGGTCGGGCGTACTGTGATGTCCATCTTGAGCCATACTGTTAATCGTCCATAGTATTGGATGCTTGTGACTGATCGTTTCATACGCCCGAGGGGTATGATTGATAGTCGGAATGATTTCTTTGAAATCTATATATATATGTGAATTGTATAATGTCAGAAGAATTGATTATCATGTATATCTGACCCTGTGTTGGGCGAAATACTTGTATTGTATTTTAGGTCGAGGCAAAGGCAAGGCACGGGAAGAGCATATCGACGGCGAAGGGTTCGAAGGATACTAGTTCGGGGGCCCCACATCTTTGTTGTCCGATTATGTTAAACCGTGTTATGTTATTTCCTGCTTCATTTAAATTGCTATTTGGTTGTATTTGACATTTGAAGTATTTTCCATCCCCATATGGTTTATACTTGTTTTTCGGATCCTGTGTATTGTAAGGCCGTTGGCCATATTTTAATAAACTCCTAATCGGAGTAATGACTATTCATTGTGGTTCGGTATCACAAATAATATTTGTTTAATCTGTTTTGAATATCGCCTGGTGGGTCCCAGTGTGGGATTCACGGCACTGTAATAGCCGCCTTTTGGGGTGTTACAACAGATACTTATAGAGGTTAAACAATTTGCTTACGTCCTCTTCGTTCCTTTTTCTATTGGATCAAGAAGAAACACACTCAACTTTGTCTCGTCTTCTATAGGCCCAGGCGCAACCGTTACTCAGTTTGTCTTTGATTGGCCCAAGCACAACTAATAAATATTTTCTATCTAGTATTCTATTGGAACTAGATAAACCTCCCCTTACGATCTTAAAGTTCAATCCTAACAATGCCGGATCAATGATCCTAATAACACTGGATTGAAGTTCTTGATTCGTTTCTCTCAAACTCGTGTAGGAGTGGTACAACATTCAAATACCCTTAATCAAAAAAGACATGAAGTATAAGTGATAATATAATGTAAGTACAACACTCATATCTTTCTTGTCACAACTAGATAATGCACATATAGCTTATATTAATAATAAGAGCTCAAAATGTGTATAATTTGTATTGTAGTTATGTGTCTTGAAGTACCCAAAGGTATGGGTATTTATAGCATGAGCAAGACTTGATCCCTTGTCATCTGACATTATTAGTGTGCGCTAATGTGGGGCATTACCGTGTGTTATCGGAGTATTGAAACATCTTTACTTTTGACTTTGAAAAGGAACGGTCTTGTTACTTAACGTCTTTGTCCAATGTATATAATTTAAATTTAGTGTGCGTTATTCATACTTCAGAGCGTGTGCTAGTTGGTCAATCTTTGATTTCCATATTTCCCGTGATTTCTGTGTTGAAAAGGTAGTCCAACGGTTATATAGCCAATAGTAAAAATTCAAACATAACGTGCGCTAATAACAGTCTTTAACGTGCGTTAGATGGAAGTCTTTAATGCGCGTAAGGATAACCACAGCATTCGTTACCTATTTCTACTTTCAGACCTTTATGTCCTGATTCATAACATGTCTGATCTGCATAGCATGCATTGTTGGAGCAATATTCGGTATACGCACTATTGTGTGGAAGCGTATTTAAAGGTGCGGAAAATAAATCGACACAAGATTTATAAAGGTTCGGCCAAACGTACCTACGTCCTATCTCCGTATCTTTTTCTATAGGATTAAGATCAACTTCTGCACCTCTATTCTATCGGTCGAGGGATTACCGTTACAATCTCTCTTCTATCGGTCGAGATAAATCGTTCACACACTTGTCTTTTTTTCGGTCCATGTTAAACTGTTTTCCTTTTCTATCGGACAAGGAATCAACCTATATAGCTTTCTATGGGTACTATACAAACCTCACTCGGATATAGATTGCGATTCTAATAATTCCAAATCTTTGATCTTAATAACATCGAATCGAATCTTATCCTTTCTTTTTCCTCTCGTTTATGAGTTATCGTGTATCACACTCAAACTCTTGACAATATAAGCTAAGTACAACAACTAGAATGATTACAATGATATCTCAAGTATGGATGATTCGCTTAAGGTTGTTGTGTGGTTTGATACCAAATGTTTTGGTATTTATAGCCATTTTCCTCCAACTAGCCGTTAGCTCCATTTGACTCTTTAGCGTGCGCTAGTCTTCCTGCGTAGCATGCGTTATTGCTCATTACATACGTTATAGATATCCTGTAGCATACGTTATCTGCTTCCAGTTTCAGTCCAGTGGTTTTCGTTTCTTCCTTTACGTACGTTGTCACTTTTCATTACATACGTTAACTCTCTAGTGTACGTTAATCTTGCATTGTAGTGTGCGTTAACTCATATATCCATTATATGTATTTGTCAAAATGTCCGTTTGATTCCTTGACTTTGACCCGGACTTTTCCCAACATTCATCTGTTTGAATTTTGAAACAACTCATTACGTATGTTAACATGTCTATGTTACGTACGTTATTCTCCTTCGATAGCGTGCGCTATTCTTGTAACTTAGCATACGCAAATTTGATCAGCTAGCGTGTGCTAATAATTGAAGATTGCGTGTGCTAAAACATCAGGCGAATTTTCAAGCTCTCTACAGATCAGGTAGCTTTATATTACGTACGTTATACGTGCTTCATAGCGTACGTTATGCTTGATATTTCCAGCTTTTTGCGTCTTCGACTTCTTCATTGTTTTGTTTCGCTTCTTTGTTGTTTTCTTTGTTTAACAACTTAATCATCAAAACTCGATTATGAATATTTGGAATAAAATATTCCAACAATCTCCGCATTTTTGATGATTACAAAACAACACCTTGAATGGGTTAAACCTGCAAAATATAAATATATATATATTTTCTATAGATCAAAGTTTTCGACTTTGTCCGTTTCGTTAGTTTCTTCTCCCATGTTTTCTTTTCTCTCCTTTTCAACTACTTCTTTTCATTTTTGAACTTCTTCGTCTTTTCTCCTCCTTTCATCATTCATATATATTTTTATTTTTCTCGTTATTTTTCAATGACGCTTTTCTCGTATTTCTCCCCTTATATCATTTTTCTTTTATTCCATTCTTCTCCCCCTTTTGTTATCAGGAAAAAGTGTATAAATAATAATAAAATAACATCATGATAAATATGCATAAAGGGTAAGCTCCCCCTGACAAAAATCTCTCCCCATTTTAAAAAATAATACTCCCCCTGAGTAAAATGCCAATTGATGAAAATTAATTTTTGTTTTGTGGATCCAACCGAAAGTTGGTCGTTTTCATTTACATAGACGATGGTTGGAATAGTGGTTCCTTTAGGAATCCAAATCTTTTTAATTTTAATCGTCCGACGTGGGCTTTTAAAATTTTAAATATGATGCCCAATGTTTAAACATTTATCACAACGGGGTATTTTGAAATTTACGGATTCGGTTTTAATACGAGGTTTGAATCCTAACCCCTGTTTGTTCAAAGTGAATTTTTGAACCGATAGCATTTGTTCAAATTTCTCGTTTCCACACGAAAATTTCTTTGTTAAACTTTTAAGTTCGTCTTGAACTTTCAAATGATCATTCTTTAAATTACTTTTATTTTCAAGACATTTTGAATGATCGATCTCGACAATTTTCCCTTTTTCAAGATTTTTTCGGTTTCTAATAATTTATTTTTATATTGGAGGGATTTAATTTCGGCTAAAGCATTTTAAAAATCGGTGTGTAATAATTCGAATGCTTCAAATAATTTCGTGAGAGGATGTACTAACCTGGCTTTCGACGTCGCTTTCGTCGAATGAGCTTCGCGCCATGAGAGCGAGACTATTTTGATTGAAATCATCATCTTCACCTTCATCGCTCCATATTGCAACAAGAACTTCCTTCTTAGGATTTGCGTTCCGGCAATTTTTTGCGAAGTGGACTGGTTTACCACAGATTCGACAGTTGTTGTCGAATTTCTTAGATTCGCCCGTCTTGATGTCTTTCTTTATACGGTTTAATAAGCTTTGAAACTTATTAATATTCTTGGCATAATATGCCGATTCTTCATCACTTTCATCCACCGGGATTTCTTCTTTGCAAGACATCTTAGCTTTTAAAGATATCGTTCTTTCCTTCGGCTTCGGCTTGTTGTTCCGTGATTTTAGAACAATATCATAAATAATTAGCGAACCAACAAGGGCGCTAATAGGTCTTTCCCAAGACCTATATATAGATAAAATCTTAAAGTGATTTAAGATGGATAATTCTAAAAGAGGGTTCCTTCTGATACGACATAGAATAAAACTCTCCTCGAAGATGTGTCCTCAAAGTGAGGAATAATGAAAGGAAATGAGTAATATACCATATGCTTCCGTAAAGAACGTTCTCAAGTACTTAAGAAGGACTAGAGATATGGTTCTGATGTATGGCGGTGGAGAATTGGATGTGGTGGGATTCACTGATTCGGACTTCCAAGGATAGAAGGATGACTCGATGTCTACTTCTGGCTACATATTTACGCTTAATGAAGGAGCAGTGTCTTGGCGTAGCGCCAAGCAAAGCACGACTGCTGATTCCACCTGTCAGGCTGAGTATCAAGCAGCCTCGGAGGCTTCCAAGGAAGGGTTCTGGATTAAGAAGTTTATGGGAGAACTTCAAGTGATACCATGTGCTGAGCTGCCTGTTCTGCTGTACTGCGACAACGACGGAGCTGTAGCGCGGGCCAAGGAGCTGAGGTTTCACAATAGCACCAAACATATTGAGAGGAAGTATCATCTCGTAAGAGAGTTTGTTCGCAAGGGATACATTGTGCTGCACAGAGTAAACTCGGCCGACAACGTCGCTGACCCACTTACCAAGCCAGTTTCTCAGACTAGCTTGGAGCGTCATCTGGAGAACATGGGTATTAGATACCATAGTGTGTGGCATTGAGTGCAAGTGGGAGATTGCTAGGAGTATGCCCTCGAATGCCACTTAGAGGATGTTGAGTGAGGGCATTATACTTGTAATTATGTAAATAATTGATATAAGGCAATGGATGTTTCTTTATTTACTAGTAGTTAATGGCATTCCTAACTCGTAAATATACATATAGAAACGAGTCTATGTATGTGAGAGCAAAATGTTCCACTCCTTATTGGATAAGGGGGTCGGCACTGGAAAGGTTTATAGCTCAAATACTTAATCATTCGCAAGTCGATGAAACTTGACTGGGCGTTAAGTATATGTGAAGACTTGTATAACATGTTCTTTGACAAAAAGAGTGCCTATCGAACACTAATGGTTAGTGGGAGAGCACATGTTATAGGTATGCTAATTGGATTAGTATACTCGAACTGACTCACCCTCGATTCGCCACACGAATTTCAATCTGGGACAATCAATGATGGAATCAAAAGGTTGTGATAGGTATTCGTGAACCTTCAACTTGAGGATTTAGTAGGGATGTGCTTGTGACGTCAAGATTTTCATTAGAGTAGTTCGACCCTGTAAACCGCAAGGTGGGGGTCAACCTCGACGTGCATCTTGACGGAAAAGTAGCAGGTCCTACAGAATACCAAGATAAAATTCTTTCTCCCATTAGTGAGCGGGTTATATGTCCTGTGCGGTTATTGGCTGATGAGATCATAAGTATTTGGCCAAAGCATTGGAGCTAGTTGTATTGGATACACGAGATCTCGATGATCTCGATTTGCATTAACACATGCATAGCGTCAAGAACATATAGGGTTTGACTGACTGTGACCCTATATTTTGATTGGGACATTTGAAAGAAGGGTTTATACGTATACTGGTATTCACGACAGAATGGTTCTTGAATGATCTCAATCATTCGTTCTCAGTTGGGATACAGTGTAGGCCGCCAGGCTGGCTAGGTGGTGCTACTACTCTTTGGTTCCTCTCATTGCTAACTGAGACGGACCTACCGAGTCGCGCAATAGGATTGACGACGGAATGAATTGAGCTTATTCTCTCATTATAAATATTAGATATTGGATATCTAATTTATTGGACATTGGATGTCTAATTAAATTTGGGACATTGGATGTCTAAATTAATTTATTGGATAAATTAATTTACGGCCTAATGAATTAAATAAATTACTGGGTGATTAATTTAATTCATAGATATAATTATTTCTTAGAGAAATTAATTATTTTGTATTTGATATGATTAATTAATAGGATTAATTAATCGATATATATACATCGGAACGGAATTGGAGTTTATCTGTTTGGACCCACGGGAGTCCAAAACAAAACAAACTCGTCCGTTCTCTTCTAGAGGCCGCCCCACCTTATCCCTTCCCTCTTTGTCTTGGTCTTGTCCTTAGTTGGAGGAAGACTAAAGACTTTAGAGATATCATATATCTTAATATATGGAAAAGGGAGATATGGTAGGTGATAAAAAGAAGAATAAAAGAAGAGAAGACAATCCCACTCACCACCCTTGGAAGACATCCGTGAGTTTTAGAGTGAGAAAGGAAAAAGAGTTTTCCAAGTCTTCTTGTTCTTCTTCTTCATCTTGTCCTTGAAATTTTCTTGGAGAAAATAGAAAGAGATAGAGAGAGTAAGATTAAAACACTTAGAGTGTAATAATCTTAACATACAAAGCTTCATCACTTGATTCTAGCCGTAACCTTAGAGGTTAATCGGGTGATCGTCGTTCCGTTCGTTTCTCCAGCGCGTGACAAGTAGAAACGCGGTATTTCGGCATTGGATCATCCAAGATCTTGGAGCGGATTGGATTCGTGGAGAACAACTAAAACTTGGGGAATAACTCAAGAGAAGGAATTCATTTAATCAACGGACTACAAGGGTGAATTTCTAATATCTCTTGTGATTTCGTTTACATATATTCGTATATACGTAGCTCGATCGATACTCGTATGGATTCGGATCGAATTAATTTTCGTTTTACCGCTTCCATTGGGCCTTCGATTTAGGCACCGAATCCCAACAATTATTACTATATTATTGCATATCACTGGCATCATGATTTGGTATATAGGATAATAGTTCTTGCATTCGAGAGCAAATATTCCACTCCTTATGGAGATAAGGAAATAGACACTGGAAGTGTTTAGGGCTCGAATGCTTAATTGGTTCACAAGTCGATAAAACTTAATTAGGCAGTAAGTTCAGACAAGACTTGTGTAATGTGTACTCCGACATGTAGTATGCCTGTCTTTACTAAGGATTAGTGGGAGCACACATTATAGGTATGCTAATGGGATTAGTATACTCAAACACGACTCACCTCAATTCGGTCACATGGATATCACTCAGAGATTGTCAATGACTGAATCGAAAGGTTGTGATAGGTATACGTGGACCTTTGACTTGAGGTTTCAGTAGGAGATGTGCTTTTGATATTAAGTTAGTCATTAGAGTAGTTCGATCCAATCAGCGGTTGGTGGGGTCAACCTCGAAATGCAACTTAGTGGGCAAGTAGCAGTCTCTATTAAATACCAAGATATGATTCTTTCTCCTGTTAGTGGGCAGGTAAATGTCTTATGCGGTTATTTGAAAATAAGATCATAAGTGTTTGGCCAAAGCAGATAGAGCTAGTTGTATTTGATACACGAGAGCTGAGTGATCTCGGTTTGCATCAACAAATGCAGAGAGTCAAGTTACAATAGGGTTTGACTTTACCGTGACCTTAATACTTGACCTGGACATATGATTGAAGAGTTTATATGTATACAGTATTCATGACATAATGGTTTTGGAATGATTCGATTATTCGTTCTTAGTCAGGTTACGGTACGGAGCATTAGACTGTCTGAGTGAAACCCGATGGATTTGGATTTGGATATTGAGTTTTGGATTTCAATTTGGATTTGGATTTAACTTTTAAACCCGAAAATATTTAGATTTAGATTTGGATTTTACCAAATTCGCTCGGACCCGATCCGTTGTCATCCTTATCAACAATATCAATGAGGTTGCAAGAAAAACTATATATATATATATATATAAATAAATAGATAGAAAATATATAAAACAATAAACTTTATTATTTTATCCAGAATCATTGTAAAATTTATAACGAACAATTCGTCTTATATATTTATGTATTTTTTTATTTCCGTATATTACAAATATATTGGAGTAGTATGACGTTAAAGCTGGAAAGTATGACATGTTATGTTAGTCGAAAAATACGGCATATGAAACCAAACATACTAGTGAGTGTAATATCCGGGGGTAATTTTTTTTTCATGTTACTGTTGAGTTGTACGTATTCGTTTGGAATTGTACAAGTGTTGTTGTTTGGACCGATACAATGTATATTGTATTAGAATATTTCGGGATCGAAATATTTATACTGGTCGTCGGTTTGGTTTCGTCGTTTGGTTGTTGCTTGGCGAGTTTGGAATTTTGGCTAAGTTTATAGCCATAGCGTACGCTATCTGTATAGCATTACGTACGCTAATTTGTTGCGATTACGTACGTTACGTCCTGAGGTTTTCGTACGTAATGCGTGGTCGGTGGTAGGAACCTTCCTCGTAGTCAACTTTCGACTGGTAGGACCAAGGTATCTTTGGGAGATTATTTATTTATATATATATATATAAATTATGTTATCAACTCCCATGATTCCTACCTCACCTTTTCCCTCATGTGATTCTCCCTCATATCATGTGTCTCATGATTATATATATATAATATATATACATATACATTATGTCCTTTCCCTCTCACTCACCTTTCATCTCTCCTCCCTCTCTCATTTTTTCTTCACTGTATCATCTCTCTCTCTCTCCGTCATCTCTCCCTCTCGTCCTCTCTCTCTTCTCTCCATCTCTCCCATTTCTTTTTCCGGCGAGGTAGAGTTAAGGACGGGCAGCGGCTTCTTCATTCCGTGACATTTGGAGTTGACGACCGGAGTAGAGGATCGACATCTCCGGTGACGGCCGGAGCTCGGCGGCGGCAGCGGCTCGTGGATCGAGCAAGAACGTCGATCGGAATTTCCGGATCGAAAGGCGTTGCAAATCCGGTCGAGCTGTTCCGGCACTTTTTTTTTCTGGCGAGACGGAGCTCAGGCGTCCACCGGTTCTTCATGGTTTCCGGCCATGGACGCTTCTCCATTGTTTCCAGCGACCGGAGGTGGTTTTTGTCCGGAACGGACAGCGGAACGGAGACTTGACATATTTCCGGCGAGGAGTTGCAGGCGGAGATGGTGAAAACCGGCCATGGACGGAAACGGACCGGAGTTGGACGAAGTCCGGCGGGTCAGTTTTTCCGGCGGCCGAGTTCCAGCAGGAGAGTTGTTTTCTGACCGAATTCCGGCGAAGGTTGCCCGGCCGATCGACTTTTCCGGGTAAGTCTTTGTGTTTTGTGTGTTGTGTGTAATGTATAAGGCCTGTGTGTGTACAGGTATGTGTATATATATATATATACATATATATATGTATATATATATGTGTGTGTGTGTGTGTTGTGTGTACTGTTATATATATGTGTGTTTGGTGTGTGTTCTGTGTATATATATATATATATATATAATGTATAAAGTTGTGTGTTATATATATATTGTGTGTGTTGTGTAGTGTGTGGGTGTATAAATATATATATATATATATATATATATAACGTGATGTTGTGTGGTGTGTGTTGTACATATATATATATATATATATATATATATTATGCAGTGAGTGTGTGTTAGTAATGTGTGTACCGTATGTATATTATACATATATATATTATATGTGTGTATACGGATAAATACGAGTATAGTATGTGTTCTTGTTGGAATCGGAATTATCTATTGTGTTGTTTTCGGTCGATATCGTGTTATCGAATGAATTGTATTTCATTCAAGGTTGTTCGAGTGCTTGTGATTGGCGGAGGACCCCGTTGATCGATTCGTGGTAGGACGTTGATCGTGGAAGGACTTTCTCGCCTTCGGTTTGAGGCAAGTTTTATACTTGTACTGGTCAATGAGATTAATGTTATCATGTATGTGTATGAATGTGTGTATCATTTCGAGACTTGGTCTCTTTATGATTTTGTTGACATCAGGGGATTGTTTGATACGATACCCTTCGGCAAATTATGCCAAATATTATTGTTGTTCGTAAATGGCCGATTTAAGGCATTGCGATACTTGTTGGTAATATATTTGTCGATAGCCGGTTCGCGGTATCGACATATCGATTGTTATTGTTGATTGATGTTCCTTTGAGATATTGTTGTTGATAGCCGGTTCGCGGCATCGACGTATCGATTGTTGTTATTGATTGATGTTCCATCAAGATATTTTTTTGTGAATCGTCGTTATTGATATCAGTGTTTTTCTATTGATGCCGTTTTGGCCGATTGAAGGCATTGACGTATTCGATTATCATCTTCGTTATCGGTAACCGATTAAAGGTTCCGAGACATCCGTTGTACAATTGTTATCGGTTAACCGTTCTGAAGGTTATCGATATATTAAATTAGGATTATCAAAGATAATTCCCATCCGTTGTCTAATTATTATCGATTGTCCGCTCTAACGGTAATCGATATATTGAATTGGGATTATCAAAGATAATTCCCATCCGTTGTCAAATATATTCTCATTCGTTGTATCGTTGTTATCGATTGACCGTTCTACGGTAATCGAAGTATTGAATTGGGACTGTCGAGGATAGTTCCCATCCATTGAATTATTATTGTCGTGTTGACCGATTCAAGGCAGCACACTATTATTCTTGTGAACTCGGTAATTTTGTGATCATTGAAGGTTGAGGATTTCCCGAACTGTTGTGTTGTGATCATTGCTCGTGTTAATCGGTCCTTAGGGATTTTGATCCCAGGATGGTTGTTTTGAATATTGTTGGTCGTGTCGACCTTTCATTATTCGTGTGTCATCGTTCACTTGGTGAGTCGTATGATCCATATTGGATGTGTTATCCTTTGAGTTTCGTTGTCATGTTGTATCGTGACATATTCGGAATCATATCTGCGTTCCGATTGGTTATTGTGTAGGATTTTTAGCCAGGCACACGATGGTCATGCGTGGATGTTTCCGCATTGGACCGTGCACACGAGACGTAGTTCGTGAGGCTAATTAGGTACATTGTCCCACGTATATTTCTGGATTCCGTATACGGGCTGGACATGTGCACGGACACATTTCCGGATCGGGTGTACTGTGATGTCCATCATTGAGCCATACAAATTTTGTTCGTTCATAGTCCATTTAAATGTGTGGATGTGTTCGACGTTTTGTGATTGAGCGTTCATATGCCAGAGGGGTATGTTCGACAGTCAGGTTTGTTTCTTTGAGATCTGTATTGTAATGATTTACAGCTTCAGGCTGTTCGGCTTTCAGGCCATCGTGATATTTTGGCACCTTCGGGCTGTTCGGCTTTCAGGCCATCGTGATATTTTGGCAGCTTCGGCTGAGGGCTTTCAGGCCATTGTGATGTATCGGTATTTCCGTTGGAGCCTTCGGGCATTGTGATCCTTATTTATTTCAGCGTTGGTTTGATTTACCTTCGGGTAATGTATTGTTGTGTTCTATATTGATGATTCGCCATTGGGCACTTATGTTCTAACCTATTGAGCAGGTATTGATCGTATGCCATGGGCATAGTGTTCCACGAATGCTCGATTCTTACTTTGGTTTGTGAGCATCTCGTACTACCATTGTTGTACTGTTTATTCTGCCTTTGGATGCATATCATGTTGTGCATGTATTTGATATTCATTATTCTGGATGGCTGACCCCGTGGGGGCGGAACATGTTTTCATGTTTTAGGTGCTTGCGAGGAGAGAGTTGAGACACAGGGGCATGACGATGGCGACGAGGCATTCGAGCGATACTAGTCCGAGATATTTTGGTGTTCATGTTGGTCAGACAGTTGGAGTACTCCATTTTTGTTCAGTCGTTGTCGTTTTGTATTATCCGAGCAAGGCTCGTGGATGTTGTTGTATTTTTATTTTGGCCATGTAGGCCCATTCTTGTCGTTGAAATTCCATATCGGAATAGTATGTCGTACGTCATAGTAGGGTCTGTGATTTCCTATTTTGGTCAGTTTGTTGTAATTTAGTCGTGTTCGCCTGGTGGATCACCTGATGTGGGGTCCACGGCACTGTAATAACCCAATGGAATTTGGGGGTGTTACAGAAGATGGTATCAGAGAATTGGGTTGTGAGATACCCTGACTTGTGTGTTATGTGGCTCTACCAAGGCGGTAGTAGCGGGGCTGTCAGGTTATGACAATGCAGACAATCGGGTTTAGTGAGACGTGATAGTTAGACGACAGTGAGTCATTCTTTCATCGAGTCGTCGTCAGTGAAGACTAGTATCGCAAGACCTCGAAGCTTCGTATGACCTGTGTAAGGACTCTATTCTCTTTTATGTGCATACATTCATTATGTTATTGATTATACATGTTTTGTCGACCTTTGTATGTGACGATCGGGTGCGATTGATTTATGATTTTTTTTGCTTTGGAGCGTGTGGGCTCTGTATCGGCTATGATTAGCGCGATCGATGTGATCGTTTATCTGTTGAGTATGTATACTCATGTTTTGCGTTGACCTAGCATTCTGGCCGTTGAGGCGTATTTGAGCTATGGTCATGATTGAACGTTATTCTTTCAGTCTGGAAAGAGGACGTGGCAGAGGGGGTAGAGGCCGCAGAGTGGGCCGACACCCGAAACCTCGTACCAATAATTTGGTGGCTGATGAATCATTTTCGGAGTTGTGCTCGAGAACCCACCGATCGTGATTGTGTTTGGATCGAGTTCAAGACTCTCATGTTAGAGAGGTATTATCCGGCTCCACTTCGTGAAGCCAAGTTATCGGAGGTTTTGAACCTCGAATCCGTCGAGAACGAGGGTGTTATTGTTATTGCTGAGAAGTTTCAAGGACTTCTTCAGTTTACTTCATCTGTTATCCGTACTGAGGCGGATAAGATCAAGTATTTTAACAAGAGGTTGAACCCGCGGTTGAGAATGCAGTTGTTCAATCACAATTGTAGTTCACTTGGCGAATTCATAGAGAAGGCTCTTAGAGCAGAGCTTTCGATCAAGGAGCTTACTCAGAAGGATCCTTCAGTTTCTTCTGGTGAGAGGACTTGGATGCCGATTCGTTCAGAGGGACATCGAGCTCCGACGTCCAAGAGGTCATTTCCTAGTCGGCTTTGTACTGGGAAAGCATTTTCTTCTCAGGCGACGAGTTCGACTATTATTTGTTTTAACTGTGATTCAGCGGGGCATGTGAGTACTCGATGTACGGTGCTAGCTATTATTTATTTTCTGTGTGGGAGGTAGGGACACCTTCAGAATACTGCAGGAGTTCTAGTGCCAGTAGGTCTCGAGAGAGCTCACGGGCCTCGAGAGATCTTGTTACTTCAGTCCGTACTTCATCCAAGGGGTCATATCGGGCTTCGGGAGCCAGAGGTATGGACACCCAAGGGGAAGTAGCGAGTTCAGATTTGGGTCTTCCTCGAGTCGATGAGATCGAGGAGCTCGATGATCTGGAGGATGTTGATTTCGGGTACATTTGAGATGTAACCTTGATTTGTATTTTTCTTGTCTTTCGGATTAATGTTTGACTTGGTCTATATTTTAGTATTGTGGTTGCGAACCATTTATGGTTGATCTATCTTGTAATCATTGTATCTGAGAATCTTGACACTTGAGTCATTTGATGTGATTTTCTTTCCTTTTGGTCCTGTACCCAAGATTTTTGTGATGATCTGGGTAATCGTTCATTGTGATTCGAGACGTCAAGTCATGAGGACTTGGGCGTGCGGTTGATATGGTCCCAAGGACTATTCGTGCGTTGTTATTATCTTTTGTGGTGCGAGTCCGTGTTTACATGGGCGTTCGATGCTGACGAGAACGAGGAAGTATACACCGATGATCGTAGACATGTACAATGGGCGGCACCCGCGGGGTGTGTACGCCGGTGTTACAAGTCATGCAGTTAGTACGACTTCCTGGCTGGTCTCTAGCAGGAGAGTCATGATTCGGCTAATCTCGCATTTGATTGAGTGTCTTTATCACTTGATTTTTTTCGCCTTGTTCAGGCAGAGGAGACGTGGGGACCCGTGGGGTCGGCCCAATTGCTTAGGCAGAATTTCTCGTATTGAGGAGTATTCCTGGAGATGTTGTTTTCTTATCCTGATGAATAGTCCGTGCCCCGACATGTGCACCCTGAGTTTCGGGGACGAAACTCTTTTTAAGGGGGGGAGTATGTAATATCCGGGGGTAATTTTTTTTTCGTGTTACTGTTACGTATTCGTTTGGAATTGTACAAGTGTTGTTGTTTGGACCGATACAATGTATATTGTATTAGAATATTTCGGGATCGAAATATTTATACTGGTCGTCGGTTTGGTTTCGTCGTTTGGTTGTTGCTTGGCGAGTTTCGAATTTTGGCTAAGTTTATAGCCATAGCGTACGCTATCTGTATAGCATTACGTATGCTAATTTGTTGCGATTATGTACGTTACGTCCTGAGGTTTTCGTACGTAATGCGTGGTCGGTGGTAGGAACCTTCCTCGTAGTCAACTTTCGACTGGTAGGACCAAGGTATCTTTGGGGGATTGTTTATATATATATATATATATATATATTATGTTATCAACTCCCGTGATTCCTACCTCACCTTTTCCCTCATGTGATTCTCCCTCATGTCATGTGTCTCACGATTATATATATATATATAATATATATACATATACATTATGTCCTCTCCCTCTCCCTCACCTTTCCTCTCTCCTCCCTCTCTCATTTTTTCTTCACTGTATCATCTCTCTCTCTCTCCGTCATCTCTCCCTCTCGTCCTCTCTCTCTTCTCTCCATCTCTCCCATTTCTTTTTCCGGCGAGGTAGAGTTAAGGACGGGCAGCGGTTTCTTCATTCCCGGCGACGGACTGGAGTTGACGACCAGAGTAGATGACTGACATCTCCGGCGGTGGCAGGCGGCTCGTGACTGGAGCAGCAACGGTCTGATCGGAATTTCCGGATCGAAAGGCGTTGCAAATCCGGTCGAGCTGTTCCGGCACTTTTTTTTTCTGGCGAGACGGAGCTCAGGCATCCACCGGTTCTTCATGGTTTCCGTCCATGGACGTTTCTCCATTGTTTCCGGCGACCGGAGGTGGTTTTTGTCCGGAACGGACAGCGGAACGGAGACTTGACATATTTCCGGCGAAGAGTTGCAGGCGGAGATGGTGAAAACCGGCCATGGACGGAAACGGACCGGAGTTGGACGAAGTCCGGAGGGTCAGTTTTTCCGGCGGCCGAGTTCCAGCAGGAGAGTTGTTTTCTGACCGGATTCCGGCGAAGGTTGCCCGGCCGATCGACTTTTCCGGGTAAGTCTTTGTGTTGTGTGTTGTGTGTTGTGTGTAATGTATAAGGCCTGTGTGTGTACAGGTATGTGTATATATATATATATATATATATGTGTGTGTGTGTATTGTGTGTTCTGTGTATATATATATATAATGTATAAAGCTGTGTGTTATATATATATTGTGTGTGTTGTGTAGGGGGTGGGTGTATAAATATATATATATATATATATATATATATAACGTGCTGTTGTGTGGTGTGTGTTGTACACACACACACACACATATATATATATATATATAAATTGTGAAGTGTGTGCATGTGCAGTATATATATATATATATACATATATATATTATGTAGTGAGTGTGTGTTAGTAATGTGTGTATCGTATGTATATTATACATATATATATATATATATTATATGTGTGTATACGGATAAATACGAGTATAGTATGTGTTCGTGTTGGAATCGGAATTATCTATTGTGTTGTTTTCGGTCGATATCGTGTTATCAAATGAATTGTATTTCATTCAAGGTTGTTCGAGTGCTTGTGATTGGCGGAGGACCCCGTTGATCGATTCGTGGTAGGACGTTGATCGTGGAAGGACTTTCTCGCCTTCGGTTTGAGGCAAGTTTTATACTTGTACTGGTCAATGAGATTAATGTTATCATGTATGTGTATGAATGTGTGTATCATTTCGAGACTTGGTCTCTTTATGATTTTATTGACATCAGGGGATTGTTTGATACGATACCCTTCGGCAAATTATGCCAAATATTATTGTTGTTCGTAAATGGCCGATTTAAGGTATTGCGATACTTGTTGGTAATATATTTGTCGATAGCCGGTTCGCGGTATCGACATATCGATTGTTATTGTTGATTGATGTTCCTTTGAGATATTGTTGTTGATAGCCGGTTCGCGGCATCGACGTATCGATTGTTGTTATTGATTGATGTTCCATCAAGATATTTTTTGTGAATCGTCGTTATTGATATCAGTGTTTTTCTATTGATGTCGTTTTGGCCGATTGAAGGCATTGACGTATTCGATTATCATCTTCGTTATCGGTAACCGATTAAAGGTGCCGAGACATCCGTTGTACAATTGTTATCGGTTAACCGTTCTGAAGGTTATCGATATATTGAATTGGGATTATCAAAGATAATTCCCATCCGTTGTCTAATTATTACCGATTGTCCGCTCTAACGGTAATCGATATATTGAATTGGGATTATCAAAGATAATTCCCATCAGTTGTCAAATATATTCTCATTCGTTGTATCGTTGTTATCGATTGGCCGTTCTACGGTAATCGAAGTATTGAATTGGGACTGTCGAGGATAGTTCCCATCCGTTGAATTATTATTGTCGTGTTGACCGATTCAAGGCAGCACACTATTATTCTTGTGAACTCGGTAATTTTGTGATCGTTGAAGGTTGAGGATTTCCCAAACTGTTGTGTTGTGATCGTTGCTCGTGTTAATCGGTCCTTAGGGATTTTGATCCCAGGATGGTTGTTTTGAATATTGTTGGTCGTGTCGATCTTTCATTATTCGTGTGTCATCGTTCACTTGGTGAGTCGTATGATCCATATTAGATGTGTTATCCTTTGAGTTTCGTTGTCATGTTGTATCGTGACATATCCGGAATCATATATGCGTTCCGATTGGTTATTGTGTAGGATTTTTAGCCAGGCACACGATGGTCATGCGTGGATGTTTCCGCATTGGACCGTGCACACGATACGTAGTTCGTGAGGCTAATTAGGTACATTGTCCCACGTATATTTCTGGATTCCGTATACGGGGTGGACATGTGCACGGACACATTTCCGGATCGGGCGTACTGTGATGTCCATCATTGAGCCATACAAATTTTGTTCATTCATAGTCCATTTAAATGTGTGGATGTGTTCGACGTTTTGTGATTGAGCGTTCATACGCCAGAGGGGTATGTTCGACAGTCATGTTTGTTTCTTTGAGATCTGTATTGTGATGATTTACAGCTTCGGTTCATTCGCTTTCGTGCCATCGTGATATTTTGGCGGCTTAGTGTTCGGCTTTCAGGCCATCGTGATATTTTGGCAGCTTCGGCTGAGGGCTTTCAGGCCATTGTGATGTATCGGTATTGCCGTTGGAGCCTTCGGGCATTGTGATCCTTATTTATTTCAGCGTTGGTTTGATTTACCTTCGGGTAATGTATTGTTGTGTTCTATATTGATGATTCGTCGTTGGGCACTTATGTTCTAACCTATTGAGCAGGTATTGATCGTATGCCATGGGCATAGTGTTCCACGAATGCTCGATTCTTACTTTGGTTTGTGAGCATCTCGTACTACCATTGTTGTACTGTTTATTCTGCCTTTGGATGCATATCATGTTGTGCATGTATTTGATATTCATTATTCTGGATGGCTGACCCCATGGGGGCGGAACATGTTTTCATGTTTTAGGTGCTTGCGAGGAGAGAGTTGAGACACAGGGGCATGATGATGGCGACGAGGCATTCGAGCGATACTAGTCCGAGATATTTTGGTGTTCATGTTGGTCAGACAGTTGGAGTACTCCATTTTTGTTCAGTCG
This sequence comes from Orobanche coerulescens, assembly GCA_033398695.1. Taxonomy (NCBI): domain Eukaryota; kingdom Viridiplantae; phylum Streptophyta; class Magnoliopsida; order Lamiales; family Orobanchaceae; genus Orobanche; species Orobanche coerulescens. Next base: position 64,424,038 of record CM065810.1, on the reverse strand, counting down.
TTGTCGTTTTGTATTATCCGAGCAAGGCTCGTGGATGTTGTTGTATTTTTATTTTGGCCATGTAGGCCCATTCTTGTAGTTGAAATTCCATATCGGAATAGTATGTCGGACGTCATAGTAGGGTCTGTGATTTCCTATTTTGGTCAGTTTGTTGTAATTTAGTCATGTTCGCCTGTGGATCACCTGATGTGGGGTCCACGGCACTGTAATAACCCAATGGGATTTGGGGGTGTTACAGTGAGACAGTAAATACAACAAATTAATTTCCTATGCAAATTAAGGTCCTACTATTTATTACTCCATAAAATACATATTTCTGTTATAAAGTTCTCTCAATTAATTAACTGGTCCATCCAAATAATTTAGAGATCCTGTTCAAATTTTATAGACCGGTCCCTTGTTACACTTATCAAATGAATTGTCAAAATTTCAAATTATTTTATTTAAATTTTAAATGACACTCAATAAACCTTAAATTTAAGGATATTTTTCAAATAGAAATAAAAATACAACGGGTTGGGAGAGTACCAAAAATTGGTACAATGCTTTTCTAAAATAAATCCAAATAATTTATTTCTAAAGTTAAATGAAAGATAATATATTAATGTATTTAGTACTGAGTGAGTCATGTTAAGACTTATGCGATGAGTTGAAATCTTGATGTTTTACATTTTGCAGACTAAAATGGGACTTCAAGTTTGCTCATTTTAGCAGTTAAGGACCTTCTTTTTAAAAGGTATCATATAAGGCCTTGTAATTTGGTCCGTCATACCAAGTTAAGACATCCGTCCAATCTGGTCCGTTAAGTGTTAAAAATCGTCCTACAAGACAGTTAAGTTACACATCATTAATTCCACATCATCCGATTTTAAATATTAAACCGGTTATTCATCTTAATTCCACATCGTCTTCACTTTCAGTCATCTTCTTCACATCGCACATCGCGCTGGTTCTTCTTCACATCGCGCTGGACAGTAATCTTTGACATCTTCAATCTGTGATTCAACATTGACATCTTCAGTCTGTGAATCCTTGTGATGCGACTTCGATAGCTACCATCGATCGATACGAGTACGAACAGTAGGGAAGACACCGCGTTGAGCTTGGTTAGGGTTTCAAAAATATATTTTGGGGCTTTTACTGCTAAGAGGTTAGATTCTCTGACATAATATCTCTCGTGTCTTCTGAATACAAGATTTGTACTTTGGTGAATTATTATGTGATATTTGTTTCGACAGGAAGCATATAAATGACATCTGGTAGCTGTGCATCAACGAACTCACGAGTTACATGCTTTTGCAAGAAAGAGTCTCCCTTACGAACTGCAAAAACAGATTCTAATCGAGGGCAGAAATTCTATGGATGTGGCAATTATGGTGTTAAGGATAAGTCACCTTGTTCCTTCTTTCAATGGGCTGTGAATGATATAGGAACATCGAAAGCAGAGTACAAGAGTTATCGAGAAGCATGGTTTGCAGAAAGGAACACTGAATTGAAGAGTGAATTGGCTGAGTTGAAAAAGGAACTTGAAATTGAAAAGAAGAGTAACTCAGAGTTGAAGATGAAATTGTTGGTTTTGAAGATCAAATTTTTTATGTTTACTGCTTGTTTGATTTGTATTTTATTTGCTATGTTAAGTTGATGAAACTATGGTTCTTGGAGACTTTTAGTGTAATGAAGGATTTGTGTGATTTGTGTTTACAATTGTACTCTTTTTTCTGTTAAGTTGATTCAATTGTACTCTTTTTTCTATTAATACCATTCAATTGTACTCTTTTTTCATTAATACCATTCAATTGTACTCTTTTTTTCGTTAATACCATTCTATGTTCAGCGCCTTGATGTGACGAGGCATAGGCCTTTTTAAACATTGATATAGTTTTCTTACTTTTCATTTTTAGAAAATCTTCAAATTGAACAAGGGACCCAAATTGTTTACACATATATGAAATATCAGTAATGTAAAACGCAGAAGAGGTGATTTCATAGCAAAATTAGTGATTTAGCCACTGATAAGCGATCTACTAATAAAATGTATGAGGGACAATTGAGGTTATGTTTTCTTTTCCCTAAAAATAATGATATGATAGATAAAACTTACAGAGCATCCCGATGATAGATAAAACAAGGGACTTCATTGTTTACACATATATGAAATATCAGTAATGTAAAACGCAGAAGAGGTGATTTCATAGCAAAATTAGTGATTTAGCCACTGATAAGCGATTTACTAATAAAATGTATGAGGGACAATTGAGGTTATGAAATAGGATAAGAAATAAACTGACAATGTATTCAACTACAACATTGACAATGTATCCAAAACAACAATGTATCAACCGTACCACATACTTAATACATTGACAAAAAGTATCCAACAAAACAGAATATATCCAACTACAACATTGACAAAAAACAACAATGTATCCAACTATGTATCCAACCGTACCATCAAAAGAACAATGTATCCAACTTCAACATTGACAAAAAAGAAACCGTACCACATGCTTAATACATCAACCAAAAAGTACCCAACAACCAACAAGAAAACAAAATAAAACACCCTGACTTCATTTCTTCTGAAATTTCCTTTTCATTGTGTCAGTGTTGTTTTTTCTTGAACCCTCAACTTGTCTTTTGTTCCTTGTGTTGTGTGCTGGTGAGGACATGTCCCTTGTATTGTGAGCTGGTGTTGAAGCCTCATTTGAGGTTTGTGTTGGTTGTGACTGCTGATCCACATATGAGATTTGTGTAGATTCATCAAGTTGATTCATTTCAAAAGCTTGACCCTTGCCAGGATTCTTTCTACTAACATTCTTTGCACTTGCTGGTTTGTTCTTCTTTGGCACCTGATTTCATGAGAGCAAAATGATTAAACTTTGGTTATAATGTAAATGGAATAGGCTACAACAAATCATAATTAACATATTTACCTTTGCTCCTGTAACTGGTGCCTGCTTACAAGTCCTTTTGTTATGACCTTTCTGAAGACAGATTTTGCAAGTAACATCCCTTCCAGCCCCACTGACTCTGGACTTCTTTACACTATGCTTAGATTCTTCATGTGCACCTTTCCTTCTAGCCTTTTTGGGCCTACCAGGCATTCTTCTTTGTGGAGGTGGAAGTATAGGGTCTGTGTCATCCTTGGGCCACAAGTTTTTACCATTCATTGTGCTCATGAACTCAGCATAGGCCAATTTGCATCTTTCTACCCTCAACATAGGATCAATATAGTTTCTAGGCTCATCATTCAAATAGTAAATTGCACTAATGGCATGACTACAAGGGATGCCACTCAACTCCCACATCCTACAACTACAGGATTTAGCTTTGGTGTCTACAACATAGCCATTTAACCCCATCCTAACCTCAAACTTGTAGTTGCCATTGTATGATGTACAAAAAAACCTATGATCAGCAATATTTCTTTGTAACCTGTCTATGATCCTAGGGCGAATTCCCCATCCCATTTATCCATAATCAGTCTTCTCCTTTCCATTCTCTCCTTTATACCACATCTTATTTCCTCTAACATGTCTATTATAGGCCTATACCTAGCATCTATGATAGTGCCATTAAAACATTCACACATGTTATTGTCTACAGAGTCACATTTAGAGAAGAATGAGAAGAAACCTCTACACCATAACACAGGATTGTGCCTTTTGATCCAATTAAAAGCATCCAAGTTGATGTCCTTTATCTCCTTCATAACATCATCAAATTCTTACGAGTTGTACTCTTAGCGACCCTCCGTAATAGATTCTTCAATTGAGCCTACAACATGTGTTTCATTTCAAAATCTATACATGCTCGAACACTTAAAACAGTGTAATTTTACCAGTGTAATTGTACCAGTGTACTTTTACCAGTGTTTCAAAATCAAAAAACTTAAAACTTTACCAGTGTAAATTTTCCTCAAGTTGGAGTATATATGCCTTGCACAACATCTATGCTCAGAATGTGGTAACAATTCAGCAATGGCATTCTCTAGCCCTTTCTGTTGGTCTACAACATCATGCATAAGTTAAGAAACACATATACAACATAACAATGACAAATAATGCATGTAAAAAACACAAGTAAATAAAACAAGAATACCTGTAATTAAAGTGAGACCAATTACTTGGTCCAAACATAGGTCATCCTTCAATATTTCTAAAAACCACTTCCATGAATCAGTTGATTCCACTTCTACAACAGCCCATGCCACAGGGAACATCTGGTTGTTGGCATCTCTACCAACAGCAGTCAAGATTTCACCACAACAATAGGACTTCAAAAATGACCCATCCAATCCTAGCACTGGTCTACAACCATCAATCCAACCCTTTTTCAAAGCATAAAAACATATATACATTCTCTTAAAAACAGCAACTCCATTAGGTCCATCTCTTTGCACACTTATTCTGACAGTGTTTCTTTTATCAGATTTCAGAATTTCTCTCCCATAACTCCTAATATAAGAGTAATGCTGTTTAAGACCATTCTCAACTTCCCCTAAAGCTTTCTTTTTAGCTCTGTAACACTGTAATTTTGTCACAGTCATCTTGTAATTTTCATTCACTTCCCTCTTAAAGTCCTTTGTCTTCCAGCTAGGGTTATTTCTAATCTTATCACCATATATTTTTGCCAACCAAGAAGAGGTGGCCATCTTAACCTTATCCTCCCTGCAACACTTGTGGTAATCAACTAAGGTCTTTACTTGAAAAGATTTTTCTTTGTTCATCCAACTACAATACATCTTCCAAGGGCACCCCTGTTTGCAGCCAACTTGAACCAAATTGGGTTTGTTCTTTAAAAACTTCAGAGCATAACCATTCACTCTCGCATAATTTCTAACACTTCTTTTAGTTGCTTAGGGTTGGAAAACCTCAATCCCACTTCAAACTTTATTTTTGGATGTCAATTTTGGGTTGAAAAGCGGGTAAGAAATATTAGTTGCTTTAGAATCAGCATCAGCATCATCATCACTTTCAGTTGCAGTGTGATAATCACTAGACTGCAGTGGTTCTGACTCATAACCCTCATTATGTGCACTAGATTCAACATGGTCCATTAGCAATGGAACAGATTCAGTTGTTTTTGGATCAACCCCCAATGATGCAAGTTTATCTTTTTCCATTCTTAACTTATCCATTTCTTTTCTCATTTCTAATAACTTCTTCCTAATGGAATGCAATTCCTCATCATCATCATCTGAACAATGTTCCATGCTGTTTATGTCACTTAGGTCATCAAATTCTATGTCTTCATCAAATTCTTGCACATCTTCAAATATAGTATCATCCCTAGCACTACCTGTGACACATTCATTATTTACTGTAGCTTCAACATTGACATCTTCATTTTGAACTCCATCAGACAAATGTTCTACATAAACCATGACCCTATTGGTTTCCTTTCCAGCTTCTAAGAACATAGGGATTTGGTCATCATTGTACATCATTTTCAACCCAGATTCATTTGACTCTAAAGGGGATTTGAAATAAAGTTTGCACAAGTCAGAGTACCCCAAGTCCTTAACATGTCCTAAGATCTCAAAGTAAGAAATTAAGTCCACATCAATGTTCCTTAAAGTTTTGATCACTTTGATATACATCTTGGTTATACTATGGAGAAATAACCCTGTGTTTCTACAAATTCCCCGCCATGATGTATTACAATGGTTAACTTGTCACCCATAATGTATTCAAAAACGAGAGATATTATGTCGGATACTCTAACCTCTCAAGGTAAAAGCCCCAAAATATCTTCTTGAAACCCTAACCAAGCTCGACACAGTCGCCTTCCTACTCGTACCGCCTTCCTTCGTACTCGTATCGCCTTCCTGGGAGCTATCGAATGTCGTACTGTGCAAGATTCATAGACTGAAGTCTAAATCGCCAAATAAGAACCCGGTAGCGATGTGCGATGTGAAGAAGATGACTGAAAGTGAAGACGATGTGGAATTAAGATGAATAACCGGTTTAATATTTAAAATCGGATGATGTGGAATTAATGATGTGTAACTTAACTGTCTTGTAGGACGATTTTTAACACTTAACGGACCAGATTGGACGGATGTCTTAACTTGGTATGACGGACCAAATTACAAGGCCTTATATGATACCTTTTAAAAAGAAGGTCCTTAACTGCTAAAATGAGCAAACTTGAAGTCCCATTTTAGTCATTTTGCCAAATCCATACAAGTTTTATAATATTGATTAAAATAATAAAATGTCCCACCAGAGAATTGAAGCCTCGACTACTGAGAGTCCTAGTTGAATTACATGGCGAGCATTACCATTGAACTTAGTGTATCATTCGCTTCAAATGTGTCGAATATTATTATAATTATACATATACATAATGATTTTTATTGAGCCCCTAAAAAATGACACTGGGCAGGGGCCCTATGCGGTAGCACAGCTCGCACAGATTCATAGACCGATGGCCTTGTTAATTAAAACAAATTATTCACATTAGAATCATACTTTCTTATACAGCTAGAACTGGCTGATGAACCAGTTCGAGCTCGATTTCATTCGGCTCAACTCATCTATAGCTCATGCTAAGTTGGTTCATTGTCTGATTCAGCTCGAATTGGATTCGACTCAATGACATTTGAGATGACCCTGATTCAAAATTAGTGATCTCGTCGAATGGTCACGTCACAACTTATCTAGTCGACTTGGCTCGACTAGTAAGTCACGTCGAAGCGACTCGTGAAACCTACCCTGCTCGACAAACGAGTCATCTATCAACTCGGCTCTATTATATATATAAAGAGAATGTTCTTTTGATAAAAAATAGGAATAAATCTATACCATCGATCTTCGTTTGGTCTATGGTCCAGATTAATGTATGTATAAAATATATGTATTTCATGAATTAAAATGCTAATGCATTAAAAGTATGCATTATATGTATAAAATTGTCGATGCATTGAAACAAAGCATTTCATGCATAACTTTTCGTGAGAATAAATCTTGGCCATCCATTTAATCAAGATCTATAAACCAAATTAATTCATATTTCTTAACCTAAACAACATTTTCACCAGAATTATCCCATATATACAGATGATGGACGCATAGATTGATCATGGATGGCGAAAATGACGAAGATGACCCATGGTTCATGCTGAACTCCACGGCCGTCCATGGGCTTGTGCAAGTTGTGCTACTGCACAGGGCACCGGCTCAATATCAAATTTTAGGGCCTATATATAATTAGACATCATGAATATATAGGTTTTTTGGAATATATATTATATAATGAGCAAAGCGTAGTGGCAAATTGTTAATAGGTTAGCTCTTTGCTTTTGTATAGTTGAACACGAGTTCAACTCCCAGCGGCTTCATAATTTATCTAGTTTTTTATTTTTTTTACTTGCAAGTTGTTTCTTTTTATAATGCTTTAGAAAAATGATTTAATAAACTATATTACTTTCGGAATGTATTCAACCAAAATATATATTGCTTTTAATAAAAAAATTTTGAATAAATATTTAAACATTTCCAAAAAATAATTCCATCATTTTAAGACCAAAATTAATTAAATTTATATTTGCTTATTATATTCGTTAATTATTCTGACCGCCACAATTAATTAAGTAAAATTTAGTCACTAAGGGTCCCAATTTGATAAAAGTAAGGGTTAAATTTTTAAAATTTGAACATGCCCTCTAAATTATTTGGGATAGCCCTGCTGAACTCCATGGCCCCTGCCTCAGAAAGTGAAGGCAACCAGAACTTTATTATAGGAAGAATGTTAAGTTTGTATTGTGATTAGAGATGGCAGTGGATCTTGGATCCAGTCCAGATCCGCAGATCCGGATCCGTTTTTGAGGATTTGGATCTCAAATTTTTAGATCCATCAGATCCGGGTCGGATCTGGATCTATAAAAAAAATTTACGGAGCGGATCTGGATCTTAAATTTTTAGATCTGGATCCGACCTAGATCCGACCCGCGGATCAACATTTATATATATATATATATATATATATATATATATATATATATATATTAAACCCTAATTCTTTATTATAAAAAACAAAAGAAAAAAGAAACCTAAATCTAACTTTACCCATTCCTCTTCCTGCTGTCCCCCGAGACCAAAAAGGCATCCAGGGATCTAACTTTACCTTTCTCTGCATTGCTTCTTCTCCGGGAAAAGTTCACATATTAGGGGGAAGACGGATTGAATCGCCTGGCAAAACTATACCTATAGCTCCTAGTATTTCTGAGAGGAAGCGGTGGGAAGGAAGCAGCCCTAGCCTCTGTCCGGCCAATCATTCCGCTGGCATCTCGCATTACATAGGTTACATTCCAGTGGGAAGGAAGCAGCCCTAGCCTCTATCCTGTAACACCCCCCCAGATCCGACCGGGAATATTACAGCGTCGTGGGCCCCGGAATGGAATCCACCAGGCTAAAAGAAACTTTCGCAAATATTTACAAATGCCCAAGAGGCCAACGATGGTACTATCTTTAAAACATTTGAAGACTATATAAAATCTGTTTATCAAAACCGTCGTAAAATCTCGTTTGAAAGGACAAGGCCTGAAATACCAGAACTCAACAGTTTAAAAACATACTTTAAGCTATCGCTTACACGTACCGACAAATGGTTTAGAAAATGATTGCCAAAGTAATCTAAGTTACCAGATACCAAAAGGCTGTTTAAAAATACGCATGCAGCAGAAAAGACAGATAATAAAAAAAATACTCCAGCAGCGAAATACAACAACTGATCAGGAACTCAATTCACAAAAACATGCCCTAGCCAGTATCCTCCGCGAAGCTCATCTCTCCACGACCGCTACAAGCTCGATATCTCAAGAACCTAAAAAGAAAGAACACGACGGGGTCAGTCATAATATCCAACAATGATAACTGTCACATCACATTAATAATTACATATCAATGAGAATACAAAATAAGAATACGACCAATGTAAGCTTATCATCATAACTTTACCAAAATTCACATCTCGCACAGTACCCAAGGTTCTCAAGACATCATCATAACTCACTGTTACGAAATCTACTAACTCTGTCCAACCCAAATTCGTCGGGTAACATCATCACATCTCGACACGAAAACCAATTGTCCATCAAAGACAAATACCAAGGGAAATACGGAACATACCTCGAGATGCACAATACCACGACAATCATGTCAGTCTAATCCGAGATTAGATCAATGCAACATACGGGCACGGTCCTAGCACAAGACCTACAAATGCATACTCATATGACAACGTCAATATGCTCAAAACAATAACAACAGTGTATACTTATGGTAAACCCATAATATAGATATGCACAATAACACATGATAAAATCAATAATGCGAATCCACATGATTCCATCAACACAACACTGGGTAATCCAACGATCCAGCGCCCTCAGCATAGATCCATGATGATCCCGTCAGACCAACGCATGGTGAAAAACCTGTCCAATGATCCAGTGCCCTCAGCATAGATCCCCATGATGATCCCGTCGGACCAACGCATAGTGGACATCCGATCCAGCGCCCTCAGCATAGATCACACTATCTCACCAGATCAACACAATATAAACAATACAATTATGCATACACATATGCAACTCAATATGTTCATCAACATGAACAACATATGAATCAAAAATATGAACGACACTATGATGAAACAACTAGGATGACTTCATGTTTAGCAACATGAATGACAACCTGCATGATCAACATCATCAACACTAAACCGAATCAAACTAAGATACTTGTCCCGAGTCCTTCAGGAGAAATCTCAATGTCAAATCATCACCGGCGATTATCCTCAATGCTCGGCGATCCAAACGTACCATGGACTATAGATGCTCATATCCTCATCTTTATCGCAACGTAACCTTGGTACCCGAATATGCCAATAACCGAGATAAAGCATATACATTATTATTTAACTCCCAGAATCGGAAAGACAATATATAATCCAAATCTCCAGAATTTGCAGTAATAATCATTGTTATATGCATTATAAACGAAATGAAACTGAAACCATTCATTAAACATTATAACTGAGCAAGTAATATCTTGCCTCGATACCGATGAAGCCGTCACCAATTCCTTGCCATCGTCTGTAAGTTCCTCGGCCCCGATCAATGCAATCCACGAGCATCCTCGAACTTGACCGTAAGGCACGATTATAATCACCGATCAATATTCTCAACCTATTACCATAATTCGAAGCACAAAAAGTTCAATAACAATCAATAACCGACATATCCAACCAATCAATCACAACAGTTCAATGACACTTCGATCATATACAAAACCAAATAGTATAACCCAAACCGTTACGAACTCATATCCACAATACGAACCAAAATCCGCTAATCAATATTAACGATCAATATAACCGATCAACAAACCCAACGATTTCACAATATCTCGATTAAACACAAGTCCGAACAATTCAACTCAAAAAATTACGAATTCATGACCAAAATACGATTATGGATACGAATGTAAAGGAAATCATATTTGGTGATCAGTCACAATCTTTTCGGATTCCAAATTGATATCATGAATCGTATTTCATCAAGAACATACGAATTCTGTAGTACCTGGTTGTGAATTAATTAATTATCATTCAATCATTGCCACTCATAATCATGAGCATGACACACGAGCAGGTGCTCGTGCGTGGCATCAGAGTTGGGCAGTGCACTTTGGTGATCATCAGGGACACACGAGCATGACACACGAGCAGGTGCTTGTGCGTGAGATCAGTGGCCGGGCAGTGGCCTGGCGCACGACCAAAAGAGGTCGTGCGTTTTGGTCGTGCGCCACTGGAGTATTTAAGGGGGTCAGACGGGTTTTTCACCTCATTTCACCCCTTTCTCTCCTTCTTCTCGCGGTAGTCGGGCGATCCGACTAGGGTTGTGGTTATGATCGATTCTACTCCATCCAATCATGTTTTGAGAAGACTCTAAGTGATCATATCAACATATAATCCTTCTTCTTCGTCGAATCGAGGTAATTCTCTTAGTTTTCCTAGAATTGTCCATTTTAGGAGTTTTGGTTTTGATTTCATTTTCCGCCCAATTTTAATGGATCGATTGAGGTTATTAGATGTTGTTAGACATGTTCTATAAATTGTATATCCATATCTTCGATTCGTTCAACCCGATTGATGATTCTTAGGTTCTTGAGGAACTTTGAGCATTTAGTGTTCGATGAAATTTCTCAAAGAGTTTCCTTCGATCATTGTGTTGTTTTCGATTGATATTGTGTTATTGAATAAATTGTATTTCATTCAAGGTTGTTCGAGTGCTTGTGTTTATCGGAGGACGCCGTTCGTTGTTCGTGGAAGGAATTCATCGCCTTCGGTTGAGGCAAGTTTTATACTTGTACTAGTCAATGATATTGATGTTATCATATATCTGTCTGAATGTGTTGTATCATTCCGAGACTTAGTCTCTTCATAAATTCATTGATATTAACGGGATTGTTCGATACGATACTCTTTGGCAATTATGCCAAATGTTTATTATTGTTCATTAATGGCCGGTTCAAGGGATTGGGGTACTCATTATTAATGTTATTGTCGATAGCCGGTTCGCGGTATCGATGTATTGATTGTTGTTGTTAATATTAGTGTCGATCTAAGACATTGTTGTAACAATTGTTATTAATGTTGGCATCCTGTCATTCATGTTGTATTGGCCGATTGAAGGCATTGAAGTATTCGTTCTCATATTCGTCGTCGGTAGCTGATTAAAGGTGCCGAGGCATTCATTATATCATTGTTATCGATTGGCCGTTCTAAGGCAATCGAGGTGCTCAATCATTCATTGTATCATTGTTATCGATTTTCCGTTCTAAGGCAGTCGAGGTGCTCAATCATTCATTGTATCATTGTTATCGATTGGCCGTTCTAAGGCAATCGATGTGCTCAATCATTCGTTGTATCATTTTTATCGATTGGCCGTTCTAAGGCAATCGAGGTATTGAATCATCCGCTGCATCATTGTTATCGGTTGGCCATTCTAAGGCAATCGAGGTATTGTATTGGGGCTGTCGAGGATAGTTCTCATCCGTTGTGTCGTTGTTATCGATTGACCATTCTAAGGTAATCGAGGTATTGAATTGGGACCGCCGAAGACAGTGCCCATCCATGAGTCATCATTATCATGTTCGCCGACTCAAGGCCGCACACTATCATTTTTGTGAATTCGGTAATTTTGGGATCGTTGCCATTTATGATTAATTCCTTTTTGGAGACTAGTCTCGGCTAGTTCTCGATGGGGTAAGTTTGGTGGGGCCTGAACCTTCGCGGTTGTTACCCCCAACACCTACATCTCAGTAGGTCAACGGCCATTGGATGGTTTCATTATGGGGTAAGTTTGGTGGGGCCTGAACCTTCGCGGTTGTTTCCCCCAACACCTACATCTCAATAGGTCAACGGCCATTGGATGGTTTCATTATGGGGTAAGTTTGGTGGGGCCTGAGCCTTCGCGGTTGTTTCCCCCAACACCTACATCTCAGTAGGTCAACGGCCATTATATGGTTTCATTATAGGGTAAGTTTGGTGGGGCCTGAACCTTCGCGGTTGTTTCCCCCAACACCTACAACTCAGTAGGTCAACAGCCATTGTATGGTTTCATTTTGATACGGCTTCGTGTCGTGGCTTCGGCCTTTATTGTTACAGCTTCGGGCTGGTTTGGTTCATCTTCATGTAATTCATTGTGATTCATATTTAATTCAGTTCTGGTTTGGTTCATCTTCATGTAATTCATTGTGATTCATATTTAATTCAGTTCTGGTTTGGTTCATCTTCATGTAATTCATTGTGATTCATATTTAATTCAGTTCTGGTTTGGTTCATCTTCATGTAATTCATTGTGATTCATATTTAATTCAGTTCTGGTTTGGTTCATGTCGTGTAATTCATTGTAGTACTCTATGATTATGATTCGCCGTTGGGCAGTTATGTTCTAACCTATTGAACAGGTATTAATAGTATGCCGTGGGCATAATGTTTCACGACTTGGTTTGTGAGCATTTCGTATTGTTATTATCATTGTACCGTTTCATTCTGCCTTTGGATGCATATCATGTTATATATGTATTTGATGTTCATTATCTGGATGACTGACCCCGTGGGGACGGAACATGTTTTCATGTTTTAGGTGCTTGCAAGGAGAGAGTTGAGACACAGGGGCATGATGATGGCGACGAGGCATTCGAGCGATACTAGTCCGAGTTGTTCATGTTGGTCAGCCAGTTGGAGTGTTCTCCAATTTGTCAGTCATTGTCATTATGTATTACCCGAGCAAGGCTCGTGGGTGTGGTTGTATTTTCATTTTTGGCCATGTAGGCCCATCATTGTCATTGAAATTCCTCCTCGGAATATTGTGTCGGATATCATGATAGGGACTATGATTTTCCCTTGTTGGTTAATTTAATGTATTTTAGTCATGTTCGCCTGGTGGATCTTCTGGCGTGGGGTCCACGGCACTGTAATAACCCAATAGGATTTTGGGGTGTTACAGAAGATGGTATCAGAGATTTTGGGTTGTGAGATACCCTGATATGTGAGTTATGTGGCTCTACCGACATGGTAGTAGTAGGACTGTCAGGTTATGACAATCTGGATAGTCGGGTTTTGTGAGTCGTAATATTTGTACAACTGCACGAGTCATTCATTCATCGAGTCTTCGTCAGTGAAGACTAGTATCGCAAGACCTCGAAGCTTCGTATGACCTGTTTAAGGACTCGATTCTCTTTATGTTCATACATTCATCATGTCATTAATTATGCCTGCTTTGTTGAAACCTATATGTGATATTAGTGTTACGATTGATTCATGATTAGTTGTGTTGGAGCACGTTTGACCATGCAAGCGATAAGGATCAACTCATTCATCAGTCAACAATCCTCAATCATCATTTTTATCTTGTCGATCATTTTAATTTATTCATCACTCAGTCAGTCTCATTACTCAGTTAATTCATTCATCACTCAGTCAATCTCATTGTTCAGTTAATTCATTCATCACTCAGTCAATCTCATTGTTCAGTTAATTCATTCATCACTCAGTCAATATCATTGCTCAGTTAATTCATTAAGCATCCAGTCCATCTCACGATTCAGTTGTTGATCTTGTGGATCGAATTTTTAACCTTGTTAACTTGTTCAAGGTAATCATTTCAGGAATTTCATCAGATAATCATGTTACCTCATTTGATCTTTCATGCGATCTTATCATATTCCGGCATCATATGGACAATCATTTTACTGCATTATTAATCCATCCATTATGTTAGAGCATGTATGCTCATTATCATCATTCCGTAACGTAATCATAATGCGATCTTCATACGGGATCTGTAATTATCATGTGACTTTCCTGCCTCGGTATGGAAAGAGTTGTCAGAGGGACATCGGACTCCGACGTCCAAGAGATCGTTTTCTAGTCGTCTTCGTGCTAGGAAAGCATTTTCTTCTCAGACGACGAGTTCGACTATTGTTTGCTTTAATTTTGATTCAGCAGGGCACGTGAGTACTCCGTGTACGGTGCCAGCTATTGTCTGTGTTGGGATAACCATACCCTATATCGAATTTGTTGGGATAAACCCTGTATCGATACTGCCCTGTATTGATCGTAGTATCAGTATGTTTTGACAATAAGCCAATCCTCAATATAGTAAGGAAACTGTATCGAAAATTTGTGTCAACCTGTATCGAAGACCTCTCGAAAGATCCAGCATACAGTACAGCAAAGAAGTCTCATAAAGACTATGTATGGAAGCTGTCTCGAACTGACAATAAGTAATCCCTCCATACAGCTCTCAACAGGACAAAGAAGGAATCTTAAGTATTCACTAGAAGTCAAGTCCCGTTGATAAAGAAGTATTTAAATACTAAAAGGATAAAGTATTTAAATACTGTAAGTCAACAGATCTTCAAATCCCGCAAAATCCGGATCATGTTTTTCATCTCGTTGGAACGGAATCTTGCTCAACGGATTTATCTCAATGGATATATTTCAAAGACTATATATATATCCAGAGTTCGAATATTGAAGACTACTGAACTACTGAACGATCAAGCTTACAAAGAAATATACAGAGCAAAACATATCTACAAAGTTTACTGCTATTCAGATCAAAGAGATATACAGTGCTCAACAACTTGAACAACACGTCATCAGCTAGAAGCTCAGAAAGTCAAAGATGTTGTTCATACCCTGTTCTATCCTTGAACAAACCTATATCAGCCCTGTGTGAACTGAGGAAGACGAAGCTTGAGAACTCTGTGTGAAGAAGCCATTCAAAGCATTAGCTCAAACCAATATGTGTGAACGGTTGAAGCTAAGATCTTTATATCAATCTGTGTGAACGATATATTGATTGTGTGTTGTTATAATTATGTAGTTCTGTACACAGTAATTATAAATAAACTTTTTACTCCTGCGTGGAGGACCAGTGGACGTAGAGGGGTTTACCTCGAACCACTTTAAATACTATGTTATTTACCTTCAGCCTTTACTATTTTATTTAACTGTGATTAATTAAGTATACACTGCACATCGAGTTGCTGTATCCACAGCAACTTACTGTATTCAACACTTCGGCTACGCACTCATATTTATAATCAGTACAGCTTGTTGTTTAAAACACTTTCCAAGCTGTATCCAGTATACTTAGTGGCCAACAAGTGGTATCAGAGCGGGTCACGGGTATGGATTCCCTCAAAGTATCCTACAGTGGAGGCTGCCAAAGTGTTAGAACTGAGAGGCGGGCATGCAGCAAATGTTGCCAGTTGGCCGGAACTAAGATGTTAGCGCGGTGGAGGTTGTCAGGTGCTGGAGGGCTATGTGATCAAATCTAGTATGCTGGAATTGAGATACTGGCGCAGCAGAAGTAAACGGAGCTGAAACAGATGCTGATGTCAAATGTTGGAGGACTGTGTGAATGAATCCAGCCGCTAGAGGGCTGTGTGATCAAATCTAGTTCGCGGAGATTTCCAGACTATGGGGCTGAGATGCTGGCAGGTACTGGGGGGATTATTGGGATTCAGTCCAGCATCCTGCCTGCATGGGCTTAAAAATGAGCGAGACGCGTCTTGCAATTCAACCTGTGAGATCCGTACTAGAAAATGGTTAAATGAATTGATTTGGACTGGGTGACCATTCTGAAATCGTTCGAGAAATCATCCAAAAGAATGGAAGAAATTCTGAGCACTGGGCAACATTCTCATGATAAAAGTGGCTTAGGATACAGCTCATGTTCAAACAAAGGGAAAACTAGTACAGTGTTTGTCAAGCGTGTGAAACACATTCCTGTATCGAAAGATACCCCTAGTCCTGTGAAGGAACCTGCTGCACCGCAAAAACCGAAGGCTGCCATTCCGCCACCACAATCCTACTCCAGACAGCGGAATCTTAAGCCATTCTAACCTGTAAGGCGCACTCAACAGCATGCTCCCCGAGCATATCAACAGCGCCAACAGTCGTTCAGAAGAAAGACTGTATCCAAATATCAAAGTCCCGCATGACAGTACTATCAGTATAGCACGCCTAGATATTGGATACAGGAGCCCCGTTATCCCTCGAGATAGCAGATGCCCACTCAGTATCAACCACAGCATTGGGAATCCAACTGGAGACCCAGAAGGCAAGCTGTTAGGCCAAAGAAAATGGCTCTACCTCCAAGACGGCACTCGTACTGGACTAATAATAATAACCCTGAATTTTACATGCATAATACTTATCATGGTTATAGCGACTACGTATATGCCCCACGTAGATACCGCAACACCGTACCGAATGTGACCTACAATAAACCAATTACTGTCAAGAAAATTTGGGTACCTAAAGGCACTAACATTCATGGACCCAATAATCAAAGGGGACCTAAATATACTTAATCTCTTTGCATACAGGACATCCTAGAGGAAGACATCTGGTACTTTGATAGTGGATGCTCTCGGCACATGACTGGAGATAGAATCAAGCTATCAGATTTCGTAGAAGGTCGCGGTCCAAAAGTGCGCTTCGGTGATAAATCTAAAGGAAGAACAAGAGGGAAAGGAAACCTTCTTGTAGGAAAATTCAAAGTCACCGATGTAGCTTATGTTGAAGGCTTACAGTTCAATCTACTTAGTATTAGCTAGTTCTGTGACAAATAGTTCTCGGTGAAATTTTATATAGATCGTTGTAGAGTCAAGAACATCCAGACCAAAAAAGTTGTGCTTACAGGAAGCAGATCAGGTAACATGTACATTGCTGACTGGAAGCCTATGAGCTCCTCAATTCCATGCTTTGTAGCCAAAGGCACTGCAGATCTAAGCTGGTTATGGCACAAGAGGATGTCTCACGTCAACTTCAAGACGATCAACAAGCTCTCAGAACAGGGAATGGTAAGAGGATTGCCAAACGTGTTATTCAAAAAGGACAGCGTCTGCGGACCATGTCAGAAAGGCAAGCAAATCAAATCAACCCTGAAGAGCAAATCCTACCTTTCAACCCAAAGAGTGTTGGAAATGCTACACATGGATCTCTACGGTCCTGTAGACCCAGTAAGTTTGGGAGGTAAGAAATACTACCTTGTTGTTGTTGATGATTACTCCAGGTATGCTTGGACGATTTTTCTAAGCAAGAAAAAGGAAACAACATCAAAGCTGCCCGAGCTCCTGAGAAAGCTTCAAAATGAAAAGTCATTGAGTATCATGTCCCTTCGTTCCGACAGAGGTACAGAATTTACTAACCGCTTTATAGAGCAATACTGTTCGGAGAATGGGGTACCACACGAATACTCAACTGCCCATACACCTCAACAAAATGATGTTGTCGAGCGAAAGAATAGGATGCTAAAAGAAGCTACAAGGACAATGATTGCCGCAAGCAAGTTGCCACAGCGTTTCTGGAGTGAAGCAACCAATACAGCATGCTACACTCAAAACCGTTGTATCGTCAATAAGCACCACAACAAAACAGCATATGAGGTATAGAATAACAAAACTCCGTTAGTTTCATATTTTCACATTTTTGGATGTAGGTGCTATGTGTTGAATAATGGGAAGGATCAACTTAGAACCTTTGATGAGAAGTCAAATGAAGGAATATTTGTAGGATACTCCTCCGTCAGTAAAGCTTACAGGATTTTTAATAAAAGGAAGCTGACGATCGAGGAATTAATTCATGTAGTGTTCGACGAACCCCACCATGACCCTACAGGAATAGAAGATGTTACTCAGAACATCCAACAACTTTCCATCCTAGATCCACCAACTCCCATAGAACCTATTGTTGACCTAGAAATCAACCCCGCAGCTGTAAGAATCGACGTAGATGAAGCCGACGCTATTCAAGCTGAAGCTGTATCTACAGCAACTCTCGATACAGTACGGGACCCTAAATTAGAACCCGATCGAAGATGGTTGAGAGATCACCCGCAAGAGCTGATCATTGGAAACATTGATGCTGGTGTTTCTACTCGTAGGAGAATACAGAGTACACAAAGAAATGTAATATGTGCACAAGAAGAACCAGATACTGCGAAATCACCTTTTCTTGAATGGAAATCTCAATCCGAGCTAGAAGACTCAACATGTGCACTATTGCTGTATTCTTAGCCCAGTCCGAACCTGTTTCTACCATAGACGCTCTTAATAACTCTCATTGGATAACATCTATAGAAGAAGAGCTTAATGGTTTTGAAAGAAACAATGTATGGTATCTTGTACCCAGACCTACGCATTAATCGGTTATAGGAACCAAATGGGTATTTAGAAACAAAAAGGATCGAAATGGACTTATTATAAGGAACAACTCAAGTCTAGTCGCACAAGGCTATAGACAGGAAGAAGGCATAGACTACGATGAAACTTTTGCCCTTGTAGCCAGACTAGGAGCCATTAGGATATTTTTAGACTTTGCTGCCCATAAGAGCTTCATTGTATATCAAATGGACGTCAAAAGTGCATTCCTGAATGGAGACCTTGTAGAAGAAGTTTATGTTGAACAACCAGGGTTTGCCAACATAGACGGTATCGATCTAGTATACAGGCTAAGGAAAGCACTGTATGGACTTAAGCAAGCCCCTAGAGCATGGTATGAGACCCTGTCCCAGTATCTAACCAATAATGGATTTGAGAAAGGTGCTGTGGACAAGACCTTGTTCAAAATACAGGAAGGCAATGACCTTTTAATGGTGCAAATCTATGTAGATGATATAATTTTTGGTTCAACTAATCTTGCTCTGTGTCAAAGGTTCTCTCATCTCATGCAAAGTAAATTTGAAATGAGTATGATGGGAGAACTTAGTTATTTCCTAGGTTTGCAGGTAAAGCAGTTGCCTACATATATTTTCATCAACCAGGAAAAATAAAGCAAGGAGCTTCTCAACAAATTTGGAATGAACACTTCCAAATCATCATCAACCCCCATGAGCACTTCCGTGCAGATTAGTGCTGATGAAGCCGGAAAGCCGATTGACCAATCACTCTAGAGGAAGCTTATTGGCTCGCTCCTGTACCTAACAACTAGCAGGCCCAATGCCCAGTTTGCTGTTGGAGTGTGTGCGAGATATCAAGTAGCACCCAAGGAATCACACTTCAATACATCTAAACGAATCCTGAAGTATATTAAAGGAACAATCGATGTAGGACTGTGGTATCCTAAAGAAGGCGGATTCGGTTTAGTTGGATACAGCGACTCGGATCTCGGAGGCTGCAAGCTAGATAGGAAGAGTACAAGTGGAACTTGTCACTTTCTTGGACCTAGACTTGTTTCTTGGTTCAGTAAGAAGCAATTGGAAAACTCACTTTCCACGGCTGAATCAGAATACTATGCTGCTGGTAGTTGCTGTATGCAGATCCTTTTGATGCATCAATAGTTGTCAGATTGTGGATTTGAAGCCAGGGAAACGCCGATCATGTGTGATAGCACGAGTGCAATTGCAGTCACGCACAATCCTGTCCTGCACTCGCGCACTAAGCATATCAACATGAAGCATCATTTCATAAGGAATCATGTCGAGAACAAGGATGTTCGGCTCGAAAAGGTTCATACAGATATTCAGTTGGCCGACATCTTCACCAAGCCTCTCGACACAGCAAGATTCAACATGCTTCGACAAGAATTGGGATTGCTACAGAAGTATTTACTACTTTTACTCAACAATTGAGTGGCAATGTTGTAAGACCCCAGAATACAGTATCCACCATTAATTATCTGTACATTCAGAACCGTCAATACAGCACTGTAGTGAACAAAGTGATATGAATCATCCTACAGCTGACGTGTGCAATAATTAAGGGGGAATACAGTATGACCCATGAATACCGCATTAATCCAAAAGTTGTTGTATGGAATTAAAACCTATATGAACCTTTTAAGGGGGAACGCTGTATCGTCGCGGATACAACACATACTATAGGATTTCGATTCAGTATATATATTATAATATTTCTTTTTAAAATAATTTTTTTCCACGTGCCCTGTTTTCATGTCAACGTCATTTACATTAAATGCTTTACACGACATCTGGACAACTGAATCTCAAAAGCCGCGATGTTTTCAAATTGTTTAATATTTTAAAACTGTCGTTCGAGGCATTAAGGGTAACAACAAATGTCAGAAGTGGGACCCGCTCATATTTTAACATTTTAATGGATAAGTGTACCAGTTACACTCAGTCCATCTTAACCATTGATTTCAAAAACCGGTTCCCATCCCTTAAATCTGACCATTCGTTCTCTGAGAAACCCTTCTTCGCCACCCACTATAAAAGGACTGAAATTGCCATTTGAGACTCTTTACGCCTTCTGGATATTCTTAAAGCACTCAAGCAAAAACAGCCTATAAGTTTTCTTTGCGTTTTACTACAAATTTCTTTTAATCTTCTTCATATTTTCTTGAGAATCATCAATGGCTGCTCAGACCTCTGCCACCACCCTCAAGAAAACCTCAAACATCATTGACGGATGGATCTTCACCAGATATATCGTCATTGAACGTATTCTCACTGAAACAAATCACATCGAACCCATGGAGTTCATCATCACAAGGATATGTCGGCAAGGCCTCTACCACCTTGGAAGCTACACCGCTGAGAAATACGACGTTCAATTGGTTGAGGACTTCTACCTCAACGCTGCCATTCGCTTTCTGTCGCTGGCTCAGGGAGGCCACGTCGCTGATATCACCGCTGTTATTCGTGGAGTCGAGATCCGCATCGACAGAGATCTTCTCAAAAAAATCTTCAGGCTGCCCGCTGATGGCCTGACCATGGAAGAACTTGAGACTTTTGGGTCTCAAAAATTATTGACCAAGTACTATGGCATGTTCACAGGTTCACCTACGGTTGAAGTGGTTCACACCACCTGTCACAAGAAGAATTTCTGTCTGCCATACGTGTACTTGCGTGACTTTTGTTGCAGAATAATTGAGAATCGCACTGGTGTATTGGAAATGTGCACAAACCTTAGATTTAGGATGATGGTTGCGATTTTGACCCGTGAAAAGGTCAACTGGTGCCAGATTATTTTGAAGCGCTTGCAGGAAGAAGTGTCCAAGCCTGCCACCCAAAAGAAATCGTTTGGTCTGTTTCTGAACTATATTTTGATGAAATGCGGATTACCACAATCCGCAGATGCTAAGAAAATCAGTAACCGGATCTACTTAGGAGGCGTCAAGCCTTCAGCTTTTAACCAGAGCACCCTGGTCAGCAACCAACCAAAAATCCACAGTATGCCCGTTTCTGAAGATCCAAGGGATGTTTCTTCGAAATCCCAGAGTGTGGAATCTTCCAAGAAATGCAAAAGATCTCACAGCAAGACACCTATTGCTGCTGAGAAGCCGAAAAGGAAGCTAAGGAGGCTTTCTAAAGCCAAATCCACAAAAACCTCCGAGGAAGCTTCTACCGTGGCGCAACCCACAGAACAACTACCCCAGGGCCCAACCCCTGCAGAAGAGATGCCCATTACTGTCTCGACAGTAAATCCCGAGCCTATGGTGGCAACGACGGATGAAAAGACATCTGCCAACTTCGAAGACTCTAGCGAGTCGGCTGCCCCTTTGGAGCTAACAGCTAACTCTCCTATGCGGGATTCCACACCCGTACAGGATCCACCTTCCTTCGGGGCACCATCCCCTGTAAGAAATCCCTCTTCCATACAGGATCCCACACCTGTAGAGGAACCCCTCGCTACAGCGGACTCAGTCGTTGTACGAAGTCCCTCCTCGGACACTATTATCAACAAAACCCTTCTGTCTGTGCAGATTGATCATGCTTATGAAAGATTCCTTCAATGGAAAAGATACAGGCTAGCTCCATACAACACCTTATGCAATTGGAGTAACTGGAGCGATGAAGAAAGATTTGTATTGGAAGTGACGGACTCGACAAAAGTTGAAGCCCTCATCCAATGGGATAATCTCTACTGCAAAGAATTGATCGAAAGCCATCTTTTGCAAAAATCAGATGCCAGAAGAAAAGGAAAAGATAAGTCTGAGGACTCTCCCCATGATCCAAAAGAAGATCACGACTCAGACGACGACGACGATGCCTTACAAGCAGGTCTGAGAATGAGTCGTGAGGAGGCTCAATAAAGAGAAGCCTCTCAAACCAAGAATGACGAAGGACCATCAATCCGAAGTGAGCCCCCTTCGCCACAACAAGAAAATATTCCTGACGATGAGGAATCAGTCCCTCAAGTCGAGGAAGAAGAAATTGTTTTGGAACAGGCACCCGAGCCTACTGCCGCAGAAGAAGAAGACGTATCAT
Organism: Orobanche coerulescens; assembly: GCA_033398695.1. Taxonomy (NCBI): domain Eukaryota; kingdom Viridiplantae; phylum Streptophyta; class Magnoliopsida; order Lamiales; family Orobanchaceae; genus Orobanche; species Orobanche coerulescens. The sequence continues at coordinate 64,401,276 of CM065810.1, read as the reverse complement.
GCGCCGTCCAGCAAGAGGAATCAGTCCCTCTGCCGAAACAGGCGGAAACTGAGAGACAAAAGGAGGAATCAGTCCCTCCTGTACCCATGTCTACAGACACCTCTTCGCAACAGGAGGATACAGCACCTTCTACCGCCAAACTCGCATCAGCTTCTCCCGCCCCACCAACCATTTTGGAATCCGACGACGGTACTACACCTGAGGATGTCCAACTCAATTCACGCCCTACCGTGAATTTGAGAAGGTTAAATAGAGCCGAAGACTTTGCTCAGCCGGATTCTCCCAGTACTTCTGCTAGGAAAGAGCGATTGCGTGCTCTTGGCCTTCAAACCGTCTTTATCCAGGATGCAGTTAATGCCTTGTATTCTGTAGAAAAAGCTCTAAACTGGATGCATACATCTGCTATCGAAGAGATGACTACATTACAGCATGAAGTCTCTCGAGTAGTCGAAGCCTTCACTGTATTGCCAGAAGTCTTCAAGCAAGCTCTGAAGAATCTGCAAGACAAACAAGAGCAACTCCTGAGAGAAGAGGCATCCAAAACTCGCATATCTGAGGCCAAAACAGCAGCTGCCATGATCGAAACAACTTCTCATTTGCGAGCCCACGACAAAAGTATCAAAGATATGTCGCAGGTGCTCTCCACCCATGTCGAGAGAATGACAAACATTGAGACAAAACAGGATGCCGCACTGGAAATCCTAGGACGTCTTGATGACGCCAAAAAGGTGGAAGAAGCAAGAGAAGCAGCAAGGAGAATAAGGCTACATCACGAAAGGGAATTTAATGCTGCTCAAGACAGTATCACCGCTGAATTGAACAAATTAGCTCCACCCTCTCAAAGTTTCAAGATTTCAAGTTCTCGACCCGAGTTCTATGACCCCAATGTCCCCTGGCAAACCTTGATCCAAAAACCTTCTGAGATTCCTCTGCCAACCAACCGCCATCCCACTGCCGAAGAAGTGAAGCAATGGAGGAAAAATGAACTGATGAGATATTTTGCAAAACTCGTCAGGGAACCCGCCATCTTCAAAAGTTATAAAACATTAGCGGATGCTGCAGACAAATTCACGAAGATGTTAAAAGAAGGAAAGCTTCCTCTTCAACAAGAAATGAAATCCAAGCATAAAAGAGGAGATCGGATCACCCATCCAGAAGACTGGATTCTTGCCTTTGACAGATCATATGATGGTAGAGCTATCTATCTAGATTGAGGCAACGACTCCCTACAGCACTGGTGGCGTGGAACCGAGCATGATCCAGAAAAGAGGCCATGGAGACATTATGATTATAGGAGCTGAAATCCTTGTATTATTGTTTGTAAATTTTTTTTTCAAAATAGCAATCCTTGTACTCAATTTTTTTGAATATCAATAAAAATGTTTGCTTGTCTTGAAAGATTACAGCTCGTAACCTACTGTGTTAATGTATGATTACATAACTTAAATTGTTGGGATAACAATCACAAGTATAGAAACTTGTTTGAAAAATAATTTGTATGAACTTGTCTACGAACAGTTCATATATTCAGTTGTATGCATCTAGAATACATTGTAAGATTGTGCCTGCGCGCCAATCATAAGCTTAAGTTGTAAAAATTCTTAGGATCGAACTACGCTGCGCGATTCATAAATTAGTCTAAGTTACTGAAAGCCAGATCATTTGACAGAAGACCAAGAAATCTGCCCGAAGTCATCAAAAAAGTCATTCGCTTCATGTAGAAGGTTTTGGCATCATCAAGAAGGACTTGAAAGATTCTAAGTCTTGGCAAATTGGCAAAAAGGGGAAAATTGTTGGGATAACCATACCCTGTATCGAATTTGTTGGGACAAACCCTGTATCGATACTGCCCTGTATTGATCGTAGTGTCAGTATATTTTGATAATAAGCCAATCCTCAATACAGTAAGGAAACTATATCGAAAAGTTATGTCAACCTGTATCGAAGACCTCTCGCAAGATCCAGCATACAGTACAGCAAAGAAGTCTCATAAAGACTATGTATGGAAGTTGTCTCGAACTGACAATAAGTAATCCCTCCATACAGCTCTCAACAGGGCAAAGAAGGAATCTTCAGTATTCATTAGAAGTCAAGTCCCTTTAATAAAGAAGTATTTAAATACTAAAAGGATAAATATTTAAATACTGTAAGTCAACAGATCTTTAAATCCCGCAAAATCTGGATCATGTTTTTCATCCCGTTGGAACGGAATCTTGCTCAACGGATTTATCTCAACGGATATATTTCAGAGACTATATATATCTCCAGAGTTTGAAGATTGAAGACTACTGAACTACTGCACGATCAAGCTTACAAAGAAATATACAGAGCAAAACATATCTCCAAAGCTTACTGCTATTCATATCAAAGAGATATACAGTGCTCAACAACTTGAACAACACGTCATCAGCTAGAAGCTCAGAAAGTCAAAGCTGTTGTTCATACCCTGTTCTATCCTTGAACAAACCTATATCAGCCCTGTGTGGACTGAGGAAGACGAAGCTTCAGAACTCTGTGTGAAGAAGCCAGTCAAAGCATTAGCTCAAACCAATCTGTGTGAACGGTTGAAGCTAAGATCTTTATATCAATCTGTGTGAACGATATATTGATTGTGTGTTGTTATAATTACGTAGTTGTGTACGCAGTAATTATAAATAAACCTTTTACTCCTGCGTGGAGGACCAATGGACGTAGAGGGGTTTACCTCGAACCACTTTAAATGCTGTGTTATTTACCTTCAGCCTTTACTGTTTTATTTAACTGTGATTAATTAAGTATACACTGCACATCGAGTTGCTGTATCCACAGCAACTTACTGTATTCAAGACTTCCGCTACGCACTCAGATTTAAAATCAGTACAGCTTGTTGTTTAAAACGCTTTCCAAGCTGTATCCAGTATACTTAGTGGCCAACAGTCTGTTTTCTGTGTGGGAACCCGGGACACCTATGGAAATACTGCAGGAGTTCTAATGCTAGTAGATTTCGATAGAGTTCACGAGCCTCGAGAGATTTTGTTACTCCAGCCCGTGCATCATCCTAGGGGTCCTACCAGGCTTCGAGAGCCAGAGTTAAGGACATTCATCACTGGTTTTGAACAAGTTAATTCTTGCTCAGTAATAGTATAATCATTCATTTCATCGTCGTTCATTCATTCGTATAATTCATTCATCATATGTCAACCACGTTGAGACTTATAATTATCAAACTAATCATTCACTTCATGGGGAACGCCGGTTCTAATCATTTCATTTAAGCTATCACTCATTACGTTATCATTCACCCCGGTGAGTCATTCTTGATCCTTGTTGGATTTCGATTCATTATCATTCATTGTGATCGTTTCTGTTCTTGTGACCTTCTGGGATCATATTGAACAGTGAGTTCAGATTTGGGTCTTCCTTGAATCGATGAGATAAAGGAGATCGATGACCTGGAGGATATTGATTGGGTACATTTGAGATGTAGCCTTGATCTGTATGTTTTCCTTTCTTTGTCTTTCGGATTACTATTTAACTCAATCCGTGTTGTAGCATTGTGGTTGTGAACCATCTGTTGTTGATTTAACTTATAACTATGGTAATTGAGAATCTTGATATTTGGGTCATTGGTTGGGATTTCTTCCCTTTGGTGTTGTACTCGAGATTTTGTGATAATTTGGATAATTGTTCATTTTGATGCGAGATGTCAAGTCATGAGGACTTGGGCATGCGATTGGTTTGGTTCCGAGGACTATTTGTGAATTGTTGTTTTCAGATCATGATGGATAGTTCATTCTCCGAACCGTTTACCCTTAGTTTCGGGGACGAAACTCTTTTTAAGTGGGGGGGAGTATGTAATACCCGGTTGTGAATTCATTAATTATCATTTAGTAATTGCCACTCAGAATTTTTTTCATTCAGTAATAATCATTCGTCATTCGTATTCATTCATTCTGTGTTCATCGTTCGGCGTATCTTGGAGTCGTGTATCAGTTTTTATTCATCACTCATCTCTGCTCGGGGATCGATACGAGAATATTTTCATCATCATCATGATTGGTAGCCTTGTGTTAGGAGTATCATTATTGTTTCACCGATTGGACGTGACTTATTATCGTGTTAGTCAGGCAGGTCGTGTGTATGCATGTTTGGCATGGCATATTGTGTTCCCTTGTCGTTTTGGCACTCAATATAGACGCACAAGCATGACACGCGAGCAGGTGCTCGTGCATGCTGCTCGTGCGTGGCATCAGAGTTAGGCAGTGCACTTTGGCGATCATCAGGGACACACGAGCATGACACACGAGCAGGTGCTCGTGCGTGCTGCTCGTGCGTGAGATCAGTGGCCTGGCGCATGACCAAACACACGGACTTTTGGTCGTGCGTTTTGGTTGTGCGTAACTGGAGTATTTAAGGGGGTCAGACGGGGTTTTCACCTCATTTCACCCCTTTCTCTCCTTCTTCTCGCGGTAGTCGGGCGATCCGACTAGGGTTGTGGTTATGATCAATTCTACTCCATCTAATCATGTTTTGAGAAGACTCTAGGTGATCATATGAACATCTAATCCTTCTTCTTCGTCGAATCGAGGTAATTCTCTTTGTTTTCCTAGAATTGTCCATTTTGGGAGTTTTGGTTTTGATTTCATTTTCCGTACGATTTTAATGGATCGATTGAGGTTATTAGATGTTGTTAGACATGTTCTATGGATTGTATATCCATATCTTCGATTCGTTCAACCTGATTGATGATTCTTAGGTTCTTGAGGAACTTCGAGCATTTAGTGTTCGATGAAATGTCTCAAAGAGTTTCGTTCGATCATTGTGTTGTTTTCGATTGATATTGTGTTATTGAATGAATTGTATTTCATTTAAGGTTGTTCGAGTGCTTGTGTTTATTGGAGGAAGCCGTTCGTTGTTCGTGGAAGGAATTCATCGCCTTCGGTTGAGGCAAGGTTTATACTTGTACTAGTCAATGAGATTAATGTTATCATATATGTGTATGAATGTGTTGTATCATTCCGAGACTTAGTCTCTTCATAAATTCATTGATATTAACAGGATCGTTCGATACGATACTCTTCGGCAGTTATGCCATTGTTCATTAATGGCATGTTCAAGGCATTGGGGTACTCGTTGTTAATGTTATTGTTGATAGCCGAATCGCGGTATCGATGTATCGATTGTTGTCGTTAATATTAGTGTCGATCTAAGACATTGTTGTAATCATTGTTATTAATGTTGGCGTCCTGTCATTCATGTTGTATTGGCCGATTGAAGGCATTGTAGTATTCGTTCTCATCTTCTTCGTCGGTAGCCGATTAAAGGTGCCGAGGCACTCATTGTATCATTATTATCGATTGGTCGTTCTAAGGCAATCGAGGTGCTCAATCATTTATTGTATCATTGTTATGGATTGGCCGTTCTAAGGCAATCGAGGTGCTCAATCATTCATTGTATCATTGTTATCGATTGGCCGTTCTAAGGCAATCGAGGTGCTCAATCATTCGTTGTATCATTGTTATCGATTGTCCGTTCTAAGGTAATCGAGGTATTGAATCATCCGCTACATCATTGTTATCGGTTGGCCATTCTAAGGCAATCGAGGTATTGAATTGGGGCTGTCGAGGATAGTTCCCATCCATTGTGTCGTTGTTATCGATTGACCATTCTAAGGTAATCGAGGTATTGAATTGGGACCGCCGAGGACGGTGCCCATCCATGAATCATCATTATCGTGTTGGCCGACTCAAGGCAGCACACTATCATTTTTGTGAATTCGGTAATCTTGGGATCGTTGCCATTTATGATAAAATTTTTTTTTAGAGGCTAGTCTCGTCTAGTGCTCGATGGGGTAAGTATGGTGGGTCCCGAACCTTCGAGGTTGTTTCCCCCAACACCTACATCTCAGTAGGTCAACGTCCATTGGATGGTTTCATTATGGGGTAAGTTTGGTGGGGCCTGAACCTTCACGGTTGTTTCCTCCAACACCTACATCTCAGTAGGTCAACGGCCATTGGATGGTTTCATTATGGGGTAAGTTTGGTGGGGCCTGAACCTTCGCGGTTGTTTCCCCCAACACCTACATCTCATTAGGTGAATGGCCATTGGATGGTTTCATTATGGGGTAAGTTTGGTGGGGCCTGAACCTTCGTGGTTGTTTCCCCTAACACCTACAGCTCAGTAGGTCAACGGCCATTAGATGGTTTCATTTTGATACGGCTTTGTGTCGTGGCTTCGGCCTTCATTGTTACAGCTTCGGGCTGGTTTGGTTCATCTTCATGTAATTCATTGTGATTCATATTTAATTCAGTTCTGGTTTGGTTCATCTTCATGTAATTCATTGTGATTCATATTTAATTCAGTTCTGGTTTGGTTCATCTTCATGTAATTCATTGTGATTCATATTTAATTCAGTTCTGGTTTGGTTCATCTTCATGTAATTCATTGTGGTACTCTATGATTATGATTCTCCGTTGGGCACTTATGTTCTAACCTGTTGAACAGGTATTAATAGTATGCCATGGGCATAGTGTTTCACGAATGCTCGGTTCTTACCTTGGTTTGTGAGCATTTCGTATTATTATTATCATTGTACTGTTTCATTCTGCCTTTGGATGCATATCATGTTATACATGTATTTGATGTTCATTATCTGGATGACTGACCTCGTGGGGGCGGAACATGTTTTCATATTTTAGGTGCTTGCGAGGAGAGAGTTGAGACACAGGGGCATGATGAGGCGACGAGGCATTCGAGCGATACTAGTCCGAGTTCATGTTGGTCAATCGGTTGGAGTGTTCTCCAGTTTGTCAGTCATTATCATTATGTATTACCCGAGCAGGGCTCGTGGGTGTGGTTGTATTTTCATTTTTGGCCATGTAGGCCCATCATTGTCGTTGAAATTCCTCCTCATAATATTGTGTCGGATATCATGGTAGGGACTATGATTTTCCCTTGTTGGTTAATTTAATGTATTTTAGTCATGCTCGCCTGGTAGATCTCCTGGCGTGGGGTCCATGGCACTGTAATAACCCAATAGGATTTGGGGGTGTTACAGAAGATGGTATCAGAGATTTTGGGTTGTGAGATACCCTGATATGTGAGTTATGTGGCTCTACCGACACGGTAGTAGTGAGACTGTCAGGTTATGACAATCTGGACAGTCGGGTTTTGTGAGTCGTAATATTTATACGATTGCACGAGTCATTCATTCATCGAGTCGTCATCAGTGAAGACTAGTATCGCAAGACCTAGAAGCTTCGTATGACCTGTGTAAGGACTCGATTCTCTTTATGTTCATACATTCATCATGTCATTAATTATGCATGCTTTATTGAAACCTATATGTGATAATAGTGTTACGATTGATTCATGATTAGTTGTGTTGGAGCACGTTTGACCATGCAAGTGAGAAGGATCAACTCATTCATCGGTCAACAATCCTCAATCATCATTTTTATCTTGTCGATCATTTTAATTTATTCATCACTCAGTCAGTCTCATTACTCAGTTAATTCATTCATCACTCAGTCAATCTCATTGTTCAATTAATTCATTCATCACTCAGTCAATCTCATTGTTCAGTTAATTCATTCATCACTCAGTCAATCTCATTGCTCAGTTAATTCATTCATCACTCAGTCAATATCATTGCTCAGTTAATTCATTAAGCATCCAGTCCATCTCACGGTTCAGTTGTTGATCTTGTGGATTGAATTTTTAACCTTGTTAACTTGTTCAAGGTAATCATTTCAGGAATTTCATCAGATAATCATGTTACCTCATTTGATCTTTCATGCGATCTTATCATATTCCGGCATCATATGGACGATCATTTTACCGCATTATTAATGCATCCATTATGTTAGAGCATGTATGCTCATTATCATCATTCCGTAGCGTAATCATAATGCGATCTTCATACGGGATCTGTAATTATCATGTGACTTTCCTGCCTCGGTATGGAAATAGCTGTCAGAGGGACATCGGACTCCGACGTCTTAGAGATCATTTTCTAGTCGTCTTCATGCTGGGAAAGCATTTTCTTCTCAGACGACGAGTTCCACTATTGTATGCTTCAATTGTGATTCAGCAGGGCACGTGAGTACTCGGTGTACGGTGCCAGCTATTATCTGTTTTCTGTGTGGAAACCCGGGACACCTATGGAAATACTGCAGGAGTTCTAATGCTAGTAGATCTCGATAGAGTTCACGGGCCTCGAGAGATTTTGTTACTCCAGCCCGTGCATCATCCTAGGGGTCCTACCAGGCTTCAAGAGCCAGAGTTAAGGACATTCATCACCGGTTTTGAACAAGTTAATTCTTTCTCGGTAATAGTATAATCATTCATTTCATCGTCGTTCATTCATTCGTATAATTTATTCATCATATGTCAATCACGTTGAGACTTATAATTATCAAACTAATCATTCACTTCACGGGGAACGCCGGTTCCAATCATTTCATTGGAGCTATCACTCATTACGTTATCATTTCACCCCGGTGAGTCATTCTTGATCCTTGTTGGATTTCGATTCATTATCATTCATTGCGATCGTTCCTGTTCTTGTGACCTTCCGGGATCATATTGAACAGTGAGTTCAGATTTGGGTCTTCCTTGAATCGATGAGATCAAGGAGATCGATGACCTGGAGGATATTGATGTTGGGTACATTTGAGATGTAGCCTTGATCTGTATGTTTTCCTTTCTTTGTCTTTCGGATTACTATTTAACTCAATCCGTGTTGTAGCATTGTGGTTGTGAACCATCTGTTGTCGATTTATCTTATAACTATGGTAATTGAGAATCTTGAGATTTGGGTCATTGGTTGGGATTTCTTCCCTTTGGTGTTGTACTCGAGATTTTGTGATAATTTGGGTAATTGTTCATTTTGATGCGAGATGTCAAGTCACGAGGACTTGGGCGTGCGATTGGTTTGGTTCCGAGGACTATTTGTGAATTGTTGTTTTCAGATCATGATGGATAGTTCATTCTCCGAACCATTTACCCTTAGTTTCGGGGATGAAACTCTTTTTAAGGGGGGAAATATGTAATACCCGGTTGTGAATTCATTAATTATCATTCAGTAATTACCACTCAGAATTTTTTTCACTCAGTAATAATCATTCGTCATTCGTATTCATTCATTCCGTGTTCATCGTTAGGCGTATCTTGGAGTCGTGTATCAGTTTTTATTCATCACTCATCTCTGTTCGGGGATCGATACGAGAATATTTACATCATCATCATCATCATGATTGGTAGCCTTGTGTTGGGAGTATCATTATTGTTTCACCGATTGGACCTGACTTATTATCGTGTTAGTCATGCAGGTCGTGTGTATGCATGCGTGGCATGGCATGTTGTGTTCCCTTATCGTTTTGGCACTCAATAGGGACGCACGAGCAGGTGCTCGTGCATGCTGCTCGTGTGTGGCATCAGAGTTGGGCAGTGCACTTTGGCGATCATCAGGGACACACGAGCATGACACATAAGCAGGTGCTCGTACGTGAGATCAGTGGCCGGGCAGTGGCCTGGCGCACAACCAAACACACGGACTTTTCGTCATGCATTTTGGTCGTGCGTCACTGGAGTATTTAAGGGGGTCAGACGGGGTTTTCATCTCATTTCACCCCTTTCTCTCCTTCTTCTCGTGGTAGTTGGGCAATCCGACTAGGGTTGTGGTTATGATTGATTCTACTCCATCTAATCATGTTTTAAGAAGACTCTAGGTGATCATATCAACATCTAATCCTTCTTCTTCGTCGAATCTAGGTAATTCTCTTAGTTTTCCTAGAATTGTCCATTTTGGGAATTTTGGTTTTGATTTCATTTTCCGTCCGATTTTAATGGATCGACTGAGGTTATTAGATGTTGTTAAACATGTTCTATGGATTGTATATCCATATCTTCGATTCGTTCAACCTGATTGATGATTCTTAGGTTCTTGAGGAACTTTGAGCATTTAGTGTTCGATGAAATGTCTCAAAGAGTTTCCTTCGATCGTTGTGTTGTTTTCGATTGATATTGTGTTATTGAATGAATTGTATTTCATTCAAGGTTGTTCGAGTGCTTGTGTTTATCGGAGGACGCCATTCGTTGTTCGTGGAAGGAATTCATCGCCTTCGGTTGAGGCAAGTTTTATACTTGTACTAGTCAATGAGATTAATGTTATCATATATGTGTATGAATGTGTTGTATCATTCAGAGACTTAGTCTCTTCATAAATGCATTGATATTAACGGAATCGTTCGATACGATACTCTTCGTCAATTATGCCAAATGTTTATTATTGTTCATTAATGGCCGGTTCAAGGCATTGGGGTACTCGTTGTTAATGTTATTGTCGATAGCCGGTTTGCGGTATCGATGTAACAATTGTTGTTGTTAATATTGTTGTCGATCTAAGACATTGTTGTAATCATTGTTATTCATGTTGGCGTCCTGTCATTCATGTTGTATTGGCCAATTGAAGGCATTGTAGTATGTTGTTGCCCGAAATATTATCCGAAGATAGATATTGCTGGAATGGTCGAGCAACAGCAAATTGCGAGAACACGTCCGTGGGAATGGAAATAACACAAGATTTTTCGGGTTTGTTAGGCCCGGGCTTCAATTCTCTCGCGAGATGTTCTTAATACGAATATTCGGGGATACAAGTATTAATGTAAGAATCTGATTACAATGAGTGTAAAAGATCCTATTTATCTAGCCGTTGAATGCTTGAACTGCTGGGAGTTCTGGTTTCGTCTCTGCCGACCGTCTTTCGTGTAAGAGGAGCTGAGAGAGAGAAAAGCCGAGAGATAGCTGTTGCCAAGAGTAAGAAAGCCAAGTTCTGAGTTGGGCTTCTGAATCGACGCTGCTGCACTTTTCCAAGTGCAGCACCTTTCTATTTATAGGAGCCGAGATGCTCTGTTCTTGACAGGCGATCGCCTTTTATGTAATATAATAAGGGGCGATCGTCTTTATGTCTCATGGGTCATCGCTTTAAAGCTCGCGGCCGCCTGCAACACTGTGGCGGTCCAATGAGGAGCCGGCACGCGTCCTGAGTCGCTGTCACGGGCGGTCCCACTGTACATCTTTCGGCGGGTCTGTCGGTTGGTGAGAAGATGCTGACAGGCTGTGGTCAACGATCCATGTCTTGAGGCGCCTTTTCCGGATCTGCACATGGGAATCTGTCCCGATCTTAGGCCTTTGCCGACAGGACGATTGTTGGCTTTGCATGGCATGAGGCGGTCGTCATTAGTCAGTCTCCAGGGGTCGATCACCAAGTACCGAGAGACGATCGCCTTAGATGTCGATCGCTCGGCACCGGGACTTGACCTGGGACCTTCGATCGGCCAATCTGCCTTGGCTGTTGGGCTCTGGCTCGGTCGCCTGGTCTCTGAGGCGATCGCCTGTTGGGACGTATAATTCTCGACACAACAATTGCCCCCCAGCTTGCTCCGATGTTGAAGACATGGGGTGAGGTGGTTCTTGCTGGCGATCGTGTAGGATGGAGACGGGCGATCCGTTGAGCGGACTTTGGTCTCGGACTTGGGCGATCTGGTCGATTGGCTAGCTATCTTCGGTCTTGTACCTGCAATAAACAATTTTACCGATCCCTTGTAGAGAGCTGATTGCTTCGTCGTTGAGGAATCGTGCACAGTCGCGGAGTTCGATGGACCGACTCCATGACCATGTCTTGTGCGCGAGCGACATTGTCTATCTCGTGACTCATTTTATTGTGAGGGTCCTCCGTTAGGCTGCGCCTCGCCTCGTATTTAAACGAAGGGCGTGCGGTCTCGGTCTAGAGAAGTCCTTGCGCGGGGCGTCGTCGGATTAATCGACTCCACGTCCGTGGCTAGTTAGCTCTTTTCTACCTCGGATCGTCATGTTTGAATGGCAATCCTCGACGGTATACGTTGAGAAGGGGGTAGTGACGCGTCGCATTGTCTGGGTCACCATGTTAGATAATGAACCTTTGAGGGCAGGCGATCGTGTCCACTGATTTGTTTGGAGGGTCCTTCGGCTACGCCCGCCTCGTATTTAAACGAAGGGCGAGCGATCTCAGCCCAAAGGAACCTTGCATGGCCTAAGCAGTCGGTTCCATCGACCACCAGGACCATGGCTGCACTCTTCCACCTCAGATCGTCATGTCAAACGCCGACCTTCGACGGCGTACGTTGTGCGGGGGAGGCGATCTCGTGCCTTAATCCAACATGTTAGATGATGAACTGTAGGTGGCGAGCGAGTCCTCCAGTTTTGGTGATGTTGCTTGACTTTGGCGATCGGGTTGGAAGACTGGCGATCGTCGTCCGGTCGCCGATCGCACTGCTCATAGGTTGAGAAGAAACCTTTGCCTGGGCAGAAATTCTGCGGCTTTAGCGCGGAAGATCGCGTAGGTCGGGGGATGGTCCTTCGTAAGATGCCTAAACATAGGCGAAAGACCATGGAATCCCCCTAGGACCGAGTATAGGGCGATCTCATCGCTTACGGGTACGCCGTTGAGGATGATCGCATCTACACAGTCGATGTAGTCTGCGTCGGACTCTTCTTCCCCTTGCCTGATCTGCAACATGCGATGGGGACCCTCTGGCCGAGCGACCTTGGCGGCGAGGTAAGCTGTGAAGCTGTTCGCCAGTTGATCAAAGGAGTTGATGGATCGCGGTGGCAATGATGTGTACCACCTGTGGGCAAGGTCGTCCAGCGTCAGTGGGAACATTCGGCATCTGGTTGCGTCTAATGCCCCACACCCGGTCATGTAGATGCGGAACTTGCTCAGGTGAGTCTCGGGGTCCGACCTCCCCTCCTACACTGCATGGGGGCGAGCTCGATGTGGACCACGAGTGGCTCGCTCGGTCCGGCAGTCTCTCTTTTGGCGCCTGCCCCAGATTCTAGGAGCGCCTTCATGTCGTCGAGCTGGCGTTGCATCGTGGCCATCGCTGTAGCTTGGTCGCTCGTGGCTCGGCTTCTGGAGCGGGAGCCGAGGCGATCGTGTACCGATCTCCTGACTCCGCGGTCGCCGACCTCGGTTCTTTGGCGAGGAGGAGACAGATGGCTGGCCTGCCTTCTGGGAGTCGGATATGCCAAACTCCGGGTGACGGATTCGGGCTCCGTCTTCTCGTGGCTGGGGCCGGACTGCCCCGGTCGCCATGACAGGTCGCTGCCTACGCGATCGAAAACAGAATTGCCCTGGCTAGCGAGCGCCTCTTCTTGCGAATGGGAGCCTCCTGGCGATCGCTCGGTCAGTAACACCTTGAACTTACGTTTGGTCACACGGCGGATGGCCGAGGGGGTTATAGCTGGCGGCGCGTCGAAAGCTCTCCGTCGCTCCTGTAGGATGGCCAAGGCCTTTTCGATCTGTTCCGCGGTTTGGAACTGATCGAGCGAGAGGCTTGGGCCGTCCCTCGGGGGCGGGATCAAGAGTCTCGTACCGCGGCGGCTACCCTCCGCCATAGGTTGTGGCTCGGACTGAGACGGAATGAGGCGTCTAGTGGATCGGCCAGCGGCTTTCTTCAATGCAGAGGCAGGAGTCATGATTCTGAAAGCTTTCTCTGAAGAACAGTGAGTGTTTCTTCAGGTATATGCCCCGGAGAACAGTGAGTGTTCTTCGAGACGGTAGGAATAAAAATGAGGGTTAAGATCCCCTTCTTCTAGCGCCAAATGTTGTTGCCCGAAATATTATCCGAAGATAGATATTGTTGGAATGATCGAGCAACAGCAAATTGCGAGAACACGTCCGTGGGAATGGAAATAACACAAGATTTGTCGGGTTTGTTAGGCTCGGGCTTCAATGCTCTCGCGAGATGTTATTAATACGAATATTCGGGGATACAAGTATTAATGTAAGAATCTGATTACAATGAGTGTAAAAGATCCTATTTATCTAGCCGTTGAATGCTTGAACTGCTGGGAGTTCTGGTTTCGTCTCTGCCGACCGTCTTTCGTGTAAGAGGTACTGAGAGAGAAAAGCCGAGAGATAGCTATTGCCAAGAGTAAGAAAGCCAAGTTCTGAGTTGGGCTTCTGAAGTGGACGTCAAGCAGACCCTTTTCCAAGTGCAGGCAGCCTTCTATTTATAGGAGCTGAGATGCTCTGTTTACTGACGGGCGATCGCCTTTTATGTAATATAATAAGGGGAGATCGTCTTTATGTCACATGGGATGTCTGCCTTAAAGCTTGCGGCTACTGCTGGCAGCCTGCTGTGCGGTCCAATGAGGAGCAGGCACGCATCCTGAGTCGCTGTCACGGGCGGTCCCACTGTACACCTTTCGGCGGGTCTGTCGGTTGGTGAGAAGATGCTGACAGGCTGTGGTCAACGATCCATGTCTTGCGGCGCATTTTCTGGATCTGCACATGGGTCTATGTCCCGAGCTTAGGCCTTTGCCGACAGGACGATCGTTGGCTTTGCGTGGCATGAGGCAGTCGTCATTGGTCGGTCTCCAGGGGTCGATCGCCAAGTACCGAGAGACGATCGCCTTAGATGTCGATCGCTTGGCACCGGGACTTGACCTGGGACCTTCGATCGGCCAATCTGCCTTAGCTGTAGGGCTCTGGCTCGGTCGCCCGGTCTCTGAGGCGATCGCCTGTTGGGATGTATAATTCTTGACACAACATAGTATTCGTTCTCATCTTCGTCGTCGGTATCCGATTAAAGGTGCTGAGGCATTCATTGTATCATTGTTATCGATTGGTCGTTCTAAGGCAATTGAGGTACTCAATCATTCATTGTATCATTGTTATTGATTGGACGTTCTAAGGCAATCGAGGTGCTCAATCATTCATTGTATCATTGTTATCGATTGGCCATTCTAAGGCAATCGAGGTGCTCAATCATTCGTTGTATCATTGTTATCGATTGGCCGTTCTAAGGCAATCGAGGTATTGAATCATCCGCTACATCATTGTTATCGGTTGGTCATTCTAAGGCAATCGAGATATTGGATTGGGGCTGTCGAGGATAGTTCCCATCTGTTGTGTCGTTGTTATCGATTGACCATTCTAAGGTAATCGAGGTATTGAATTGGGACCGCCGAGGACGGTGCCCATCTGTGAGTCATCATTATCGTGTTGGCCGACTCAAGGCATCACACTATCATTTTTGTGAATTCGGTAATCTTGGTATCATTGTCGTTTATGATTAATTGTGTTTTGGATGCTAGTCTCGGCTAGTGCTCGCTGGGGTAAGTTTGGTGGGGCATGAACCTTCGCGATTGTTTCCCCCAACACCTACATCTCAGTAGGTCAACGGCCATTGGATGGATTCATTATGGGGTAAGTTTGGTGGGGCCTGAACCTTCGCGGTTATTTCCCCCAACACCTACATCTCAGTAGGTCAACGGCCATTGGATGGTTTCATTATGGGGTATGTTTGGTGGGGCTTGAACCTTCGCGGTTGTTTCCCCCAACAACTATATCTCAGTAGGTCAACGGCCATTGGATGGTTTCATTATGGGGTAAGTTTGGTGGGGCCTGAACCCTCGTGGTTGTTTCCCCCAACACCTACAGCTCAGTAGGTCAACGGCCATTAGATGGTTTCATTGTGATACGGCTTCGTGCCGTGGCTTCGACCTTCATTGTTACAGCTTCGGGCTGGTTTGGTTCATCTTCATGTAATTTATTGTGATTCATATTTAATTCAGTTCTGGTTTGGTTCATCTTCATGTAATTCATTGTTATTCAAAAAAAAAAATTAATTCAGTTCTGGTTTGTTCATATTCATGTAATTCATTGTGATTCATATTTAATTCAGTTCTGGTTTTGTTCATGTCGTGTAATTCATTGTGGTACTCTATGATTATGATTCGCCGTTGGGCACTTATGTTCTAACCTGTTGAATAGGTATTAATAGTATGTCGTGGGCATAGTGTTTCACAAATGCTCGGTTCTTACCTTGATTTGTGAGCATTTCGTATTTTTATTATCATTGTACCGTTTCATTCTGCTTTTGGATGCATATCATGTTATACATGTATTTGATGTTCATTATCTGGATGACTGACCCCGTGGGGGCGGAACATGTTTTCATGTTTTAGGTGATTGCGAGGAGAGAGTTGCGACACAGGGGCATGATGATGGCGACGAGGCATTCGAGCGATACTAGTCTGAGTTGTTCATGTTAGTCAGTCAGTTGGAGTGTTCTCCAGTTTGTCAGTCATTGTCAATATGTATTACCCGAGCAAGGCTCGTGGGTGTGGTTGTATTTTCATTTTTGGCCATGTAGGCCCATCATTGTCGTTAAAATTCCTCCTCGGAATACTGTGTCGGATATCATGGTAGGGACTATGATTTTCCCTTGTTGGTTAATTTAATGTATTTTAGTCATGTCCGCCTGGTGGATCTCCTGGTATGAGGTCCACGGCACTGTAATAACCCAATAGGATTTGGGGGTGTTACAAATTCTACCACTACAATCAACGAACATTCGATCGTCATATCTAAAAATACTGATAACTCAACATACGATCGTCTTGCTATGTTAAATTCATCAAGGAGTTCCTCAAGAACACTATATGATTCGAAACCTTGTTCAGAGCCACCAAAACAACGTAATTCGATATCCTTTAACAAGTAGATAATCATCTAATTCGAAATCCAAGTCATGTATCATCATATCCTTCAATATACACTTCACATAACTTCAAGAATCATAACAACACCCTAATCATCATTATACGAAGCAAATACGGATAACAATACCAATAATCCGAAATCAAGGTGTAGAGTTCATCAACATACCTCAAGAACATGAGTAACACAATCAAACTCTTCAAGAATCATCAATATCTTCATATCCAAGCTTCTAATCCATGCTTCCAAGCTCATAAACAAGATAGAAGAGGTTTATTCTCACTTTCATGTGCAGAGGGACGAAGTTGGAGGAAGGATATCAATTTTCTCTCGTGAAGAAATGAAAGAACGAACCTTATTTTATAAACTGCATCGCTCATTACGTACGTTATCAATCTATATTAACGTACGTAATGCACCTTACGTACGCTACATGTCTCTCATAGCATACGTAACATCATTCCAAAACTCACGGACCTGTTTCGTTAAATCGATTACTTACGTAACATATTCTTCATAGCGTACGTAATATGTACGTTGACTTGCTACAGTGAAACTCCTTTTTAATGTACGTTATACACTTCCCGTAACGTACGTTAACCTCAGCATGGACTCGCCCGTCCACATCCACGCCGAAAGCTGCCGACCACGGGTCCCACCTGTCGGCCATAACCTGAGCTGTCTGATTCCTCTCGTTACGTATGTAATGCCTTATACATAGTGTACGTAACACTTAGCATCTTAACGTATGTTAACTGTGCTCATTAACGTACGTAATCCTTGTGCCTTAGCGTACGCTAAGTATACATCATAGTGTGCACTAATGTGACTGTACTTAGCCATTTTCAGCTATTCTTGTCCAACGTCTCAACATACTATATACGAACATACGGCATACTGAATACGTGTACTACTTCCAACAATATTCTCGTATGTTACGCCAGACACACAATATCTTCAAATACAACTGTCAACCAAATGCAGTAGTTATACCAATATAGATTTTTCAGTCCTTCATTTATTTTATCCATACTGTACAGATTCCACGATGTATGACATAGCTCGGATAAAATAACATTAAATAATAGTAGTAGGAATTCCAGATATTACATACTACACCACTTAAAATAAGTTTTGTCCTTGAAACTTGCAATTCGTCATAAAGAAACAAACAAACCGTTCAACCAAAATATTCCCAAACTATCACAACAACGAATAATCATCATCATTAACGAATAACCAAAACAGCATACTTACAATTGTGCAAAGTCGACGATCTCCTGGGATACTATCAAGCGACTTCACTGTAAAGCTTCAACATGCTTACAATCACAATTCCATGAGTCTCAACAAAATATATCATATTCGGATGAAGTAATCTATCCATGTCGAATTATGTTTGCTTGATTACACAATCAAGTCCCAATCTGCTAAAAACCAATAATGCACGATACATCTGTGAAACAACTGTTTCAACATAATGGCAACGAATACCGAAACATCGACAGAAAGTCTGAATGCTCAGATGATCACCTACAATGATCAACTAATAAATTAACCGAGAATATCATCGACGTGATAAACTCTAATACGACCAATCCAAAGGTCAAAACGCATCCGAGAATATCATCAACATGATAAACTCTAATATGACCAATCAGAGGTCAAAACACAATCGAGAATATCATCATCATGATAAATTCCAATATCATCAACGAACGATCAACGATAATCGAGAACACCCTCACGTGGTAAACTCCAACACGATCAATACAGAACCACATAAACCGATATATGAACGAATAAAGTTCTCAAAACGACACACCAATCACATACAGTGGATCTCAATAAACATACCCGACTAGTGGACATACTCCTCGGCATATGAACAACCAATCACAAACCGACGAACATATCCAATCATACATGGAGTGGGAACGACCACTCAATATCCAAAACAACCATTCTGGGTTCACCATCCTTAATTCTACACTTACTAAGGAATCATTCAAAAATCATTATGGTAAAATCACACTACTACCATACCAATGGAATCACATAGCACATATGTCCCGGTTTCACGAATTCTAAAGTTCTAAAATTACATCATGTGCATAGATCTACAACACGCAGTATATTTCTCTTATCTGATCAACCAACCGATCATCTCTGGATAACCAAACTACCATACTAAAATTCGAATCTCTTTTTATCGTACCTTACTGATGTATTATTCAGTTCGTGAGTCACACTCATAACTTCACCATGACATAAACTATGCACTAGATGCGTATGTATACCAATCACATTTTCAAAACCGGTTTGAAATCATATAGTCTCATCAATAAGACAAATTTTCGAAAGTTTCTTTCAAAAAATTTCAAAACTCAAAATATAAATTTTGGTAAGACCACAAAATCAATTTTCGAAAAATTAAACTGGCTCGCTAATGCCAAGTATTCGATAACAGTTCCTTTGTATTCACACGATTTTGAAGTTTTAAACTGAAAACCGTTCAAATGCTTGTCCACATCCATACTCATGTATACCAATTCAGTTCGTCACCAATATCCACTGAGATTCCATCGAAAAACCACACGATAGAGTTCCAAAATCTCAATATATAAATTCAGTTAAAAACTCCTTTTTCCACATATGACTCGCAACGTCAATCATTAACCGATCATGGATCACCTCAAATATGCTATGACAAAACATTGAAACAAATCAACACCGTGAAAGACTTCCCTAGAAGTTTCATTTGAACAAGTAAACCAAAACCTCGAAAGGCAAAAATAAAATAGAAAAATGATCGGAAAAGTGTTTTACAAATCTCCGGAGTGTTAGAAAACATGAAAAAGCCCTTTTGAAACGTTAGGTCTCATCCTAAGTCCCGTTCCACATTACAAGAAGTTTAAAAAGTAGAAAAACCCTTTTTGGACCTCAAGTCCTGAGTTATCAAACAATTTCAAAATCGATTGGGTCTCGGCCCAAAAATCATTTTCCGTAAAACATCCGTGAAACAATCATTTTGAAAAGTATCATTTTCAAATGCTCAAAAGTAGTTCATATATCTCAAAATGTACTAACATGACTACATGTTCTTCTCAACCATCCACAACATTCTCCCAAATGCACAATTCCGTTCCAAAATATACCCAACATACTGATTTCCAAAATCATAGTTTCTCAAGATCATCAATCTTGTCCCAACTCTGTCACCTTATACTATAACGCATAATATTCTGCTGAATCTCAAAGCATATCAACTTAGAACGGCAATAAATTTCAATGCAATTCAAAATCCAAATACTTACAGATCGTGAAGTCCACGATTCCCCATGATACTGGCATATGTCTCAACTCAAGAAAATACTCGACACAGATATTTTCAAAACACACATTTTGCAAACTCAGTTCAACTTGAGAACACAATACATCTCCATCCGAAGAAATACGTTGACACCATTTGGAAAACTTTATAACAACCCCAGTACTACACTGGTAAATCACATAACACACAAGCCCAAGTGAACAACAAAAGTCTAGGGCTCAAACACTTGTCAACCGGTAACTCGAATGACACGACAAAAGCACGACCCAACTCGACCCGACTGCATAGGTTTTCTCAACCTAAGCTCCGATACCATATTCTGTAACACCCCCAGATCCGACCTGGAATATTATAGCGCTGTGGGCCCTGGAATGGAACCCACCCGGCTAAAAGAAACTTTCGCAAACATTTACAAATGCCCAAGAGGCCAACGACGGTACTATCTTTAAAACATTTGAAGACTATATAAAATATGTTTATCAAAATCATCGTAAAATCTCGTTTGAAAGGACAATGCTTGAAATGCCAGAACTCAACAGTTTAAAAACATACGTTAAGCTATCGCTTACACGTACCGACAAAATGGTTTAGAAAACAGTTGCCAAAGTAACCTAAGTTAGCAGATATCAAAAGGTCGTTTAAAAATACGCATGCAACGGAAAAAGCAGACAATAAGAAAAATACTACAACAACGGAATACAACAACTGATCAGGAAATCAATTCACAAAAACATGCCCTAGCCAGTATCCTTCGGGAAGCTTATCTCTCCAAGACCGCTACAAGCTCGATATCTCAAGAACCTAAAAAGAAAGCCTACGACAGGGTCAGTCATAATATCCAACAATGATAACTGTCTCATCACATTAATAATTACATACCAATGAGAATACAAAATAAGAATACGTCCAATATAATCTTATCGTCATAACTTTACCAAAATTCACATCTCGCACAGTACCCAAGGTTCTCAAAACATCATCATAACTCACTGTTACGAAATCTATTAACTCTGTCCAACCCATATCCGTCGGGTAACATCATCACATCTCGACACGAAAACCAATTGTCCATCAAAGACAAATACCAAGGGAAATACGGAACATACCTCAAGATGCACAATACCACGACAATCATGTCAGTCTAATCCAAGATCAGATCAATGCAACATACGGGCACGGTCCTAACAGAAGCCCTACAAATGCATACTCATATGAGAATGTCAATATGCTCAAAACAATAACAACGTTGTATACTTATGGCAAACCCATAATATATATATATATATATATATATGCACAATAACACATGATAAAATCAATGATGCGAATCCACATGATCCCATAAACACAACATTAGGTAATCCAACGATCCAGCACCCTCAGCATAGATCCCCATGATGATCCCGTCGGACCAACGCATGGTGGAAAACCTGTCCAATGATCCAGCGCCCTCAGCATAGATCCCCATGATGATCCCATCGGACCAACGCATAGTGGACATCCGATCCAGCACCCTCAGCATAGATAACACGATCTCACCGGATCAATATAATATAAACAATACAATTATGCATACACATATGCAACTCAATATGTTCATCAACGTGAACAACATATGAACCAAAAACATGAACGACACTATGATGAAACAACTAGGACGACTTCATGTTCAGCAACATGAATGACAACCTGCATGATCAACATCATCAACACTAAAATGAATCAAACTAAGATACTTGTCCCGAGTCCTTCAGGAGAAAGCTCAATGTCAAATCATCACCGACGATTATCATCAATGCTCGGCGATCCAAACGTACCATGGACTATAGATACTCATATCCTCATCTTTATCGCAACGTAACCTTGATACCCGAATATGCCAATAACCGAGATAAAGCATATACATTATGATTTAACTCCCAGAATCGGAAAGACAACATATAATCCAAATCGCTAGAATTTGCAGTAATAATCATTGCTATATGCATTATAAACGAAATGAAACTAAAACCATTCATTAAACATTATAACTGGGCAAGTAATAACTTGCCTCGATACTGATGAAGCCGTCACCAACCCCTTGCCATCGTCTGTAAGTTCCTCGGCCCCGATCAATGCAATCCACGAGCATCCTCAAACTTGACCGTAAGGCACGATTATAATAACCGATCAATATTCTCAACCTATTACCATAATTCGATGCACAACAAGTTCAATAACAATCAATAACCGACATATCCAACCGATCAATCACAACGGTTCAACGACACTTCGATCATATACAAAACCAAATAGTATAACCTAAACCGTTACGAACTCATATCCACAATACGAACCAAAATCCGCTAATCAATATTAACGATCAATATAACCGATCAACAAACCCAATGATTTCACAATATCTCGATTAAACACAAGTCCGAATAATTCAACTCAAATAATTACGAATTCATGACCAAAATACAATTATGGATACGAATGTATAGAAAATCATATTTAGTGATCAATCACAATCTTTTCGGATTCCAAATTGATATCATGATTCGTATTTCATCAAGAACATACGAATTCTACCACTACAATCAACGAACATTCGATCTTCATATCTAAAAATACCGATAATTGAACATACGAACGTCTTTCTATGTTAAATTCATCAAGGAGTTCCTCAAGAACACTAAATGATTCGAAACCTTGTTCATAGCCATCAAAACAGCGTAATTCGATATTCTTTAACAGGTAGATAATCATCCAATTCGAAATCCAAGTCATGTATCATCATATCCTTCAATATACACTTCACATAACTTTAAGAATCATAACAACAACACCCTAATCATCATTATACGAAGCAAATTCGGATAACAATACCAATAATCCGAAATCAAGGTGTAGAGTTCATCAACATACGAGTAACACAATCAAACTCTTCAAGAATCATCAATATCCTCATATCCAAGCTTCTAATCTATGCTTCCAAGCTCATAACCAAGATACAAGAGGTTTATTCTCACTTTCATGTGCAGAGGGACAAAGTTGGAGGAAGGATATCGATTTTCTCTTGTGAAGAAATGAAAGAACGAACCTTATTTTATAAACTGTATCGCTCATTACGCACATTATCAATCCATATTAACATACGTAATGCAGCTTACGTACGCTACATGTCTCTCATAGCGTACGTAACATCATTTCAGAACTCACTGAACTGTTTCGTTAAATCGATTAGATACGTAACATATCCTTCATAGCGTACATAATATGTACGTTGACTTGCTACAGTAAAACTCCTTTTTAACGTACGTTATACACTTCCTGTAGCATACGTTCAACATTGACTCGCCCATCCACATCCGCACCGAAAGTTTCCGACCACGGGTCCCAACTGTCGGCCATAGCCTGAGCTGTCCGATTCCTCTCGTTACGTACGTAATGCCTTATACATAGCGTACGTAACACTTAGCATCTTAACGTACGTTAACTGTGCTCATTAACGTACGTAATCCTTGTGCCTTAGCGTACGCTAAGTATACATCGTAGCGTGCGCTAATGTGGCTATACTTAGCCATTTTCAGCTATTCTTGTCCAACATCTCACCATATTATATACGAACATACGGCATACTGAATACGTATACTACTTTCAACAATATTCTCGTATGTTACGCCAGACACACAATATCTTCAAATACAACTGTCAACCAAATGCAGTAATTATACCAATACAGATGTCTCAGTCCTTCATTTATTTTATCTATACTGTACAGATTCCACGTTGTACAACATAACTCGGATAAAATAACATTAAATAATAGTAGTATAAATTCTGGATATTACATGTCTGGTCGACCCCGTTTGATTGCCGCCGCTGCCGGTCCATGGCCACCTCTGCAAGTGCAAGCTCTCCTCCAAAGGTTTGTGTTTGTTTCATGAGCTTTTTACATTAATAGGAATGTATTTCATGAACTGTAGGTTTGTATTTAATTCTTTATGAAAGGAATGCGGGAAGACTAGCATCACTTAGTTCATATTTCTCGTCTCTGACTCACAATTAATTTATTAGTCTGCATCCTATTTTTCTTTTTATGACTACTATTTCATTAAATGTATTTCATCATTTCATGAACTGTTTTCATGAACTGATTTACATTAATGAAATGCTTGAATTTGGTAGACTTTAGATATTCTTATTTGTAATTTTAATCAGCATATTTTTTTTCTCAATTGTTTGTATTTTCTAATTTGTTGGGATTTTTTGTAGGAAACGGTTAGAGAAGACATTATTGAACAATGTGAGAATGAGATTACACTTCAAGATTATGATGAAGATGGAGAAGAACACATCGATATTGTAACACCCCCAAATCCCATTGGGTTATTACAGTGCCGTGAACCCCACATCAGGTGATCCACCAGGCGAACACGACTGAAATACAACAAACTGACCAAAATGGGAAATCACAGACCCTACTATGACGTCCGACATACTATTCCGATATGGAATTTCAACGACAAGAATGGGCCTACATGGCCAAAATAAAAATACAACAACATCCACAAGCCTTGCTCGGATAATACAAAACGACAACGACTGAACAAAAGTGGAGTACTCCAACTGTCTGACCAACATGAACACCAAAATATCTCGGACTAGTATCGCTCAAATGCCTCGTCGCCATCGTCATGCCCCTGTGTATCAACTCTCTCCTCGCAAGCACCTAAAACATGAAAACATGTTCCGCCCCCACGGGGTCAGTCATCCAGAATAATGAATATCAAATACATGCACAACATGATATGCATCCAAAGGCAGAATAAACAGTACAACAATGGTAGTACGAGATGCTCACAAACCAAAGTAAGAATCGAGCATTCGTGGAACACTATGCCCACGGCATACGATCAATACCTGCTCAATAGGTTAGAACATAAGTTCCCAACGACGAATCATCAATATAGAACACAATAATACATTACCCGAAGGTAAATCAAACCAACGCTGAAATAAATAAGGATCACAATGCCCGAAGGCTCCAACGGAAATACCGATACATCGCAATGGCCTGAAAGCCCTCAGCCGAAGCTGCTAAAATATCATGATAGCCTGAAAGCCGAACAGCCCGAAGCTGCTAAAATATCACGATGGCCTGAAAGACGAACAGCCCGAAGCTGCCAAAATATAACGATGGCCTGAAAGCCGAACAGCCCGAAGCTGTAAATCATCACAATACAGATCTCAAAGAACAAACCTGACTGTCGAACATACCCCTCTGGCGTATGAACGCTTAATCACAAAACATCGAACACATCCAATCAAACATGGACTATGAACGATCAAAAATTGTACGGCTCAAAGATGGACATCACAGTACGCCCGATCCGGAAATGTGTCCGTGCACATGTCCACCCCGTATATGGAATCCAGAAATATACGTGGGACAATGTACCTAATTAGCCTCACGAACTACGTCTCGTGTGCACGGTCCAATGCGAAAACATCCACGCATGACCATCGTGTGCCTGGCTAAAAATCCTACACAATAACCAATCAGAACGCAGATATGATTCCGGATATGTCACGATACAACATGACAACGAAACTCAAAGGATAACACATCCAAAACGGATCATACGACTCACCAAGTGAACGATGACACACGAATAATGAAAGATCGACACGACCAACAATATTCAAAACAACAATCCTGGGGTCAAAATCCCTAAGGACCGATTAACACGAGCAACGATCACAACACAACAGTTCGGGAAATCCTCAACCTTCAACGATCACAAAATTACCGAGTTCATAAGAATAATAGTGTGCTGCCTTGAATCGGTCAACACGACAATAATAATTCAACGGATGGGAATTATCGTTGATAATCCCAATTCAATATATCGATTATCTTTAGAGCGGACAATCGATAATAATTATACAACGGATGGGAATTATCTTTTCGACAACGGATGGGAATTATCTTTGATAATCCCAGTTCAATATATCGATTACCGTTAGAGCGGACAATCGATAATAATTATACAACGGATGGGAATTATCTTTGATAATCCCAATTCAATTTATCGATAACCTTCAGAACGGTTAACCGATAACAATTATACAACGGATGTCTCGGCACCTTTAATCGATTACCGACAACGAAGATGATAATCGAATACGTCAATGCCTTCAATCGGCCAAAACGACATCAATATAAAAACACTGATATCAATAACGACTATTCACAAAAATACCTTGATGGAACATCAATCAATAACAACAATCGATACGTCGATGCCGCGAACCGGCTATCAACAACAATATCTCAAAGGAACATCAATCAACAATAACAATCGATATGTCGATACCGCGAACCGGCTATCGACCAATATATTACCAACAAGTATCGCAATACCTTAAATCGGCCATTTATGAACAACAATAATATTTGGCATAATTTGCCGAAGGGTATTGTATCAAACAATCCCTTGATGTCAACAAAATCATAAAGAGACCAAGTCTCGAAATGATACACACATTCATACACATACATGATAACATTAATCTCATTGACCAGTACAAGTATAAAACTTGCCTCAAACCGAAGGCGGGAAAGTCCTTCCACGATCAACGTCCTACCACGAATCGATCAACGGCGTCCTCCGACAATCACAAGCACTCGAACAACCTTGAATGAAATACAATTCATTCGATAACACGATATCGACCGAAAACGACACAATAGATAATTGCGATTCCAACACGAACACATACTATACTCGTATTTATCCGTATACACACACATATATATAATATACATATATATATATATGTATAATATACATACGGTACACACATTACTAACACACACCCACTACATAATATATATATATATATATATATATATGTATATATATATTGCACATGCACACACTTCACAATTTATATATATATATATATATATATATATATATATATATATATATATATATATATATGTACAACACACCACACAAACACTTCACTGCACAACACATAACACGTTATATATATATATATATTAACACTACACACTCACACTTTACTGCACCTAACAACACACACAACATATATATATATATATATATATATATATATATATATAACTGAAAAACACAAAACCTTACCAGAGGAAGGAGCCGATCGGCCAGGTCCGAAAAAACTCCCATGCCGGAAATCGGCCGCCGGAAAAATTGACCCGCCGGACTTCGTCCAACTCTAGTCCGTTTCCGTCCATGGTCGGTTTTCACCATCTCCGCCTGCAACTCTTCGCCGGAAGAATGTCAAACCTCTGTTCCGCCGTCCGTTCCGGACAAAAAACACCTCCGGTCGCCGGAAACAATGGAGAAACGTCCATGGCCGGAAACCATGAAGAACCGGTGGACGCCTGAGCTCCGTCTCGCCATAAGAAAAAATGCCGGAAGAGCTCGACCGGATTTGCAGCCTTCCGATTCGGAAATTCCGACCAGGCCGCCGCCGAGCTCCGGTCGTCGCCGGAGATGTCAGTCCTCTACTCCGGTCATCAACTCCAGTCACGGAATGAAGAAGCCGCTGCCCGTCCTCAAGCTCTACCTCGCCGGAAAAAATGGGAGAGATGAAGAGAAGAGAGAGGGGACGAGAGGGAGAGATGACGGAGAGAGAGAGATGTTACAGTGAAGAAGAAAGAAAAAAAGAAAATGATAGAGTGAGGTGAGAATGAGAGAGAAAAAGGTGATATAATATATATATATATATATATATATATATGTAACGTGAGGGAAGGTGAGGGTGAGAGAAAAATAACAAAATGATGATGAGTGATAATATATTTATATATATATAATATATATATATATATATAAATGATACCCTAAAGATACTCTGGTCCTATCGGTCGAAAGTTGACTACGAGAAAGGTTCCTACCACCGACCACGCATTACGTACGTAACCTCAGGGCGTAACGTACGTAATCGCAACAAATTAGCGTACGTAATGCTACACAGGTAGCGTACGCTATGGCTATAAACTTAGCCAAAATTCTAAACTCGCCAATCAATAACCAAATGGCGAAACCAAACCGACGACCAGTATAAATATTTCGATCCCGAAATATTCTAATACAATATACATTGTATCGGTCCAAACAACAACACTTGTACAATTCCAAATAAATACGTACAACTCAACAGTAACACGGAAAAAAAAATTACCCCCGGATATTACATACTCCCCCCCTTAAAAAGAGTTTCGTCCCCGAAACTCAGGGTGCACCAATCGGGGCACGGACTATTCATCAAGATAAGAAAACAACATCTCCAGGAATACTCCTCAATACGAGCAATTCCGCCTAAGCAACTGGG
Organism: Orobanche coerulescens; assembly: GCA_033398695.1. Classification (NCBI taxonomy): domain Eukaryota; kingdom Viridiplantae; phylum Streptophyta; class Magnoliopsida; order Lamiales; family Orobanchaceae; genus Orobanche; species Orobanche coerulescens. Next base: position 64,373,038 of record CM065810.1, on the reverse strand, counting down.
CCGACCCCACGGGTCCCCACGTCTCCTCTGCCTGAACAAGGCGAAAAAATCAAGTGATAAAGACACTCAACCAAGTGCGAGATTAGCCGAATCATGACCCTCCTGCTAGAGACCAGCCAAAAAGTCGTACTAACCGCATGACTCGTAACACCGGCGTACACACCCCGCGGGTGCCGCCCATTGTACATGTCTACGGTCATTGGTGTACACTCCCCCGTTCTCATAGGCATCGAACGCTCAAGCAAACACGGACTCGCACCACAAAAGAAAATAACAATGCACGAATAGTCCTCGGGACCATATCGAACGCTTGCCCAAGTCCTCACGACTTGACGTCTCGAATCATAATGAACAATTACCCAGATCATCACAAAAATCTCGGGTACAGGACCAAAAGGAAAGAAAATCACCTCAACTGACTCAAGTGTCAAGATTCTCAGATACAATGATTACAAGATAGATCAATAATAAATGGTTCATAACCGCAATATTAAAATACAGACCGAGTCAAACATCAATCTGAGAGACAAGGAAAATACAAATCAAGGCTACATCTCAAATGTACCCAAAATCAACATCCTCCAGATCATCGAGTTCCTCGATCTCATCGACTCGAGGAAGACCCTAACCTGAACTCGCTACTCCCCCTCGGGTGTCCATACCTCACCCGAAGCCCGATATGACCCCTTGGATGAAGTACGTACTGAAGAAATAAAATCTCTCGAGGCCCATGAGATCTCTCGAGATCTACTGGCACTAGAACTCCTGCGGTATTCGGAAGATGTCCCTGCCTCCCACACAGAAAATAAATAATAGCTGGAACCGTACATCGAGTACTAACATGCCCCGCTGAATCACAATTAAAACAAACAACAGTCGAACTCGTCGCCTGAGAAGAAGATGCTTTCCCAGTACGAAGCCGACTAGGAAATGACCTCTTGGACGTCGGAGCTCGATGTCCCTCTGAACGAATCGGCATCCTAGTCCTCTCACCAGAAGAAACTAAAGGATCCTTCTTAGTAAGCTCCTTGATCGAAAGCTCTGCTCCAAGAGCCTTCTTGATGAATTCGCCAAGTGAACTACAATTGTGATTGAACAACTGCATTCTAAACCGCGGGTTCAACCTCTTGTTAAAATACTTGATCTTATCCGCCTCAGTACGGATAACAGATGAAGTAAACTGAAGAAGTCCTTGAAACTTCTCAGCAATAACAATAACACCCTCATTCTCAACGGATTCGGGGTTCAAAACCTCCGACAACTTGGCTTCACGAAGTGGAGCCGGATAATACCTCTCTAACATGAGTCTTGAACTCACTCCAAGCACAATCACGATCGGTGGGTTCTCGAGCACGACTCTGAAAATGATTCGTCAGCCACCAAAGTATTGGTACGAGGTTTCAGGTGTCGGCCCACTCTGCGGCCTCTACCCCCTCTGTCAGGTCCTCTTTCCATACTGAAAGAATAACGTTCAATCATGACCACAGCTCAAATACGCCTCAACGGCCAAAATGCTAGGTCAACGAAAAACACGAGTATACATACTCAACAGATAAACGATCACATCGATCGCGCTAATCATAGCCGATACAGAGCCCACACGCTCCAAAGCAAATAATCATAAATCAATTGCACCCGATCGTCACATACAAGTGTCAACAAAACAGGTTTAATCAATGACATAATGAATGTATGCACATAAAAGAGAATAGAGTCCTTACACAGGTCATACGAAGCTTCGAGGTCTTGCGATACTAGTCTTCACTGACGACGACTCGATGAAAGAATGACTCATACAGTCGTCCAACTATCACGACTTACAAAACCCGATTGTCCAGATTGTCATAACCTGACAGCCCCGCTACTACCGCGTTGGTAGAGCCACATAACACACAAGCCAGGGTATCTCACAACCCAATTCTCTGATACCATCTTTTGTAACACCCCCAAATCCCATTGGGTTATTACAGTGCCGTGGACCCCACATCAGGTGATCCACCAGGCGAACACGACTGAAATACAACAAACTGACCAAAATGGGAAATCACAGACCCTACTATGACGTCCGACATACTATTCCAATATGGAATTTCAACGACAAGAATGGGCCTACATGGCCAAAATAAAAATACAACAACATCCACGAGCCTTGCTCAGATAATACAAAACGACAACGACTGAACAAAAGTGGAGTACTCCAACTGTCTGACCAACATGAACACCAAAATATCTCGGACTAGTATCGCTCAAATGCCTCGTCGCCATCGTCATGCCCCTGTATCTCAACTCTCTCCTCGCGAGCACCTAAAATATGAAAACATGTTCCGCCCCCACGGGGTCAGTCATCCAGAATAATGAATATCAAATACATGCACAACATGATATGCATCCAAAGGCAGAATAAACAGTACAACAATGGTAGTACGAGATGCTCACAAACCAAAGTAAGAATCGAGCATTCGTGGAACACTATGCCCACGGCATACGATCAATACCTGCTCAATAGGTTAGAACATAAGTGCCCAACGGCGAATCATCAATATAGAACACAACAATACATTACCCGAAGGTAAATCAAAACAACGCTGAAATAAATAAGGATCACAATGCCCGAAGGCTCCAACGGAAATACCGATACATCACAATGGCCTGAAAGCCCTCAGCCAAAGCTGCCAAAATATCACGATGGCCTGAAAGCCGAACAGCCCGAAGCTGCCAAAATATCACGATGGCCTGAAAGCCGAACAGCCCGAAGCTGCCAAAATATCACGATGGCCTGAAAGCCGAACAGCCCGAAGCTGTAAATCATCACAATACAGATCTCAAAGAACAAACCTGACTGTCGAACATACCCCTCTGGCGTATGAACGCTTAATCACAAAACATCGAACACATCCAATCAAACATGGACTATGAACGATCAAAAACTGTACGGCTCAAAGATGGACATCACAGTACGCCCGATCCGGAAATGTGTCCGTGCACATGTCCACCCCGTATACGGAATCCAGAAATATACGTGGGACAATGTACCTAATTAGCCTCACGAACTACGTCTCGTGTGCACGGTCCAATGCGGAAACATCCACGCATGACCATCGTGTGCCTGGCTAAAAATCCTACACAATAACCAATTGAAACGCAGATATGATTCCGGATATGTCACGATACAACATGACAACAAAACTCAAAGGATAACACATCCAAAACGGATCATACGACTCACCAAGTGAACGATGACACACGAATAATGAAAGATCAACACGACCAACAATATTCAAAACAACAATCCTGGGATCAAAATCCCTAAGGACCGATTAACACGAGCAACGATCACAACACAACAGTTCGGGAAATCCTCAACCTTCAACGATCACAAAATTACCGAGTTCATAAGAATAATAGTGTGCTGCCTTGAATCGGTCAACACGACAATAATAATTCAACGGATGGGAATTATCGTTGATAATCCCAATTCAATATATCGATTATCTTTAGAGCGGACAATCGATAATAATTATACAACGGATGGGAATTATCTTTTCGACAACAGATGGGAATTATCTTTGATAATCCCAGTTCAATATATCGATTACCGTTAGAGCGGACAATCGATAATAATTATACAACGGATGGGAATTATCTTTGATAATCCCAATTCAATATATCGATAACCTTCAGAACGGTTAACCGATAACAATTATACAACGGATGTCTCGGCACCTTTAATCGGTTACCGACAACGAAGATGATAATCGAATACGTCAATGCCTTCAATCGGCCAAAACGACATCAATAGAAAAAGACTGATATCAATAACGACGATTCACAAAAATACCTTGATGGAACATCAATCAATAACAACAATCGATACGTCGATGCCGCGAACCGGCTATCAACAACAATATCTCAAAGGAACATCAATCAACAATAACAATCGATATGTCGATACCGCGAACCGGCTATCAACAAATATATTACCAACAAGTATCGCAATGCCTTAAATCGGCCATTTACGAACAACAATAATATTTGGCATAATTTGCCGAAGGGTATTGTATCAAACAATCCCTTGATGTCAACAAAATCATAAAGAGACCAAGTCTCGAAATGATACACACATTCATACACATACATGATAACATTAATCTCATTGACCAGTACAAGTATAAAACTTGCCTCAAACCGAAGGCGAGAAAGTCCTTCCACGATCAACGTCCTACCACGAATCGATCAACGGCGTCCTCCGACAATCACAAGCACTCGAACAACCTTGAATGAAATACAATTCATTCGATAACACGATATCGACCGAAAACGACACAATAGATAATTCCGATTCCAACACGAGCACATACTATACTCGTATTTATCCGTATACACACACATATATATAATATACATATATATATATATATATATATATATATGTATAATATACATATGGTACACACATTACTAACACACACCCACTACATAATATATATATATATATATATACAACACACACCACACAAACACTTCACTGCACAACACACAACACGTTATATATATATACATATATATATTAACACTACACACTCACACTTTACTGCACCTAACAATACACACAACACACATATATATATATATAACTGAAAAATACATAAAACCTTACCAGAGGAAGGAGCCGATCGGCCAGGTCCGAAAAAACTCCCATGCCGGAAATCGGCCGCCGGAAAAATTGACCCGCCGGACTTCGTCCAACTCCGGTCCGTTTCCGTCCATGGCCAGTTTTCACCATCTCCGCCTGCAACTCTTCGCCGGAAGAATGTCAAATCTCCGTTCCGCCGCCCGTTCCGGACAAAAAACCACCTCCGGTCGCCGGAAACAATGGAGAAACATCCATGGCCGGAAACCATGAAGAACCGGTGGACGCCTGAGCTCCGTCTCGTCAGAAGAAAAAATGCCGGAACAGCTCGACCGGATTTGCAGCCTTCCGATTCGGAAATTCCGACCAGGCCGCCGCCGAGCTCCGGTCGTCGCCGGAGATGTCAGTCCTCTACTCCGGTCATCAACTCCAGTCCGTCGCCGGGAATGAAGAAGCCGTTGCCCGTCCTCAAGCTCTACCTCGCCGGAAAAAATGGGAGAGATGAAGAGAAGAGAGAGGGGACGAGAGGGAGAGATGACGGAGAGAGAGAGATGTTACAGTGAAGAAGAAAGAAAAAAAGAAAATGAGAGAGGGAGGTGAGAATGAGAGAGAAAAAGGTGAGATAATATATATATATATATATATATATATATATATATATATGTAATGTGAGGGAAGGTGAGGGTGAGAGAAAAATGACAAAATGATGATGAGTGATAATATATTTATATATATATATAATATATATATATATAAATGATACCCTAAAGATACTCTGGTCCTATCGGTCGAAAGTTGACTACGAGGAAGGTTCCTACCATCGACCACGCATTACGTACGTAACCTCAGGGCGTAACGTACGTAATCGCAACAAATTAGCGTACGTAATGCTACACAGGTAGCGTACGCTATGGCTATAAACTTAGCCAAAATTCTAAACTCGCCAAGCAACAACCAAATGGCGAAACCAAACCGACGACCAGTATAAATATTTCGATCCCGAAATATTCTAATACAATATACATTGTATCGGTCCAAACAACAACACTTGTACAATTCCAAATGAATACGTACAACTCAACAGTAACACGGAAAAAAAAATTACCCCCGGATATTACAGATATTATTGATATGGTAATTGTTTTACATCACATTTATACTTGTATTATTGAATAAATTTGCGTTGCTCGTGAATTTTTTTTGTGTTTATTAGGATGTCGATAATGTTGAAAGTAGCTATAACATGGAAGACTTGTTCTCATGGACTCAAGATTAGTTGATTGTGAATACTTATTTTGTGATGTGATGTGACTTTGAACGAATATGTTTGTATAATATTTTGAATTTTTTTGGATTTTTTGTGATTTGATGTGACTTATCCCATGAACATGAAAGTAGCTCGTGATATGATTTTTGTGTTGCAGATTTATTTTAATTTTCTTTTTTCTTTTTTTTTTTGATAACTCAGTTTCTAGGCTTACACCTAACTATATATGAGGGTAACAGCTCCGTTTTATCATTACTGCCACCAAGTTAAATCGCGGGATGTGCACGAACTGATCAGTGTCTTGTTGGGTTCTACTGACGTACAACCAGATCCTCTCAGGTAAAGAAAACATGAAGTCCTCCCCCCGAATCGAACCCACACGTATGATATTCAGTATGGGTTCTGTTGCGTTATTTTTAACTTAAAAGAGGGATCCGTGGACCAGATCCGTAGACCTGCAGATCCGACAGATCTGGATCTGGATCTTAAATTTTCGAATCCGACGGATCTGGACCGGATCTAGATCTCAACAAAAAAACAGATCTGGATCTGGGATCAACAAGATCCGGTCCAGATCCAGTCCGCTGCCATCCCTAATTGTGATGGTTTTTCAAATTTGGTATTTCATATTTTATAGTGAGAAACTATATTTTTCCAAAGCTTATTTTTGGAGTGGATTGTAATGTTTGTCATAACATGAGGGTGTTGTCATCACCAACTCCAGTAATTTTTTATATTCTGCAATTTGCATTTGTCATTTTGTAATATTAGATATTTTTTGAATGATTGTTATTTTTAATAAAGAATGTGTTGTTCGACGACTAATACGCCTGGACGGCGATCGGCATAAGGCCGAGCGACCGAGTTCATGATCAAATGAGCCACGGCAAACTTGCCAATCGAAGGTAACAGTCCATTTTCGAGTATCTAGCGATCGACCTTCCGGAGCGATCGTCTCTTGGTACCTAGCGACCGACTCTGGTGCCCGACCAAGGACGACCGTCCTATGCCACGTATAAGGCCATCATCCGTCATATCTACGAGGACTAGATCTCGGAGCGAGGAACCACGTGCAAGATCCGCGAATGGTGCCACAGAATAAGGATCGTTGACTCCAGCCCATCAACAGCTGTCCTACCGACAGATCCGCCGAAAGGTCCTAGGTGGGACCTCCCATGACAGCGACTCCGGACGCGTGTGGTCTTCTCATTGGTTCGTGCATACGGCTGCCAGCAGCTATTGTGGACTCTAAGGAGACCAACCCATGTGCTAAAGACGATCGCCCGCTTATTATGATACAGCAGAGGCGATCACCCAGCTACCTACAGTCCTATAAATAGAGAGCATCCAGCAACTGGAGAGTGGTTCAGACATTCAGCTAAAGAACTTAGCACTCAATCGTTGTTACAAGAACTCACAGCGCATCATCTCTGGTTCTTCCGGCATTCATCAGCACTCAAGAGCTAGATAACAAGGGTCTTTACACTCATTGTAATTGTACTCTAACATTAATATTTATACTCTCAAGTATTCATATTAATAATATCTCGCGAGAGCATTCAAGCCCGGGACTAACAACCCCGGCAAATCTTGTGTTATTTACTTCCCCACGGACGTGCTCTCGCATTTTGTCTGTTACTCGTCCATTCCAGCATATTATCTCCGGATAATATTTTGGGTAACAACAATTGGCGCTAGAAGAAGGGCATCTTAACCTTCATTTTCATTCCGACCGTCTTGAAGAACACTCATTGTTCTCCGGGGCATATACTTGAAGAAAAACTCACTGTTCTTCAAAGAAAAACCTTCAGAATAATGGCGTCTGCTACCACAACGAAGAGTGCCACTATCAGAACCGCCGGACGTCATATTCCGGCTCAATCCAAGCCCCAGTCTACGGCAGAGGGTAGCCACGGCGACGCGAGACTCTCGATCCCGCCCCTGAGGGACGGCTCCGGCCTCTCGCTCGACCAGTTCTGAACTGGGGAACAGATCGAGGAGGCTATGGCCATTCTAAGGGAGCGACGGAGAGCATGCGCAGCGCCCGCTATAACCCCCTCGGCCATCCACCGCGCGGGTAAACGGAAGCTCAAGGGGTTACTGGTCGAGCGATGGTCAGAAAGCCCCGATTCACGAGAAAAGGCTCTCGCGAGGCGGGACGGTTCCGACTTCAGCCGCCTAGGAAGCGATCTATCGTGGCAACCGGGGCATTCTGGCCCCAACCACGATACAACGGAATCCAACTCCATCACCAGGAGTTCAGCATACCCAACTCCGAACCAAGTAGAGGTCAGCCGTCTGGACCCCACCCGCTGAAGAGTCGAGCCACGCGGCAAGGACATCATCGACAGTGGATCCAGGGGATCAGTACTTGATCGCCTAGGCTCCCGCTCCGAGTGCCTAGCCGCGAGCAACCAGTCCGCGGCGATGGCCGCTATGCAGCGCCAGCTCGACGAGATGAAAGCGCTCATGGAAACTGGGGCAAGCGCCAGTAGAAAGATCATCGGATCGAGTGAGCCACTCGCGGTCCACATCGAGCTTGCACCCGTGCAACCAAGGATCGCTTATCCCCAAACACCTTTGTATCAAGGGAGATCGGACCCCGAGACTCACCTAAGCAAGTTCCGAATTTACATGACCGGATGTGGGGCATCAGACGCGACGAGATGCCGAATGTTCCTGTTGACATTGGGCGATCTGGCCCATAGGTGTACATCTCACTGCCACCGCGATCGGTCAATTCCTTTGAGAAACTGGCGAGCGACTTCACATCATTCTTCGCCGCCAAGGTCACCAGACCAGAAGGCCCCCACCGCATGATGAAAATCAGGCAGGGGGAAGATGAGACCGACGCAGATTACATCGATCGAGTGGATGAAATAGTCCTCACCGACGAGCCCATCAGCGATCTCGCTCTCTACTCGGTCCTGGGGGGATTCTATGGCCATTCACCCATGTTCAGGAACCTCACAAAGGACATCCCCATGACCTACGCGATCTTCCGCGCTAAGGCTGCCGTTTTTCTGGCCAGGCAGAGGCTGCTCACCCTCTATCTAGGCGAGGGGACGCCGCCTCCCATCCGATAGACGGCGATCGTCAAAACCAACAAGGCGGTCGCCAAACCCCCCGGTGATTTCAAGGCCTTCGAGGATGTGAAAGCCCATCTCCTCCACAAGTTCAACCGAACTCCGGCCCACATTTTTTACGCCATCAAGGGGCGCGAACCGCTAAGCAAGCTAAAGGCGATAAGGGACAACGGTCATCTGGACCACGATAAATATTGTGCTTACCACAAGAGTCCCGGTCACAGCACCAACCAATGCCGCGACCTCCTCATAAATCTCTGGATATTGTTCGAGAAGGGAAAGTTGGACAGTTTATTGGCTTAGCTAGAGCCCCATCGATCTCCCGATACGGTCGCCATAGTCGAACGCGATAGGCCGTAAAGCCCATACGAGTAGACCCCTCGATCAATCTTGGCGGCCGGATCTATATGTTTCAATCGAGAGGTTAGAACTTCGGAAGTCTTTCCCCAATTCCCACCACGTCAAACCAGAGGCTACTGCCTGAGCAACACTTCGAAAAAGAGTATGACTCGCTCGCCCTCTAAAGTTTGCCATTTAACATGATGGACCAAGGTAGCGATCACCTCCCCTAGCACAACATATACCGTCGAGGATCGCCAACTAACATGACGGTCCGAGGTAGAAAAGTGCCGCCATGGTCGCGAAGGTCGATGAAACCGACGATCCGTCCATACAAGGTTCCTTTGGGCAGCGACCGCTCACCCTTCGTTTAAATACGAGGCGGGCGTAGCCGAAGGACCCTCCAAACAAATCATAGGATGACTCGCTCGCCCTCTAAAGTTCGTCATCAACATGAAGAACCTAGGCAAGCGATCGCCTCGCCTTACACAATGAATACCGTCGAAGATCGCCATCTGACATGACGGTCCGAGGTAAAAGAATGTCGACATGGCTGTGGAGGACGATGGAACCGTTCTCTGTGCCCGTGCAAGGTCCTTTTGGGCAGCGATAGCTCGCTCTTTGTTTAAATACGAGGGGGGCGTAGCCAAAGGGCCCTCCAAAACAGATATGTGGACACGTTCGCCCGCCCTCAAAGGTCCATCACCTAACATGGTGGATCCGGACAATGCGATGCGTCCCTCCCCCCGTCACAACATATACCGTCGAGGATCGCCATCTAACATGACAGTCCGAGGTAGAAAAGTGCTAACAAGCCGCGGTCGTGGAGTCGATTAATCCGACGACGCCCCGTGTAAGGACTCCTCCAGACCAAGACCGCACGCCCTTCATTTAAATACGAGGCGGGCGCAGCCTATGGAGGACCCTCACAATTAAGTGAGTCGCGAGAAGTTGGTCATCAGACGGAATGTCGCTCGCGCACAAGATATGGTCGTGGAGGTCAATTCCATCGAACTCCGCGATCGTGCACGGTTCCTCTAGGCCGGGATGGTCGGCCTTCCTCGAGGAATCTGCAAAATTGAAGACCGCTCACTCAATGATTTATTTTCGTCCCCTTACTTTCACTAAGTAAACAAAAAACAAGGGGGAAGGGCGGAGATATGTATACCACGATCATCTCTACCCAATTACAAGTACGCCGATCGGCATTGTTCAGATGTATGTGCAGCGATCGACTTTGTTGTAAAAGTTATCAATATGAGTTTATCAACTCATTTGGAGCTGTACACACAACGATCGTTCCTCACACACTTGTATAAAGTCATGCAAAAGACTCAGAAAGACAATCATACAAGCAAGAAATTAGAAAAGCGAACATTTATTTCATCACTTGGAATAAAAATACAAACACGGTCGCCCGAAGGCAAAAGTACAACGAAAGCTACAAAAATTACAAGCGAAAAACAAAAAAGGACGTACAACCTCAGACTGCCCCTGCCTGGCCTTCACCTTCGGCCGCTGGACCCACGTGCAAGATCCGCAAATGGCGCCACAGAATAAGGATCGTTGACTCCAGCCCATCAACAGCTGTCCTACCGACAGATCCGCCGAAAGGTCCTAGGTGGGACCTCCCAAGACAGCGACTCTGGACGCGTGTGGTCTTCTCATTGGTTCGTGCATCCGGCTGCCAGCAGCTGCTGCGGACTCTAAAGAGACCAACCCATGTGCTAAAGACGATCGCCCGCTTATTATGATACAGCAGAGGCGATCACCCAGCTATCTACAGTCCTATAAATAGAGAGCCTCCAGCAACTGGAGAGAGGTTCAGACTTCAGCTAAAGAACTTAGCACTCCATCGTTGTTACAAGAACTCATAGAGCATCTATGGTTCTTCCGGCAATCATCAGCACTCAAGAGCTAGATAACTAGGGTCTTTACACTCATTGTAATTGTACTCTAACATTAATATTTGTACTCTCAAATATTCATATTAATAATATCTCGCGAGACCATTCAAGCCCGGGACTAACAACTCCGGAAAATATTGTGTTATTTACTTCCTCACGGACGTGCTCTCGCATTTTGTCTGTTACTCGTCCATTCCAGCATATCATCTCTGGATAATATTTTGGGTAACAACAGAACGATTAATTTTTTTTCGTGATTATTTTTTTATTAGTGTATGAGTCCGCTCATCTGGCTTCTAATCGGCTCATACTCGACTCGTGTTTTATCAAACAATCGGATTATGATTTAGACTTTCCAATGACTCAGTTCAACTAGTAGTCGACTCATCCACGAATCGGCTCGGGCTCTCTCCATGGCCAGCTCTATACGCAGCGGGCCATGCCATAATATTCCTCTATTTGAGTTTATTGCAACACTTTTCTAAAACGAAAATATCACGAAACCAACTTACAACTTAAAGTAGATTATTTAGTTATTTAATACAGTCACGAGCGGTCTTAGTTTGCTCTTGTTTTTAATACGAATATTCTGATAAATATCCCTCAAATAGGGAATCATATGAAAAAATTAAGGTCATTGAAGTTTGCTAAAATATAGTATGTATTGGTAAATTATGGTCATTCAATCCATTCTTTAAAAAGTGTGCTAAAATATACTTACTAATATGGAAGTTAAATTAAGAAAACAAGACAGACTACACAGTTTTGTTCAATGGATTTGTATAGGGTACATGTCTAACGGTTAGTGACCCATTAGGCGGTCCATGACAATATATATATATATAGGAAAATATAATTTGCGGACTGCGATTCAAAATATATATATAATATGTATATTGTTTCGGGAAATCCTTTCCTTGTTGGTGTCTTACCTAATACTGGTTGTAGGGGGATAGAGTTATGGAAGGTTCTAAACTCTTCCAGAGGTAGTAGGATCCTGTTAGATGTCTTACCTTAACTAGGAATCCTATGTATGGAAGGACTCTCATTGTAATGCCTATATAAAGACCCCTCTATTCATTATTATCAATACAATTGATTTGCTGTCTTTTACTTTCTCCTCAAACACGTTATCAGCACGTAGCTCGAACGAAAAAAAAAAGAAGAAAAATCGGCCAGCAGTCGCCGCCGCCCGCTGTCAGCCCAACCACCGCTGCCACCCATCACGCTCGCCATTGCCAATTTCAACCACCGCGCCCACCGCCACAAGCCTTAACCACTGGCCGCCACCACCGCGTCTCGCCGCCACCGCGCCATCCACTGCCACACACACACGCGCCAGACGCCGCTATTTAGCTAACGCCGCCTGGGCCGCGCTACCCAGCCGCGCGCCAACGCCGCGCTAACCGCCACCGCCGGACCACCGTTGCCGTCGGAAAGCCTCCGCCAATCCAGCCCAATGGAAGCGTCGCCGATCCAGCCAACAGAAGCCACCGCCACGATCAGCCGCACACGACCACCGCTGCCACCCCAAAATTTCCAAGTCTGACCCGGTTCTGAATCTCGTACCAAAACCCGAACATCAACTTATCTTCGGAAGCCGCCAAGATTGCGCCTCCGGTTTCACGTCGTCGCATCGAGTACCAACCGGTAGATCGAAGCACACCACAAATTCAGCACGTGCCTAATTTTATAATCGAGGTAATTATCTGACTTGTCCCTATTTCAATTCTCTCCTTTTGGGAATTTTTCTTTTGGGACATGGGTCATTGGGTTCTTTATCTCCCACGCTACTTTTCGGTGGATGAGACCGCGAGAGAAGTCGGTATCTCTGCGTGTCGAAGAAAACTGTGTGACGGTTCTGGGGGAGTCACGGAATTGTTGAAAAGTCGATACTTGTGGTTGTTGCATACACCACGTATCTGGGTGCGATCTGATATCGCCGTTTTTTGTCGACTTTACTAAACAACAATTAAGGGAAGTAAATCGAGTAACGGTTGTGTTACACGCTTTTAAAAGCATCGATTGTGACCATTTACATTGTCACTGAAAATCCAACAAGACTAACTTCCTCTTGTTTATATCTTTTAGATGGCACGAAGCTCCAATGTTCATCCGGAGTTCGACATCCTTGACCATACTGGTAAGGAGTTATTAGGAATATGCCCTCGAATGCCACTCAGAGGATGAGAGAGTGAGAGCAATTGTATTGTAATTATGAATATTATATTTAATAAGGCAATTATTATTTCTATATTATTGAATATCACTGGCATTGTGATTTGGTATATAGAATAATAGTCCTTTCATTTGAGAGTGAACATTCTACTCCTTATGGAGATAAGGAGATAGGCACTAGAAGTGTTTAGAGCTCGAATGCTTAACTAGTTCGCAAGTCGATAAAACTTAACAGGACATTAAGTTTTAATAAAACTTGTATAACTGATGCTAGGATGTGTGCACGTCTTGATAGCATAGTTATAAGTATATTGGTGGGACCAGTATACTCGAACACGACTCATACTCGATTCAGTCACACGGTATTCACTCTCGGAGAGTCGATGACGAATCGAGAGGTTGTGATAGTATACGTGGACCTTTGACTTGAGGGTTCAGTAGAAGATGTGCCTGTGACGTTTAGTTTGTCATTAGAGTAGTTAGACTCATTTGCTTAATTACTGAGTCGACCTCGAAATGCGGACTATACGGGTAGGTAGCAGTCTTTGTTGTACGCCAAGAAAGGATTCTATCTCCTGTTAGTGAGCAGGCGAATGTCCTATACGGTTAATGACAAATAAGATCATAAGTCTTTGGCCAAAGCATTCTGATATAGTCGTATTAGATACACTATTAATCAGTCGGTCTTGATTTGCATAAACACATGTATAGAGTTTAGTCAACAGTAGGGTTTGACTTTAAAGTGACCCGAAGACTTGACCGGGACATATGATGAAGGGTCTATACGTATATAGTATTCACGACATAATGGTTCTGGAATGATTCGTTCATTCGTTCTCAGTCGGGGTTTACAGTGCGGCCCGTTAGGCTGGCTAAGTGCTGCCCGCACTCATTGGTTCCTCCCAATGCCGGATGAGACGAACCTACGGAGTCGCGCAATAGGATCATTGATGGATAAATATGAATTAATAATCTCTCTTATAATATTAGATATTAGATATCTAATTTTGATTTATCGGATAAATCAAATAGCGGTCTTATGAATTGTAAGTAGGTTACTAGGTGATTACTTTAATTCATAAATTATATTTCTTAGAGAAATATATATTTGTGTTTGATATAATTAATTAATTGGATTAATTAATTAGTCCAAACACATTGGAAATAAAACGGATTCATTTGACAAAGATCCGGTACACGAGGGATTCGTTTTGACGAACATCCAGTACACGAGCCGAGTAAATTTGACCCGTCTTCTTGGAAATTTCCCTTAAGGCCGCCCCCCTCCCCCTCTTGTCTCTTTTATACTTATGTTATGTCACTAGGTGACATATGTGAGGTGTATTTGATACCCTCAATCACGTGTTAAAGGTAGACTTTTATTTTTTTATAAATAAAAGTCTTTAAAAAGGAGAGAGGACAACTTCTTCTTGCAAGAACTCAAAATCACGAATTTGAGAGAGAGTGTAAGGTTGAAAACTTCATCTTGATCTTAGAGACAAGATATAAGAAGAATACATTGAGAGAGAAAATTCCTACAAGCTTCCCTAGCCGCATTCTTGAAGAAAGGAGGCTTGTCGATTTTTCCATCAAGTTCCGGCGTGTGAAGTAGAGGCATCTTGCTTTAGGTGCTTGGAACGAAGGGCTATTCATCATCATCATCATCATACGAAGGTTTTTCAGAGACATCATAGGTATGGGACTTTGATTCCTTGATCTTCGTATTTTTCTTTTCGTATATACATTACTTGATCGATCCTCTTAGGGATTCCGTTTATTCTTCCGCTGTGTTTATTTTCTGTGGAATCCCAATAGTGGTATCAGAGCAAGGTCAAATATATCGTATATACGATCATCTTTGTATTTGGAATGTTATTTGATGATGTTTATGATTTAGAATCATAATAGATATAATCGAAGAAATTTAATCGTTCGTAGTAAGTCAAGTTTCGACTATTTTATGTGAATTATAAATCTGAAAAAATTGATTTTTGTTGATTTATAAGTTCTTCATGAAGTTAAGAAATTTTTTCGTTTTGGAAGCGAGTCGAAAAAATGAGAAAAACGGGGGTTAAACACGAATACCGCACGAAGACGCATTGCCGCGGCTGACTGGCTCTTGCTGGCCGGCCGAGAGTGACTCGGTAGTCTCATGTAGCTGCTCGGCTAGCTCGGGGAAGTGGCCGAGAGTGACTCGGTCGGACGGTTCTCGGGTTTTCGCCCGATTTTGAATCGGGCCGTGGTGGGCCTGATCTAGGATTTTCCGACTCCAATTTTGTTTTTTTTTTTCGTTATAATAAATTCCGAAATTTAAATTGGATTTAATAAAATATTTGGAATATCTTTTTATTAAGGGAAATTATTAGACGAGAATATTGTTTTGGCCGGATTACTTTGAACGGATTAAAATGACGATTATAAATATTAATTTGATTAATATTGTAGAAATTAAATAGATTAATTTTTATATTAATTGGATTAATATATTAATTGATTATTTAATTTCATTTACCGTTACATGTTGTATGGAATGCCTTATGTGATGGTGATATAGCTCGTGGACTTAGTTGTTGATTTGTTCGATTCGATATGGTTGTAAAGGCCATTTTGAGCCTATTTATTTTTACTAGAAAATATGTATAATAGGACGTATTGTTGAATGATGTAATTATTCATATGGCTATGACGAATACCGAAGACGACCGACTAGAAGACAAAGAATCAATACTGTATTTTTCCTTTCTTTATTTGGCTTGGACCAATACTTAGGAAAAAGTCCATGAGCTATATATTGGTAGTAACTAGGATGCTATTTATTGTTTTTCATTTTGAATGATTGACAAACCACAAACCGCGCTTATAAACGGATTAATGTGCAAAGTGTAACATATAATCGCGTTAATACTCCCACTTACAAACACTAAGTTATAAAGGTTACGAGGTTTCCTACCCTCCGTCAAACTCATGGAAAATTGAAATCTAAACCGGAATATTATTCTTCCGAGTATGTCGGGGTAATATTTTTGGGGAAAGTTGATAAATTCCTAGAGTGCATTAGATGCCTTTGGTTGTGACAAATCAAACCCCTATAAACCGTATGGGTTGCCGGGTAAGATTCAATTGTCAGACTAATAGGAGTTGACGGTTTAAACTTAGATAGTTCAGCAAGCCATAGAAACCGAATGGGTTGAGGGCAAGTGAACTAGGGGTAAAAGAAGATCGAATCATCCATCTAAGTTTATAAAGAATAATAGAATATAAACCGTATGGGTTGCCCTCTATTAAACTTTGTAAAGAAATCGATCACCACTATGAAGTCACCCAAGACTTCCGGATTTAACATGGGAGTGTGTAAATGCCTATAAAATAGTGGGAGTCGAGTTATGAATAAAGAAAGTCCTTAAATTCTTTACTCAGATCATAATTAAACAATCACTAACGAATCTCAAATTATTCTCTGTAGTTAACAAAACTCTCAATATAACAATGAACACACTCGCTATACTACTTGAAAAGAACGTCCTGACTGGTCCGAACTATGTGGACTGGCTTCGGAACTTGAGGATTGTCCTAACTATGGAAATGCTTGGATACGTCTTGGAGGCGGACATCCCAGCGGCTCCTACAAGAACCCGATCCAATCAGGAAGATGTCGATGCCCATGAGAAATGGGTAAAAGACGACATAAGAGTGCGAGGGTACATGTTAGGCTCAATGACCAATGAGCTTCAACGTGCCCATGAAAAGATGACGTCTTCACGAGCCATCTTAGCGCACCTGGCTGAGCTCTATGGAGAGCATAGCCGAACGGCTATATAAGATATCAAAGCAATTATTCGGCGCCAGGATGAAGGAAGGAGAGAGGGTTGTGGACCATGTCCTCAAGATGATCTCGATGATTGAGAGATTGGACGCTCTTGATTTTCAGATGCATGCATCTCTCCAAACTAACCTTATCCTGCAGTCACTTCCTGACTCCTTTTCCCAATTTGTCATGAACTTCAACTGCAATGAGATTGCATGTAACTTAGCTGGGCTAATGAACAAACTGACGACTGCCCAGTCTCAGATGAAGACAAAGGGAAAGGAAGCTACACTTGTGATTTCTTCTAAGACTTGGAAGTCCAAGAATAAGAAGAAAAAGAGCAAGAAGCAGTTAGGTCCGATAGCCAAGATCGACAAGGGAAGGGGAAAGGCCTCAATAGTTCAAAAGAGCAAAGGGGCCAAGAAAACGGATGTATGCCTCAACTGCGGTGAGCTAGGCCACTGGAAGAGGTATTGTCCAAAGCTTGACCGTAATGCGCCTTCAGGTACGGAACTACTGGTTTTAGAAACAAATTGTTCAGAATCGTATATTCTACTTCTTGGATACTTGATTCCGGTGCGAGTTCTCACATTTGTACAATGAATCAGGATCTGGAACGAAGTAGGAAGCTGGATTCAGGGGAGGTGATGGTCATCGTCGGAAGTGGGCATAGTGTCGAGGCTTCTTATATCGGATCCCTTATGTTGGATTTAGAATCTGGTTTTATTCTCACTTTAGATGATGTACTTATTTTGCCCAAGGGGCACAAGAATATTGTATCAATTCCGGTCATGGACCGAAAGGGATTTCACTTCTTTATTGGAGATGGGTCCTGTCGTATTTATTTCAGAAATACATTGGTTGGTACTGCTGCATTATTAAATGGTTTATACCATTTAAATTTAAAGAATAAGACAACTGTGAACACTATAACTAGGAAGCGTGGTAGGGATGAAACGAACCAAGCACTTAAGTGGCATCTTAGACTTGGTCATATCGGTCAGACCAAGGTTCATAAAATGGAGAAAGATGGGCTTACGGGTCCATTGGGATCAGATCCCTATCCAACTTGTGAATCTTGCCTTCAAGGCAAAATGACTAAGTTACCCTTCGCAGGGACTTTTGAAAGAGCTGCTGAAAAACTTGGATTGATCCATACCGACGTCTGTGGCCCTTTTGAAGTGGCACGAGACGGCTTTCAGTATTTCATTACATTCACTGATGACCATACCAGGTATGGATTCGTGTACTTAATGAAACATAAGTCTGAAGCTTTTGATAAATTCAAGGAATTTAAAGCCCTAGTTGAAAATCAAACAGGTAACCGTGTTAATGTAACACCCCAAACTAGGCGGATATTACAGTGCCGTAGATCCCCGACTGGGACCCACCAGGCAAATGAAAATGAATGAATTACACAGGATAAATGTAGTACCGAACCACATTACAACAATAATTACTCCGATGAGGAGTTTAGTTACAACACACCAGGACAATACCGAATACTAGTGTATTTTATATGAAGATAAAATACACAACACTGAATGAAACGGAGTATCTAAATGAAAGTCTGCAGCGGAAAATAAAGGACAATAACATGAATAACTGAAAGATCGGGGGCCCCTACTAGTATCACTGGGACACCTCGCCGTCAACATGCTATTCCCATGCTTTTGCCTTGCCATGACCTGAGAAACAAATATCCCCAAACGGGGTCAGTTATACAGAACAACAATCCTCAAGATTTGAATAAACACAATCATATAAATATGTAGTATAAACCACAAGTTCGATTAAAATGAAACGGTTAGATTATAACCCAATCTTGTTGAAAACATACGCAATCAAACATGCTGTATGAATCAACTAACAGTACGGCTCAAAGGGTGGCGCCACACTACGCCCGGGATGGAAATGTGTCCGTGCACAAGCCACCAACGAGTATCGATCGAATACACGCGTGGTCTTGTACCTAATCAGTCTCACGAAGCAATCGACTCGTGTGCACAGTCTAATGTGAGGCCAACAACCAACACACGACATAAATGTGCCCGACATGAAAATCCTACACATACCAACCGGCACGCCAGTATGACCCGGAATGCCACGATATGACAAAAGTGACATCGAAAACGAATAATGACTCACCGAGATAAAATGATAGTGAAATGAATGATAGTTCTATGAAATGATTGGAACCGTCGTTCCTTGTGACTGAAGTGATTAATTGACAATGACAAGTTTTAATACGGTTAACACAGTGATGAATGAGTTACGATTATGAATGAACAACAACAAAAGGAAATGAATATCCTTTTAACTGAGTAAGAATCAACTTACACAACACCGGTGATAATTATATTTCCACGAACAACGTCCTAATTGAGATATCGGTCGCTCGAACAACCTTGAATTATACAATATCCAACAACCCGTTCAATATACGAATCAAACACGAATATAACGAACTCAAAACGTCGATACGATGAAACTTAGTTCATTGGGGCATTATATCGAATACGTTGTGTCCAAACTCCGATTGTTTACAATCAAATCTCAATAAGCCACTATCAAATCCCCCAAGAAGTGTTTCAAACCAACAAACATCTTCCAAATGATCAATAATCCAAAATGAATATCCGAAAACGTGATTATAACGACAATTAATCGAAAACCCCCAATTTCAACTCGATATTCAAAGTGTTCTTGAATAATCCCTCAATAATCCAATAAATCCTTATACAAACTCATAATCATATACATATCCCTTCATATAACATGATTATAACGTCCAAAACATCATATCTCAACACAAAATCGAAGTCCAAGGTGTTGAAGAAATTACCTCTTGAAGATCCAACCACTTCGATCCGATGAACACGAGTTAAAACAAGTATCCAAGCTTCCCAAATGAATGAAGATGATGAAAATTACACACTCAAGTGATTGATGATGGCAGAATCTCTCCCTCAACCCTCTCTCTCGGATAAAAGAAGAAAAGGAATGAAAATGAGGAAAAATGTCCCAGCCGAGTCCTTAAATACTGCCGGAAGTTACGGCCGTAACTCGGCCCTCTTACGGCCGTAACATTCCAGGTCAATGGCCTTACGGCCGTAACCGGCCAACTCATACGGCGGTAACTCGGCTTCGTCCGAAAGCCTACCGACAGACTTACGGCCGTAACCGCTCCTGAGTTATGGGCGTAACCCGCCTTCGTCAAAAACATCCGCCGACATCCTTACGGCCGTACCCGCACACCTTACGGCCGTAACTCGGATGATACGGCCGTATCCGGCCAAACTTACGGGTGTAAGCCCTCTTCGTCGAAAATGACCAGGCACCTAGCCTGCAGCGTACGGCCGTATCCGGCCAAGCCTTACGGCCGTATCTCCCTCGCCTTACGGCCGTATGCCGAAACCCTTACGGACGTAACTCGCCTTCGGCCAAAAACGTCTGGGCACCCTGCTCGACATGTACGGCCGTAACCGGCCAGCCTTACGGCCGTAACCGGCCAGGCTTACGGTCGTACTGCCCAACTTACGGCCGTATGCCGAAATACTTACGGCCGTAAGTCCTCCTCGTCCGAAATGGCCCAGAAACAACGAACGTCTATTACGGCCGTATCCGACACTCCTTACGGCCGTAACTCGTTGCTGGACAAGATGAAATTCCGACAACTCCGATTTCTCGCTACGATCGATGAATGATTCGACATACCAAACGTTTGCGAATGCGACCAAGTCCAACACATGCCAAAAGGATACTTCCAGCACAAGACTACCAATCACGATGATAATGATAATACTCCCGTTCCGATACTCAAACGGAGATGAAATGACGATCGGTAACTGATACACGGTTACAACATGCCAAATGAACGCAAATTAATGAATCATGACTGATGAATGATTATTAATGAGTGAAAATTACTGAGTGACAATTACAGACTGATAATTACTGAATGAAAATGAATAAATTATAACCGGGTATTACAGTTAAGACTCTTCGGTCAGACCGGGGTGGTGAGTACATGAGTACCGAATTTGATGAGTTCTTAAAAGAACTAGTAATAGTGTTACAATTCACTCCTCCAGCTACTCCACAATTAAATGGTGTATCAGAAAGAAGGAACCGAACCTTGTTGGACATGGTTCGCTCCATGCTTAACTATACTGATCTACCGATTTATCTGTGGGGTTACGCGCTCCTTACTGCTGTGCATATCTTGAACAGATGTCCTTCCAAATCCGTTCCTAAGACTCCCCATGAGATGTGGAGAGGTAGGAAACCAAGTCTTAATCACATTAGGATTTGGGGATGCCCTACTTATGTCAAGAAGACTAAACTAGAGAAATTGGAAACTAGGTCTGTGAAAGGTCGTTTAATAGGATATCCAGGGGATTCCATGGATATCTATTCTACATGCATGAAGATCATAGGATCATCATTGCTATACAAGCACACTTCCTGGAAGATCAATTTATTCAGGAAGGAGGGGCAGGTAGAAATATTTCTTTGGAAGAAATAAAAGAAACACCAAATGAGACACCTATGCAAGATATAAGAACCAAACCTTCTGAAATACAAATACAACCTCGCAAGTCTAGTAGAATTTCTCAATTACCTGAGAGGTATGGCTATCTGCATCAAGAGGAACTGGGTGTCCATGAGATGACAGAAAGTAGTCAAGAGAATGATCCTTCTACATACGACCAAGCGATGGTAGATGTTGACTCCACCAAGTGGCAAGAAGCTATGGAAGCTGAGATAGACTCAGTGCATGCTAATCAGGTCTGGACTTTAGTAGATCGTCCTAAAGGCATAGTGCCTATTGGAAACAAATGGGTCTATAAGACAAAGACTGATGGAGATGGCAAGGTTGATACCTATAAGGCCAGGCTTGTGGCAAAGGGTTATTCCCAAAGAGAAGGAATCGATTACTTCGAGACCTTCTCGCCTGTAGCTATGATTAAGTCTATTCGCATGATGCTTGCTATAGCAGCCCACTTAGATTATGAAATATGGCAAATGGATGTGAAAACGGCATTCCTAAATGGATTCCTCGAGGAGGAGATTTATATGGAACAGCCTAAGGGATTCATATCTCAAACCAATATTCATAAGGTATGCAAACTTCAGCGTGCCATTTATGGACTAAAGCAAGCTTCACGGAGTTGGAATCTTCGTTTTAACGAGACAGTCAAAGAGTTTGATTTTGTCCAAAACGAAGAAGAGCCCTGTATTTACAAGAAGGTTAGTGGGAGCAAAATTGCGTTCTTAATACTATACGTAGATGACATTCTACTTATAGGAAACGATGTAGTAATGCTCAGTTCTGTGAAAGCTTGGCTTTCTAAAGAGTTCTCAATGAAAGACTTGGGAGAAGCTACCTATATTCTGGGTATTCGTCTCTACCGAGATAGAGCGAAAAGAATGTTAGGTCTTTCCCAAGCCCTCTACATAGAAAAGATCCTGAAGCGATTTAGGATGGAAGATTCTAAAAGAGGGTTTCTACCTATGCAACATGGTGCAAAACTTTCCTTAGAGATGTGTCCTCAAAGTGAGGAAGATAGAAAGGAAATGAGCAAGGTACCTTATGCTTCGGCAGTAGGTAGCCTTATGTATGCAATGATTTGCACTAGACCGGACATTGCCTATGCTGTGAGCGTAGTAAGTCGGTTTCAGTCAAATCCAGGCCAGGAACATTGGACTGTTGTAAAGAACATTCTTAAGTACCTAAGGAGGACTAAAGACTTGGTTCTTACATACGGCGGTGGAGAACTAAGAGTGATGGGTTATACAGACTCAGATTTTTCGGGGGACATGGATGCTCAGATGTCCACATCAGGGTATATCTCTACTCCGAATGGTGGGGCGTTTCTTGGAGAAGTGCCAAGCAAAGTTCGACCGCTATCTCTACATGTCAAGTGAATATCGAGCAACACGAGGTGCTAAAGAAGCTTTTTGGATAAAGAAGTTCACTAAGGAACTTCAAGTGGTTCCTAACGCAGAGAAGCCCGTGACACTTTTTTGTGACAACGAAGGAGCTGTTGCACAAGCTAAGGAGCCTAGGGCTCACCACAACACCAAACATATTGCGAGAAAATATCATTTTGTTAGAGAAATGGTTCGGGATGGGAATGTTACACTACAGAGAGTAGACACAACAAATAACGTTGCTGATCCGCTTACCAAGCCACTATCTCAGAAGGTCTTAGAGAGACATCTGTAGAGTATGGGTATTAGATACCATAGTTTGTGGCATTGAGTGCAAGTGGGAGATTGTTAGGAATATGCCCTCGAATGCCACTCAGAGGATGAGAGAGTGAGAGCAATTGTATTGTAATTATGAATATTATATTTAATAAGGCAATTATTATTTCTATATTATTGTATATCACTGGCATTGTGATTTGGTATATAGAATAATAGTCCTTGCATTTGAGAGTGAACATTCTACTCCTTATGGAGATAAGGAGATAGGCACTAGAAGTGTTTAGAGCTCGAATGCTTAACTAGTTCGCAAGTCGATAAAACTTAACAGGACATTAAGTTTTAATAAGACTTGTATAACTGATGCTAGGATGTGTGCACGTCTTGATAGTATAGTTATAAGTATATTGGTGGGACCAGTATACTCGAACATGACTCATACTCGATTCAGTCACATGGTATTCACTCTCGGAGAGTCGATGATGAATCGAAAGGTTGTGATAGTATATGTGGACCTTTGACTTGAGGGTTCAGTAGAAGATGTGCCTGTGACGTTTAGTTTGTCATTAGAGTAGATAGACCCATTTGCTTAATTACTGAGTCGACCTCGAAGTGCGGACTATACGGGCAGGTAGCAGTCTTTGTTGTACGCCAAGAAAGGATTCTATCTCCTGTTAGTGAGCAGGCGAATGTCCTATACGGTTAATGGCAAATAAGATCATAAGTCTTTGGCCAAAGCATTCTGATATAGTCGTATTAGATACACTATTAATCAGTCGGTCTTGATTTGCATTAACACATGTATAGAGTTTAGTCAACAGTAGGGTTTGACTTTAAAGTGACCCGAAGACTTGCCCGGGACATCTGATGAAGGGTCTATACATATATAGTATTCACAACATAATGGTTCTGGAATGATTCGTTCATTCGTTCTCTCGCCTGGGGTTTACGGGCGGCCCGCTAGTGGCTAAGCATCGCCCGCACTCATTGGTTCCTCCCAATGCCGGCTGAGACGAACCTACGGAGTCGCGCAATAGGATCATTGATGGATAAATATGAATTAATAATCTCTCTTATAATATTAGATATTAGATATCTAATTTTGATTTATCGGATAAATCAAATAGCGGTCTTATGAATTGTAAGTAGGTTACTAGGTGATTACTTTAATTCATAAATTATATTTCTTAGAGAAATATATATTTGTGTTTGATATAATTAATTAATTGGATTAATTAATTAGTCCAAACACATTGGAAATAAAACGGATTCGTTTGACAAACATCCGGTACACGAGGGATTCGTTTTGACGAACATCCAGTACACGAGCCGAGTAAATTCGACCCGTCTTCTTGGAAATTTCCCTTATGGCCACCCCCTCCCTCTCTTGTCTCTTTTATACTTATTTTATGTCACTAGGTGACATATGTGAGGTGTATTTGATACCCTCAATCATGTGTTAAAGGTAGACTTTCATTTTTTTATAAATAAAAGTCTTTAAAAAGGAGAGAGGACAACTTCTTCTTGCAAGAACTCAAAATCACGAATTTGAGAGAGAGTGTAAGGTTCAAAACTTCATATTGATCTTAGAGACAAGATATAAGAAGAATACATTGAGAGAGAAAATTCCTACAAGCTTCCCTAGCCGTATTCTTGAAGAAAGGAAGCTTGTCGATTTTTTCATCAAGTTCTGGCGTGTGAAGTAGAGGCATCTTGCTTTAGGTGCTTGGAATGAAGGGATCTTCATCATCATCATCATCATACGAAGGTTTTTCAGAGACATCATAGGTATGGGACTTTGATTCCTTGATCTTCGTATTTTTCTTTTCGTATATACGTTACTTGATCGATCCTCTTAGGGATTCTGTTTATTCTTCCGCTGCGTTTA
Source organism: Orobanche coerulescens (assembly GCA_033398695.1). Classification (NCBI taxonomy): domain Eukaryota; kingdom Viridiplantae; phylum Streptophyta; class Magnoliopsida; order Lamiales; family Orobanchaceae; genus Orobanche; species Orobanche coerulescens. The sequence continues at coordinate 64,347,725 of CM065810.1, read as the reverse complement.
TTTTCTGTGGAATCCCAATAGGAGTACCATAGGTGGGTCTTAGACGTTCGCTTGGGGTTCGTCGGTAAGAGATTTACCACCACCATCTTTCCCTCTAACGAGCCTACCGCTCAAGAACCGAGCGAGGAAACCAAGGCTAATGCACTGATGTACTTGCGATCCGTTGTTGAAAAAGTGTTATATGAATTTGCAAACCCCAAAATAACTATGGGATACACTCGAACAATGATTTAATAATGTGCATGATTAGCGCTTCCCCGAATTGCAACTTCAGTGGGAGCAATTCCGATTTTTGGATTATACGAATGTGGAGGCCTATAATCAAGCCATCCTCGATCTTCACACTGATCTTGGTTTTTGTGGTGTCAATAAGTCTGATCAAGATTTGATCGAGAAGACTCTTAACACGTTTCCCATGGGAGCAAGTGTGATTGCTCATCAGCTGCGCGTTGCCTATGAGGAAGGGAGAATTAAAAATTTTAGTGACCTTATCTCCCACCTCGCGAAAAAAGAAAGGCACCATGAGATTATTTTCAATAGCAATGCGCGCCCAGCTGGTACGAAGCCGATTCCAGAAGTGAATCAGGCTACCCACGGGAAGGCACCACGATAAAATAGAAAAAGCAACGCTACTCAGTTTTTGCAAGCACCACGGGTGCATGACTCGAGTAAGCGAGGGAAAAGACGAGGTCGTCGTTCCAATGTGTGGAAGAGGCAAGGTGGCTCAGCCATGGGACCTAGTGGAACCCAACCACGTGGACCGCCTCCTTCCGTCGGGATTGGAACCACTCCAAAGGAAGGCCGAAATTGCTATACTTGCGGATCGAAGATGCATACTTACCGTAATTTCAAGGTGCCAAAGAACATCCAAGCTTACTACAAGCACTATAAACAGTACTTGACTCAAGAGTCAAATTACATGGAGGAAGATAATGAGAATACGGAGGTGGACCATACTGAGATCCCTACTGAGATCCCTCCTCTCACCATTGCGGACAAAGACCAACATATGGATGTTGCCGACTTTGACTAGATCATTGTAGTTTGACTAGTTTTACGCTTTGGTTATGTTTTGTCTTGTTTCGAGTTTCCGAGAACTACTTTGGATTTTCATGAATGTAATAAAGTTGGCCATGATGAATAAAATTCTTTTAATTGCTGTGATTGTGCAAAAACGAATTTTATTTTTCCCTTCAAAAGCATATTTGATTTATCACAAAACAATTGCTCAGTAATGAATTGCTTGGTTAAATTGATACATTGGTGGATTTCATCAAAACTTATGATCAAGACTAGGCGTATCCTCCTTGGTATTTGTTTATGCTTTAAAGTTCAAACGGAATCAGTGGTTTTTAAACAGCCTTAGCTGTACCGACATTCCTACTTTCTCTGCAAGTCTACCAAGTTAGAGTTACTGAAAGGATCATTAGTCGAGATATAAATCGAACACCAAGATGCGTTTGGAAGTGTTTAAACGCTCCTGTAGCCATATTGCCATAGTATTGTATCAACAATAATGCCTTTGAAAAAGGCTTCAACCTTGCTCCATCACTCAACAATAGGGAAATACCAAAATAGCAAGTTGAAACAAGCACTGAGATCTGAGTTTAATGATTCAGAAAGTGCACAACCTATAAACAGAATGATACGGAAGTCTAGTTTCCAGAACAACTGACCGTTCATCCATAGCCTTCTTAACGAAGAAGTTATTGCTGTTTTAGTGAACAAAGGTCAAGCTACACGGAATTATTTCCAGCGATTGTGCTAACTTTGATCCTAACCGACTTGGTCGAATTTCCCCAAACTCGAAGTTAATGAGTTTTCGCTATGTCTTTAATCACAAGACTAATCGAGTTTCATGTCTTATTGTAGATGTCTCGTGGCGAAATTGAGTGCCTTGCTGATAGTGGAACAACCCACACTATTCTTCGGAATAGGCAATTATTCAAGGATATTGTGCCATATATATCCTAACTGACAACAATGATTGGTTCCTCCCAAGTAATTCAAGGGAGGGGACCTGCTCATTTCTTGCTACCTAATGGTACACATATTAATGTCACAAATGCTCTCTATGCCCCAAGAGCAAACCGAACCTTGCTAAGTTTTAGGGACACCCGTGCCAACGGTTATTACCTTGATACACATTGTGAGAGTGGGACAGAATTTTTGTGTGTTACTCTGGCAGAATGCGGAAGACGAAGCGTTCTCGAGAAACTAATGAGTCTAAGTAGTGGTTTATACCAGACTACAATAAGGGTTATTGAATCCTATGCTGTGAGTCACGAACTGTGTGATTCAGAAGCATACCAACTATGACATGACCGACTCGGTCACCCTGGACGCGACATGATGATTCGCATTTTGAAAAACTCACATGGTCATCCGTTTTTCAAGTTTAGAAAACGATTGGAAGCACCACTCGATATCGGCATTGATGTGAGTGAACTTGATACCGTATCACCGGGACTAAAGATCGCACGCCCTGATAAGGTTGACGGTGCATCTTTCGTAAATCCCGAGGCTTCCGTGGCAATTTCCAATGCCCATAAATCATTTTGCAAAGCCTGTTCACTAGCAAAGTTGATACCCTCTCCGTCCTTTGCTAAAGACTCAACACAAAACATTCGCTTCTTACAAAGAATTCAATGGGACATATGTGGACCTATTCAGCCAGAGTGCGGACCATTCAGATACTTTATTGTTCTGGTTGATGCATCGACGCGATGGTCACACGTCGCTCTGCTATCCACGAGAAACGCTGCATTTGCTAAACTCCTAGCACAAATCATCAAGTTACAGGCTAACCACCCCGACTTCCCAATCTCGTCATTAAGATTGGACAATGCTGGTGAGTTTACGTAAAGTCTTTTGACGACTATTGCATGTCGATTGGGATTGAAGTTGAACTTCCCGTCCCCCATATTCATTCGCAGAATGGCCTTGCTGAGGCTATGATTAAGCGGTTACAGCTTATCGCCCGAGCATTGATATTGCGCACCAACTTGCCGATTTCTGCCTGGGGTTATGCAATTTTGCATGCGGCTATACTTATTCGCTTTCGACCCACTGCCAATCAACCGTTTAGTGCTTACCAGTTGGTAACTGGATATGAGCCTGATATTTCACACTTACGCATTTTTGGTTGTGCAGTCTATGTGCCAATTACGCCTCCACAGCGTACTAAAATGGGTCCGCAAAGACGATTAGGTATATATGTTGGCTATGAATCGCCTAAAATTGTCCGATATTTGGAACCTTTGACAGGAGATCTGTTTACTGCAAGATTTGCAGATTGTCACTTTGATGAGACAAACTTCCCGTCGTTAGGGGGAGAGAGGAATCGAACGATTCCAGTTGAACGCCAGGAAATTGTCTGGTGTGCTCCCTCCTTGCCTCATCAAGATCCCCGCACAGCTCAATCCGAGCTAGAAGTGCAACGTATTCTCAGTCTTCAGAAAGTTGCGGATTCGATGCCCGACAGCTTTACTGATACTGCGAAAGGGACAACATCTACCATTCCCGCTACGAATGTTCCTGCAAGGTTACATGTCCCAGTTGGTGCGTTGTGCTCTTTTTCCTCACCAAAGTTTTTGTTTTTCCCACGGGGTTTTATTTGACTTGGAAAGGTTTTTTACCGAGGCAACACCTTATGCACCATGTTAGTATTAGTGTTCGACACAGGGGGAGTGTTCCGGGAAATCCTTTCCTTGTTGGTGTCTTACCTAATACTGGTTGTAGGGGGATAGAGTTATGGAAGGTTCTAGACTCTTCCAGAGGTAGTAGAATCCTGTTAGATGTCTTACCTTAACTAGGAATCCTATGTATGGAAGGACTCTCATTGTAATGCCTATATAAAGACCCCTCTATTCATTGTTATCAATACAATTGATTTGCTATCTTTTACTTTCTCCTCAAACATATATATAATTTAGGAAATTATATATATATATAGTGTAACTTTATTTTCAGAACCCTGTTAAGTGCGAGAACTGCGAGAACCACCTTTTGTACTCCTAATAATACATAATGTACATCATGTCAATGCATACAACCCCTACTGATCATAACCCCTACTATATAGTAGGGGTTATAGATATAGTAGGGGTTATCATTAGTAGGGGCTATTATATTTAATAAAAAAATTCAAAAATAATATAAAAATTGTATTTTACTATAATACCCTTTGAATTAAAAATATTTTTTAATATTTAAAAAAATCTCATTGGTTTAGAGGAGTTCTCGCAGTTCTCGCACTTAAGAGAAATCAGAAAATAAAGCTCCCATATATATATATATATATATATATATATATATATATATATATATATATATGGACTGCGATTCAAAATCTAAGAATGACAAAGATCTTTGCCCCCTCCCCTAAAAAAGGCGTTAATTAGCCTAGCCGGCCGCTAAACAAATTATAAATAAGAATATACGGCGTTAAAAGCAAGTCCAACACTGTCTTAGTGGCTTCCCTATTTATATTATAAAATAATGAATCTTAGTGATTTAGGAAACCAATTATAAATGTGAACTCCAACAACAATCCCTATTCTCATTCCCTATTATTATTATAATAATAAATTTGAATGAACCATTTATCTAAATTTCAAATAAAGGTTATTGTCATAGCTAGCAGCGATTGGTTGTGAAGGGTTGAGGAATTTAAAAATTTCATCAATATTTATTTGAAGTGAATTGCCAGCAAAATTGTGAACAGCGATTTTGACAAGAAAGTTCTTTAGTATTTTTGTGGTAAAAACAAAAGGAGAGAGGAAAATAAATATTTTTATTAATAAAAAATAAATAAGGGATGGGAATGAGATAATTGTGCTAGTAGTTCTTAGTGTTTTGGGGAACTACCAACACATTGTTAGAGTGATATTTTGTGCCAAATTCTCTAAATATTGACTTAAGAGACTTGTTGGACTTGCTCGGAGGACCCACGCGGGCATCAGACATCCCAACGGAACAAAAATGAAGTGAAAAAAACAACTGTCTTGTACGCGCCAATGTAAACATACAATGACATGGTCCACATTTCATCCTCATTACAGGCTAACCAAAAAGATTCGAATTTGTCATCTGAACATTCCGCAACATGCCCAATCGGGCGGCTGAAATCGTTCAATCCAAAAGAATATGCCTTGGTGGCATCATTCGAGTATCAAAAAATGGCACCTTCCATTCTCTCTCTATATGTTAACCGTGAAAACAACCAATTCGCCATCTCATACTCCCCACCCTCCACCCTGTATTTGTCTGCCGTTCATCTAAACTCTCTCTCTCTCTCTCTCCCTCTCTCTCTCGATCGAAAACAATTTTTCTTGGTCTTTGTTCTTTTGGCCTGTGGATTTTTGTGATCTCCTCCTTCCTCTTCAATAAGGTATAAAATATGTTTGCTTGTACCTTTTCTTTCTGCCTTCTTTGCCATTCTTGAATTTCTTGCCGTAATAATGTTTAATTGAAGGGTTTCCGGAAATGCCTCCCGTTTGTTTGTTTTGGGAGGTTGCTTTAAGGTTGTACACATTGTGTATGCGCATGTATAAATAAATATATATACATTAATCTGGACTTGCCGTTTATTTTTTAAAAAATCCTTTTTTTTTTTGTTGTTTTTTGTTGCTTCACACAAATTTCTTCTAACCAGAAGGGAGGAAAAAAAACAAAGATTTACAAGTCTTTTCTTTTCATTTGATTCCTTAGGGTCTTGATTTTTTTTTTCTGGGTTGATTCTAACTGTTGGCAGGAAAAAATCCCATATACAGAATTTCCATATCTATACATACGAGTTCTGTAATTTTTGTATGTACAGATATGGTGATGAAGGCGGTGTCTCCAAGGGAATCTTTAAACAAGGTGTTTGAAAGAGTTGGTGTATATGGATTTGGTGGTGGTGGTGGTGGTGGTGGTAATAACCAGAAACGGTGTAAATATGCCATTGAATATGAAGAAGATGATGGAACCATGGAGATGGAGCAAATTGGCGCTGAGAGGACAAAGAATGTGCTAATTTTAATGAGCGATACAGGCGGTGGCCATCGTGCTTCAGCCGAGGCCATTAGGGACGCATTTCAACTTGAATATGGGGATGAATACAGGGTAAAATAATGAATTTTGTAATTTTCTTCTTTTTTTCATATTGGGGCACGCCTGTGTTTTATTCTGATGTTACACCTCAGACTTCGATTGTTCTTGAGTAGTTTCATAAGGAATTCTGTCTTGTTCCTGTATGATGTGGCTGTTGTCTCATTGGACGTGCGTGCAGATTTTTGTGAAAGATGTGTGGAAGGAGTATACAGGGTGGCCGTTGAATGATATGGAAGGGCAGTATAAGTTCATGGTTAAACATGTCCAGCTATGGAAAGTTGCGTTTCATGGCACTTCTCCCAAATGGATACACTCTCTCTATCTCGCTGCAATCGCTGCCTTTTATGCCAAGTATGTTTACCTCTTCCTATAAACTCATTTCATCCTTAGTTTGGAATATAGAGATAAGTTACATTTTCATAGCGCCAGTTTACTGGTTTCATTATCGAGTATCTCAAATGTGTGCTTTTTTTTTCTGTGTGTGTGTGTGTGTGTGTAGTTTTGTTTCTTCACAGCCTCAATTATGTAAAGTAATAAGAGGGAGGCATTGGATTTAAGTGTCTTCGGTAGTACGTTTAAAGTTTCTTACTCGTGTTTGTTTCCTCATATCTTTCGTTATCTAGGTGATATTTATTCTTGCCGCATATTAGTAGTTAGTGATTTAGGATGTTCATTGTTCTCGGTTTCTTTGCTTGTTAAGATCATTAGGGAAATTGTGAAAATAAGATAAAATGGCTGTTGTTCATAATGACGAACAGCTATAGAGATGAAGAACGGAGTAACTAGAAAGATTGTTAGAATCACATTCTTCTAGAAGGATCATCTAGAAAGCTATTTCATTTTGTTTGTATTCAGACAAAAAAGCCGTCATAGGTGTTATGGGTATAATTTTGTCCATTTGTTCACATATTAGATCTCATCCCCTTTCATTTTAAATTAAAATATTTTTATATTTTAGATCCAAAACAATGTAAAGATTTGAGCCTTAGATTTCTATTTAAAATCTTCTATATCTAAATATATATTTATCCAAAATACATGCAATAAAATCTTTGTATTTTGTATTAGCTGAAACGGATTATCTTACTTCAGATTTTTTTCCTCTCCCCCTTCAGAATATTACAAAACAACAATACAAGAACAAGATCAGAGCCTTAGTCCCAAAATACTTTGGGGTCGGCTAACATGAATCATTCTCTGAAAACGTCAAGTCGTCACCAATAGAATAGTCATATTAAAAGGCAAAAGTGAAAGATAAGAAGTTTAGTACGTAAAAAAAGTAATAATAATTATGCAAAAATAAATAAATAATAAAAAAATAGTCCTCAAATATAATCAACCACCCAAATTTTCTCCCTCCTCTTCAGAATATTACAAAAGGAAAAGAAAATGCTTCTTGTTCATAAACTACCTGAAATGGTAATCAAGTTGATCACAAGGATGATCTTACTTTGGTTATAGCTTTTTTTTTAAAATCTGAATCCTTTGTACAAAGTGGGAAGTAGGGGCTCCAATGGATTCGGTGAGAGAGTTAATTAAATCCAGTTTCATGAAATTTGTAATTTTTGTTGCAATATCACATTACACCAGCAAGAATATTTTATCTCATTTATCGGTTTCAAATTGCAGCACTTCAATTCTCCCAGCCTTTTCCAATTTCATTTATTTATTTATTGCTATTTTTCATTTTCAAGGGAGGTGGAGGCTGGTCTAATGGAATTCAAGCCCGATTTTATCATTAGCGTCCATCCGCTCATGCAGCATATTCCTTTGTGGGTGCTTAAATGGCAAGGACTGCAGAAAAAGGTCATTTTCGTTACCGTCATCACGGACCTTAATACTTGCCACCGTACTTGGTAATGAACTTGTCTCATGAAAGAAAATAACTGACATTCTGGTATTGAGTGACACGAGCGAAACACTAACATGTGGGTAAATCTTAATTTTCCTTCAAGGTTTCATCCATCAGTAAACCGATTGTACTGTCCCTCAGAGGAGGTTGCAAAGAGAGCATTGATAGACGGCGTTGAAGAATCTCAAATTCGTGTATTTGGCCTTCCCATCCGTCCGTCTTTCTGTCGTGCGGTTCTAGTGAAGGTGATTTCCTGTTTATTCTTTTATTTTTCTTCTTCCATGCATCTATTCTTAGAGATGGAAAACAATCCAATTTCCTTGTGTTTTTTCTTTTCTTGGTTATAGGACGAATTAAGGACAAAACTTGAGATGGATCCACAATTGCCGGCCGTCCTTCTAATGGGGGGCGGAGAGGGAATGGGCCCTGTGAAGAAAACGGCCAAGGCTCTTGGAGAGACTCTATTCGATAAAGAACTCGAGAAGCCCATTGGACAACTCGTCATTATCTGTGGCCGTAATGAATCGCTGGCTGCCACGTTGAAATCCCTCGAGTGGAAAATCCCTGTGAAGGTAAACATATTGTATATGCTCTTGAAAAGAATCAGTTAGGCTGACTAAGGGAGTGTCTGCAGGAAATGATTTCGTTGCAGCAGAAGCGGAAGTAGTTGAGCTTTTGAAGTTGGTAGTATTGCAAAATAGCCAAATAGGAATTTAAAATTAATTAAGTTAAAGAGTGTTTTTGGTAGAGAAGTTGATAAGTCTCCCTATTTGTGTTAAAAAAATCAAACCGGAAGCAGAGTCAAATCTAAATCACGTCGCCCCACCTCTTACTAAAAAACACTTAATTTTCTTTTTACTGATTGCAAACACTACCTAAATAAGCATCATTGTTTATTAGCGGAAACTTAATCAACCTCATTTAAGCTTTTTGTTGTTGTTCTTGATCATAGATTAGAGGATTTGAGAAGCAAATGGAGAAATGGATGGGCGCTTGTGACTGCATCATCACCAAAGTATATGCTCATTCTAAAGATTAAGATATTTCTGTAGTTCATGATGTCCAAACATTCCTGACTCAATGTATTTATAAAAATTCTTGGTGCAATATAGGCCGGACCCGGTACTATCGCAGAGGCATTGATAAGAGGCCTTCCGATTATTCTTAATGATTACATTCCTGGCCAAGTGAGTGTGAATATAAATGCACCACCATTCGTCCTTTTCCTTTTTCTCTTTCTGTTTTTTTATTTAATTTTGGTCATTTTCAGGAAAAAGGTAATGTCCCGTACGTAGTAGACAATGGGGCAGGTGTCTTCACCAGAAGCCCCAAGGAAACAGCAAGAATTGTGTCCGGATGGTTTAGCACAAAGACTGACCAACTCAAGATAATGTCTGAAAATGCTCTCAAACTTGCACAGCCTGATGCAGTTTTCGACATTGTCAAGGACATCCACGATCTGGCATGCGAACGGGGCCCCTTATCTAACGTACCCTACATGCTGACTTCATCTTTCTCGAGCTTAATATACTAGTTCTTTTTTCTTTAAAATCCTGACTAGGTACGTGTACAAATAGCTTAAAAAGGAAAGACAATATACTATTCTTTTAGAGTTGCTGCACAAGTTGTAGGTTGTCACTAGCGAAACTGTCGTTGATGAACCCTTTTAGTGTTATTGTATTCTTTTATGTTATTTTCACGATTTGGAAGCGTGTTTTGATTTGTTAAGTTTGCCTTTTTTTGCAGTGACCACTATCTGTTGCTTAGTGATTCCCCCTCTTTTCCTTGAGCCTTGATGAATTTTAAATGAAGTTACTTCCCATAATGGAGACTTGTAAACATTGCCTAACTAAAGTAATGGTAATTGAAAGCAAGAAGCCAAAGTCCTACATGTTTAATATGAGTTAAAGGAGCGAAGAATCATAAGTAACTATCATTTTTATGCCAAACTTTCATAATTAAACGAAGAATTTTGACGAGGTGTATACATTTCGTCCATATGAAGAAGGTTGCAACACTAAGAGTGATACACAACACCTGAATCTATTATCCATTGCTACTGATAGAAATTGACCCCGTGAGTCTCATTATTCACAAGTGTTTAAGTAGTGTTACAACAGAAGGCAATACTAATCAAGATCCACTAATTACGGAATTAGGCCACGCCACTAATCTAGGAATGTGATAATAGTCAAATATAAAGACTTAGGCCACTAATCTATAAGTGAGATCATAGTCAAAGATACATAATATTATTTACAAACGTAACTAATATTCTAACACTCCCCCGCAATCGAAACAGGAGGAAGTCGGACGCTGAGATTGGTTCGAAATTCTTTAAAGAGAACGAGAGGAAGTCCCTTAGTAAAAATATCTGCAATTTGGAAGCGGGACGGAACATGTAAGACTCGAACTTGTCCTCGAGCAACCTTCTCTAGAACAAAGTGAATATCTATCTCAATATGCTTTGTGCGTTGATGTTGTACTGGATTACCCGAGAGATAAATACCACTAACATTATCACAATAAATCAATGTAGCTTTCTGGATCGGAAAATGCAATTCTAAGAGAAGGTTACGTAACCAACATGATTCAGAAACGACACTGGCTACCCCACGATATTCGGCCTCGGCACTTGAACGAGCTAATGTAGGTTGTCGTTTAGATGACCACGAAATCAAGTTATCACCAAGAAATACACAATAACCCGAAGTCGATCGACGTGTATTCGGGCAGCCTCCCCAGTCAACATCTGTGTAAGATAATAGACTCGAGATAGAAGATGGAGTTAAATGCAGTCCAAGAGTAAGCGTTCCCTGAAGGTACCGAATAACGGGTTTCAACGCATTCATATGCCTGACCATCATGGGAGCATGCATGAACAGGCATACTTGCTGAACTGCATACGAAATATCTGGTCGTGTGAATGTCAAATACTGCAGAGCACCTGCTAGACTACGATACAAGAATGGATCATCAAATGGCACAGAAGAGGAGGCAGACAATTTTGATTTTGTGTCAACCGGGGTAGCAGCCGGTTTACATGATTAGTGGGAATCGTGGGAACAACGGTGGCCTAATTTTGTAATTAGTGGATCTTGATTAGTATTGCCTTCTCTTGTAACACTACTTAAACACTTGTGAATAATGAGAGACTCACGGGGTCAATTTCTATCATGGTATCGGATTAGGGACGATCATTCTCGCTTCCGCAACGAACCCTACTTTGCATATTCCATCTCGGTTTTTCTCTCCTTTCTTGTTCCTTTTTTTTGTCGATTTATAGGTTTTCAAATCGACACATACACACCATGTCTTCTTAATCCAAATCAGGTTTTCATCCGGCTCTTGCCGTTTCCAACGTCACCAACAATGTTCCGGTGATCCTTGAATTGGAGAACGTCCAATACTCGACTTGGGCTGAATTATTCCGGGTTCATGCCAAGTCGTGTCCTGTTCTTCACCATATCCTTCCTAGTGAGATGGGGAAGGAGAAGGCTCCCTCAAACGAGGAAGAACAAGAACTTTGGGACACTCTGGATGCAAATGTTCTTCGGTGGATTTACTTCACCATATCTCCAGATCTCATTCAGACTATTCTTGTTCCGGGTTCGACTGCAAAGGCGGCATGGGATAGGTTACGAGACATCTTTGAAGATAATAAGAACTCACGGGCCGTTTTTCTTGAGCAGGAGTTTTCCTCTACAACCATGGAGGAATTTCCTGGTGCGTCGGCCTATTGTCAACACCTAAAACTTCTCTCGGACCAACTAGAAATGTGGGTGCACCGGTTTCGGAACGTCGATTGGTCTTGCAGATGGTGGCCGGTTTGACAGAGGCTATAATGGTGTGACGACTCTTATTCGTCAATGGGATCCTCTTCCCTCGTTCGCCACGGCTAGGTCTATGCTGGTTCTCGAAGAGTCGGGCCTTGCAAAGAGGGTTGCCATGACACTTCATTCTGCCATGGTTGCTGGTCACTCAAAGCCACCGGAGGAGGCCGTACAATTTTTTGGTTTTGGTCCACATAGCAGTAGTAATGGCAGTAGTTCAAAGGTGAACTCCAAAGGCAATAAAGGGAAGAAGAATGGAGGAGGAAAACAGAGAGGCAATCAGAGTAACCGTGGGAACAATGGTGGCCGTTCGAATTCTGGTGGCGGCAATAATGGGGGGAATAGCTCCTCCACCGGCCGATAGCAACATGGAGTACAGCAGCCGTTTATGCCGTCTAATGGGTGGGCTCAACAAAATCAGCGGGCTCCTCAATTGCCTTGGGCCATGGCCCCTTGCCCCTACCCCACTATGAATTAGGCTCGGCCCAACTACCATCCTCCTACCCACCAGCACCAAAAATCAGTCTGGACTACTTGGTACCAGACCTCCAGTAGCACGCCTCAAGCTTATTCTGTGACCCATGGCTCTACTCCCACAAATGCACACTCAGCCACCTGCTCCGACATGGTATATGGACACCGGAGCAACACGTCATATGACAAGGTACTCTCACGTCATATTTCAGTACGAGCATTAATAATAATAATGGCATAATAGTGGGTAATGGCAGTCGCATTCCATTCAGGGTTATGGTCATACTTTTTTACCTTCCCCGTCCCCTCCCCTTGCCTTAAAAATGTCCTTTATGCACCTCACATCATAAAAAATCTTGTATATGTTCATAAGTTTACTAGTGATAACTCGGTCTTTGTTGAATTTGATCTTTTTGGATTTTCTGTAAAGGATTTTCGGACGGGGACGCCTCAGTCCGCTTACTCCCTTTATTTGTCCGTAATTAATATTTAAGTAGTGTTACAATAGAAGGCAATACTAATCAATATCCACTAATTACGGAATTGGGCCACCCACTAATCTATGAATGTGATAATAGTCAAATATAAATACTTAGGCCACAGATCTAGAATTGGGATAATAGTCAAAGATACATAATATTATTTACAAACATAACTAATATTCTAACAGTTACGTATCAGTCTTTCATTTATAATTCAATATTAAATATTCTAATAATCTATATTGATTATCTGATGTTTGCTTCAACATATTAATACTGTATAAAGTGATATGTCGACTGGTTTACCCTTCAATATTTCTAATAATCGAAAATGTGATCAATTATACCATATGAAACTAAAATAATGTATTCTACTTGCACTGTCTTTTATTTTGTGACATGGTAACAAAATTATTTAACATTTTTAGAAAATTATACGTGTTGTTGCCCGAAATATTATCCGAAGATAGATATTGCTGGAATGGTCGAGCAACAGCAAATTGCGAGAGCACGTCCGAGGGAATGGAAAAACAAAAGATTTACCGGGGTTGTTAGTCCCGGGCTTGAATGCTCTCGCGAGATATTATTAATACAAATATTCGTGGATACAAGTATTAATGTAGGACTGCGATTACAATCAGTGTAAAAGATCCTATTTATCTAGCTCTTGAGCGAAGCACTGCGTGTTCTTGCTCTCTGCCGATCGTCTTCCGTGTAGGAGATGCTGTAACGCCCGGTTTTTCCCGGTACGTTAATTATTTTCATGGTATTTAGTTATTTTAAATGATGGGTTTAATTAATTAGCCAAGTTAGATTAAAATACAAGTTTTGGGCTAAGTTAATTGAAAGATTTAATTATATTGGGCTAGTAAAAGAAATGAGTTTTGAGCCTAGCCCATTAGTGAAGTCATTAGGCTTTATCCTAAAATGATTTATTAATCATAATTAAGAAAAATATCACAAAAACCCTAAATTCCTTCCTCCCTCCCTCCTTGCGGCCGAGAGACATATCTCTCCCATCTCTCTCTCTCGTTTTTTCTCTTCCAAAGCCACAATCATCTTTCTCTTTCACTTCCTTGTTGGTGTAACAAGCTTAGGTAAGATCTTTTAAGGTGTTTTAATCTTTTCTTTTGATTTATATTCAATTAATTGTTTTAAGTGTTGATTATCATCTAGAAATTTCATCACCATCTTCTATATGGTGTATGATGAGTCTAGATGATCATATTATGTAAAAGATCTATATGATTCATAAAAATCACCAAGTTGTAACTTGTGTGTGATTAAGGAAGATAGATCATGTGGATTGTTGTTATTAATAATTTTATTTAAATGTTTAGTTAAGATATATAAAAGATCTATATGATTCATAAAAATCATCAAGTTGTAACTTGTGTGATTTAAAGAAGATAGATCTTATGGTTTTAACCAATATTGTTATTGTTATAAGTTGTATGTTATCATCATCTCTAGATTATATCTACACCCTATACATGGTGTATGATGGATCTAGATGATTATATAAAATACAAGGTCTAAATGAACCATGAAAATCACCAAGTTTTATTTAGGTGATAAAATGTGATAGATCTTGTGAATGGTTATAATTCTTGTTAATTATTATTTTGATTCTCAACATATCCATATCAATATGTTTAGATCTAAGTATACAACTTTATAACATCTTCTAAGATGTGTATATAAATGTTTGTGTATTTGAAAGATCAAGGAACCCTTAAAAAAAGGGAAAATTATGAGTTTAAGTGGTTTGTCATATATTATGTTGATTTGATTCTTTTCCTTGTGACTAAATGAAATGCCAATGACCCCTAGCCCTTTTAGTGCCACCATGTTCATGGGGACTGAATTTGGGTGATAAACACATCTAGGAATGTGTTTCAAAAGGGAGAGGAATGGATTGGTTAAAAAGATTAAGGGTTGGCTACGATTCTGTTTCCATCAGATTTGTAGTCATCTTACAAAAATCATAACTTGAATTCTATAACTCAAACGGATCTCAAACCTGTGCCAAAAGTTTAAAAATTGTGTTGGGTAACTTTCTTATGAAGGTCACTCTCACTAATTAGGAATTTATCCATGGGCAAGAACAGCATCTTTGCTGGTAGGTCTGATCCGGGTCTGATCTGATAGGCCAATTTGTTTTATTCGTTTCTAGGGCTTGGGAAATGATCTAATGGGATTCCAAGTTCCCACATGTGTGTTATGACCTAAAGTTGTGATCTGGAGTTTATGGGATGTTATCTCCAAGTATTTCTTGGTCATATTGAGTTCACACCCCAGATCAGTTTTTTTAAGGGTTTTGTAATTAGTCATGTTGTCAATTTCATATCTAGAGTTTGGGAAACCCTTTTTGGTCGATTCCAACTCTGAGACTTTGGTATTTATGTCTATTATCTCTGTGATTTTTAGTTTGGACAATGTCTACCCACAAGTTGGGTAGAATTGGCCAACACTACTGATTCCTATGATTTGGGACTGCATTGCGGTGTCTTTTTAAAAGCATCATAATAAATTCATATTTTGGAGTTAGAGTGAGTTCATTACTGTTTTAAAAAGGGAAAAGACTCTAGTTTCTTAGAAAAATTTAATATTGATATGTTAATACTTAGGAAAATTAAGTAAATCCATCTTTAACAATGGTCCTGCTTTTAGACCTTCTTGTCCAGATTTTTGTTTAAGTCTTTAAGCTTCATCTTTGGGTATATCCTAACTCCTAGTTTATAATAGGTGAAGTTTTGGCATTTGCTCAAGTGTGGTAGCCAGTTTTGATTTAGCAATCTCCCTTAAGTATTCAAGGTGAGTTCTCTCACTCCATTGTCTCAATATTTATGATTGCTAGGTTAGCACGTGAGTGTTAAATTATTATTATGGTATGATAATATGAATGCATGCTTAAATTGTTAATTATACATGTGCACTGTATGTTTATTGTTGAGGGATCATAGCAATTATCCGGCTTTTGTCCGGTGCGCGTGGTGAGGTATAATTACTCAATACCCTCCGGGATGTGAGGTGAGGGTAAGATTAACCCAATACTCTTCGGTTTGTGAGATGCGGGTAACCTACTAGCCCTCCTTATAAGCTTTGATTTGTTCTTGGCTTATGTTTAAATGTTATAACTATATATTTTAATCTAGGTCTAGTGATTGTGGATCTTGGTATAATGTTGTGTTTGAATTCACTAAGCTTTGTGCTTACGGTTTTACTTAACATTTTCGTATTACGATTAAGGAGGCTAAGGACTGGGAGCATTCGTGACACACCGTGATTTATTTTAAGTCAATGAACATTTTTAGTACTTCCGCTTTTGACATTTCTATTTTAGAAAGTTTTACTTATGTTGTTTTCTTTAGAAGTTTGATAACTTGATTGCCATTATTGGCTTATTAAATTAAATAAATGAAGTCCCTTTATGAATTGGTGTCAAACTTTATATTATTTCCGCAAAAAAAAAAAAAAAAAATTGGGTGTTACAAGTTGGTATCAGAGCTTTTCATTTGAGTGAACTAGGCCTTCTTAGGGATGTCTAGACTCAAATTTAAAACATTTTATTTCTCTTGTACAAAGTTTATTAAAAACTAGCAGTGAAGATGTCACGGTGTGCCGGTCAGCCAGCCAAGTAAGTTTTATTTACTAATTGAGTTTAAATTTTATTACTTATCAAACACAATAGTATGCTCCATTTATGACATATCCCAAAGACTAGCCTAGGAGGATAATTATATGCCTTTAGTGCTACTATCTACCATGTGAGAATTTAGGCCTTTTAGATCTACCATGAGTGTGAATTAAACTGTTACGGCTAGGAGCAAGCTGAAATTTTGAAACTAGACCTGAAACCGAAATTGGAACTTCTATATTGAATAATAGAAGGGCCCCTATTATTCAATATATTGGAGCCGGTTTTGGGGTCGGGGCATGGTTGAAAAGTTTTGCAAAAGTAGTGTTTTCGATTTCTTAGACATGCATAGGTTGAATCGTTTTCTTTTCTTATCAATTTTAGATGGCTCCGCTTTGCTCGCCTCAATGCAATTCAAATAGCTCAAGTTAGGGAACTCGTTTTGAGGAGTTCAATAATGCTTTTAATGAGATCATTCCGAATGTCACGGCTAACATCATTGATCAAGTTCGTGCTCGCTAGATGAGCGTATGGCGGATGCACCTCACTTTGGGGGCTCCTGTTCCTCTGCTCGTGATTTAATGTACTACTACGAGAAGTTCGGCAAGTGCGGCCCACCTCATTGGGATGGGGAGGACGATCCGTGGCGGCTAAGCCTTGGTTATCGACGTGGAGGGCGCCTTTATGACTATAGGGTGCCCGGACCGATTTAGAGTGTTGGTAGCAAAGAACCGGTGAGAGCGGGGTAAGACATGGTGGAACACCACCACGGGAAGAATGATCAAGAAGGCTGTAGGGCGATTACTTGGGCCCGGTTGTGGAGTGGTTCGAGGCACGGTATGTGCCTAGGGTGGAGCAACAAAGAATGATGCAGAGTTCATGGCGTTACAACGGACCGAGTGCATTAGTGATCTGACGCCAAGTTCATGGAGATGCTTTCTTTCCATCCTACTTTTCTTTGGAGATGAAGCATGGCTTGTTAGTCGGTACATCTCGATTTTACGTCTGAGATCCGGAATTTGTGAGCATGCAAGACTTTACGACCTTGGGTGCGATCATGGGCGGCAGAAGAGAGAGATTGAGCCGCAAACTCAATCTAAGAGGAAACTGAGAGCACTTTTTCTAAAACTTCTAATGAGGCTCATAAGAAGACAAAGTTTGGGGATAAACCAAGATATGAATACAAGCCATCTGCGAAGCGGTGATCGACCCCATTGGTGTGTTATAACTGCAAGAAGGAAGGGCATCACTGGAAGAATTGCAAGGCTCCAAAAGCCATTCTGACCCCAGTTACTACCATCAAGTTGCGGTACCGGTTGTTACAATTGCGAAGAGAAGGGCACAAGAAGCTGATTGCCCAAAGTCAAGAAGAATGGGAATGCAAATCCCAATCTTGCTTCAACCTCTAACGGACCAACTATGT